>JAGIQG010000001.1:177262434-177729263 GCA_024679065.1 Sphyrna mokarran
CTTATTAACAACCTTCTCGACTTGACTGCCTACTTTCAGGGATCTATGCACATACACACCAAGATCCCTCTGTTCATCAAGACTACTAAGAATCCTACCATTAGCCCTATACTCTACACATTTATTATTCCTGCCATAGTGCATTACCTCACACTTTTCCACATTAAACTCCATTTGCCACCTCTCGGCCCAACTCTGCAACTTGTCCAAGTCTCTCTGCAAACTATAACACCCCTCTTCACTATCTACCACTCCACCGACTTTAGTGTCATCTGCAAATTTACTAATCCATCCTTCAATACCCTCATCCAGATCATTTATAAAAATTACAAATAGCAGGGGCCCCAAAACAGACCCCTGAGGTACACCACTTGTCACTGAACTCCACGATGAATATCTCCCATCAACCACCACCCTCTGTCTTCTATCTGCTAGCCAATTCCTAACCCAATTAGCTAAATCACCCTCTATCCCATACATCTGCATTTTCTGCAGAAGTCTTCCATGGGCCACCTTATCAAACGCCTTACTAAAGTCCATATATACCACATCAACTGCCTTACCCCCATCTACCTCTTTGGTCACTTTTTCAAAAAACTCAATAAGGTTAGTAAGGCACGACCTACCCTTCACAAAACAATGCCGACCGTCCCCAATCAATTCATTTCTCTCTAAATAACTATAAATCCTATCCCTAATAATTCTCTCCAATACTTTGCCCACAACAGAAGTAAGACTCACTGGCCTATAATTCCCTGGAAGGTCTCTCTTCCCCTTCTTGAACATTCCCCTTATTTCTCTCTTCCCCTTATTGTACTCCTTCATCCCATTATTCCTGCCAAAATGGACCACTACACATTTATCTGCGTTGAAGTCCATCTGCCACTTCTCCACCCAGTCTTGTATCCTGTCTATGTCCTGTTGCAACTTTTGACATCCCTCCAGACCATCCACAACACCACCGACCTTTGTATCGTCGGTGAACTTATTAACCTATCCCTCCACTTCCTCATCCAGATCATTTATGAAAATGACAAACAGCAGGGGTCCCAGAACAGATCCCTGGGGCACTCCACTGGTTATCGACCTCCATGCAGAAAAAGACCCATCCACAACCACTGTTGTACCTGCTGTACCTGTGTGCTAGCTTTCTGTGTTTTGTGACAAATACCCCCAATCCCTTTACGTTGTAGCTTTCTATAATTTTTCTTTTATCTCTATTCTTTTGTTCTCTCTTTCAAAATGAATTTTACATTTTCCCACATTATTCTCCATTTGCCAACTATTTACCCAGTTACTGAACCCATCAATATCACTTTGTAAACTGTATCCTTCTCTCAACTTGCCTTTCCATCTATTGTGTCATCCGCAAATTTGGCTACAGTACATTCTTCCTTCTTCCAAGTCATTAATATATATTATAAACAGTTGTAGTCCCAACACTGATCCCTGTGGAATCCCACTGCTTACAGGTCAATCTGAAAAAGAACTCCTTATCCCCACTGGCTGTTTCCTGCCCAATAGCTAATGTTGCATGCCAATATACCATCTCCAACCCATGAACTCTGATGGTTTAATCTTTTGTGAGATCCTTTGTCGAATGCCATGTCACATTTTCCTGCCTTTTCCTCTGAAACATGCAAATTCTGCCACCTCAGAAAGTTATTAAATTTCCTTTAGAAGTTGTTATTGAATATGCTTCTATAATTATTTCAGGCAGTGCTGATTTACTCTGGGTTCATTAACAAGTCATGATGTAGAGATGTCGGCGTTGGACTGGGGTGAACACAGTAAGAAGTCTGCCAACACCAGGTTTAAGTCCAACTGATTTATTTGATAGTAAACTCACACAAGCCTTTGAGGTTATCCTCTTCATCAGGTGAAGGGGACAAAGAGGACAGCCTCGAAAGCTTGTGAGTTTACTATCAAATAAATTGGTTGGACTTAAACCTGGGTGTTGGCAGATTTCTTACTGTGTTCATTAACAAGTCACATTCAATCCATGTCCTCTAGTTATTGATCCTTACACTTCATATTTTTGAACACCTCCACAAATGTGTAAAGTATAGGGTTAATGGTAGGACTCTTAATAATGTTGATGAACAGAGGGATCTTGGTGTATATGTGCATAGATCCCTGAAAGTTGGCAATCAAGTCGATAAGGTTGTTAAGAAAGCATACGGAGTCTTAGCTTTTATTGGTAGGGGGATTGAATTTCGGAGCCGCAACGTCATGTTGCAACTGTACAAAACTCTAGTGCGGCCGAACTTGGAGTATTGTGTGCAGTTCTGGTCCCTGCATTATAAGAAAGATGTGGAGGCATTGGAGAGGTTACAGAGGAGGTTTACCAGGATGTTGCCTGGTATGGAGGGCAGGTCTTATGAAGACAGGCTGAGGGATTTGAGGTTGTTTTCGTTAGAAAGGAGGCGGCTAAGAGGGGACCTAATCGAAACATATAAGATGATGAGAGGTTTAGATAGGGTGGACAGTGATAGCCTTTTTCCTAGGATGGAGAAAGATAGCACGAGGGGACATAGCTTTAAATTAAGGGGTGGTAGTTATAGGACGGATGTCAGAGGTAGGTTCTTTACCCAGAGGGTGGTAAGGGTATGGAATGCCCTGCCTGCTGCAGTTGTAGATGCGCCAAGTTTCGTGGCGTTTAAGAGGTTAGTGGATAAGTTTATGGACGAAAAGGGAATGGTTTAGGTTAGAGGGTCATTGCTTTTTCCCAATTGGTCGGTGCAACATTGAAGGCCGAAGGGCCTGTTCTGCGCTGTAATGTTCTATGTTCTATGTTCCGTCAAATTTTCCTTTTCTCTGATTAAAAGAAAGATAGGAATCTCAGTTTCTCAAGCTTCTCTACATAACTGAAATCCCCATAACCAACCTACTAAATTCCCTTTGTATCCTTACTATGGCCTTGACATTCTTTCTACGCCCTGGTCCCCAGAATTGAGCAAAGTGCACCATTCCCATCTGAAAGAGAGAAAATAAAGTCTTGCATTGATATAGTGTCTTTCATGACCTCCTTAAGGAGGAAAAACAGAAATAAATTTGTTTAAAGCAAGTTCCCACAAACAGCTTGTGGTAATGAGCCAAGTTTTTATAGTGATTTTGATTGGCTCTAACAGCAGGAAGAAAGTCCCCTGTTCTTGTTGGGAAAAGTGCCCCAGGATGTTCTCCATCCTCCTGGTAGGACAGGCTGAACCTCTGGTTATCACCTCCCAGCAATGCACTGCACACTCAGTACTGCACTGAACTGTCAGGTGCTGGGATGGGAGTCCAACCCACAGCCTTCAGAGACAAGACTGCTAACAACTAAACCTCAGGCTGACTCTCAATGGGGATTGTAACATTGTTCCTGGAATCACCACAATTTCCTCTTCCACTGACAACCTAGGGTGCATTCCATTGTACTCCAGTGGCATTTCCACTTTGAACATTATGAACTATATCTCCTCTTGACCTATTTTTATCCTGTTCAATTTCTGTGACCTCAACAGCATTCCCTTTTCTAGTGAATTTTTAAAACATACTCACTTCAGCCAAGCCTTCCAATTTCTTTTTTATCTCCAGTTGGCCTGATCCTTCCTTTGATAATTCTTTACTGTTTATATCTTTATAGAAGATTTTGGGTTCTGTGGGTGAATCCTGTTAGAGAGGGGGTGGGGTTGAAGATGCAGCGAACCATTCAAAAGTCCCGTGATTTCAGCAGGAATGGGAAATTCCACTGAGGGGGAACTCCAGTCACTGTTTGTGTATCTGGTGACCTATTCTCACACATTCTCTTCTTTGGTTTTTATTTCTTTTTTCAGTTTCTCTCCATTTTTGGTGCTGAAATATGAACCTGACATTTATCACAAGTTTCTGTTTCAGTTTAATCTCCATATTTTTAATTATTCAGAGAGATATAACTTTGGATTTTCTTCCCCTTTCCCTGAAGGGAATGTGGCTCCTTCATATCGAAACAATCTCCTGTTCAAAGGCTTTCTGATGTTCAGTTACTCTGCTCCCTGCTATTCCAATTCACTGGAGGAAGATTCCATTACAACTCGCTGGAAGTCACTCTGATCTAATTGAATATTTTCACGTTTGATTTTTCCATAACTACTCGAAATCTAATAACACATTGTGACGACTGCTCCCCAGATGCTCTGTCACCGAAACATGCTCCATTTGTCCCACTTCATTCTCCAGATCCAGTTGTATTTGCTTTTTCTTGGGATTGGGAAGAGGAAAGTTGTCGTACAGATCTCAGGAATTGATTCCCTCTTTTTCCCTTTGCCCTGTTCTTTTTCTCCTCCAGCCTTGCATTAACCTGTTGTATTTACTGTTATCACAGTCACTCCTTGTAACCCTGTTTCTTTCTTCCTGTCATTGGTTGCAACTTGGGTCACAATGTTCTTCTTCCATTGCCACTTGTGATCGCCTTAGAAATAAGCTTGTAATTTCACCAAGACAAAACGTCACAGATGCAAATAAAATCCAATGATCAGATACATTTTGTTTCAATTCTGTGTAAAATATCATTGAAGAAAACTTTGGAAATCTGTCAGCCAGCGGGATAAATCTCGCAGATTGGGTCTGTTTACTCAGGAGAAAAAATAACCAAAACAAGAACTGACAAATCTTTCAAAGTACAAAACATTTTTGTAAAAGTGGATGTGTGTAAATTGTTTCTGCTTATGGATGAATCCAGAACAAGAGGAAACAAATAGGAAATGGCCATTGCAAACTGAAGGTCTGATTGCTAATTTCCTATTTCTAAAAATGATTTTTCTGGGATCTGGAAGCCGTTGGCAAGGCCAGGATTTCTTATCCATTCCTGATTGCTCGGAGTGGTTTGTTAGGCCGTTACAGAGGACAGCGTAAAGATAACCATATTGCTGGAGCTCTGGAGTCACATGTAGGCCAGACTGTATAAGGACTGCAGATTTCCTTCTCTGAGGGACATTAGCAAACCAGATGGGTTTTTACAACAATTGTGATAGTTCAACAGTCACCATTGCTGAGATTGCTTTATATTCCAGAGTTATTAATTGAGTTTTAAGTTCCACCAGCTACTGTGATGTAATTTGAACCCGTGATGTGAAAATGTTCGTCTGAGCCTCTGGATTAATCCAGTGACTTCACTGCTATGCCACCAATTCCCTAAATTCTGAATGCAGACCATATCTCTCGTTCTACCTTTGTCCTTAGTATTGATGTGGATAGTGACTGCTGTCCATTCACCCTGTCTGGTCAGGGTGCCCTGAAGTCCTTCAGTAACATCATTGGCACCTATTGGAAGCAGCCACAGAAATGCTTGTCTCTTCTCCTGTCGAATCACCAATCACTATTTCCCTTCCAATCTTTTTTGTGTCCTCTGTACAGCTGAATTAACCTGTGCTGCCAATGGATTTGTCTCTGGCTGTGCTTTCGTTACTTCCATCAGTTTCAGAGACAAATACTGGTTTAAAATTTATTTATTAGTATCACAAGTTCACATTGCAATGAGATTATTGTGAAAAAGCCCTGGTTGAAGCGTGGGATACCCTCAGGGAACTCTTGCACTGCCTGTTTGTTTTTGATTTTCTCTTTGTCAGCACGCTGCTAAGCCACAGGGTGACTGCCTCTAAGGCAGTCTAAAGAGTCTAAGCCTTACCGATTTATTGCATTGATGCCGGTTGCTGCTCAAGTTCCAAAACTCAGAGCCTTGAGCTGCTGTAAGTGATGACGCTGCCTGTGTGAATGACTGTCTAGGCCACAGGAACTTCCTGGAGTTCCCACATATCACAGGAGGTGCAAGCTTGAGGTCGGAGTTACCCTGTAATTTCTATAATGCACATTGCTATGACTAAAAAAGCTTGCTACTCAAAGACTCAACAACAATTCACTTCTGTTGGTGTTTAAATATGGTAACTCTTAATGATGTAAATAATCTTTATTCATTTTTTTCAATTTCCCAGATGTATAGATTAATCCCTGACTTTGGAAAAAGTGAAACAGCCCTGCCTGACACCCTGCTCCCAACTCAGTCCCAAACTGATCCCACCCCAACTGCCCCCAAATCTGTCCCAGCCTGACCTTGTCCCTACTGCCCCAGACTCCACCCCCAACTCCATCCCAGCCTGACCCCACTCCAACTTCCCCCAGACTCCCCCACAACTGCTGCTGTGATTTAAAAGTCTGCCAGGTAACCAGGGGTCATGGAGATTCAAGTCATCAGGCCACTTCAAAGTTCTCATAGATGACAAAAGGTGTTGAGCAGAGAGCTAGCTGAAATCACTATGTTGGGGGTAATCTTCAGGTCTGCCAGGGCTATAAAGGGACAGTCCAGCTACAGGACACCAATCGCAGGGGACAGTGCTGAGATCAATGCCTTACTGCAGCTGAACCCAATCTAACCCCCAGAACTCTGGGACGGGTGCGGGGGGGCACTCTTTATCTGCAGTCTGGAAGTGGCAGAGGGCTCATGGCCACTGGACCTAAGTCCTTGATCCCCTTGGAGTCCAACATGTCACATCCACATTGGTCATTACCAGCATCTAAGCCCAGTGTCTGCTGAATGAGACATCCAACTCACTAATTATTATTACTTCCTCAGGAATGGAGGGAGCCAGACCCAGGAGGGACACACCATACTGAGGCAGGGGGCTGAGTTTAGAGAACTATCAGGTTTGCCATTATAGGAAAACATTAATTCATTGGCTGGTTGGTAACTACTAATTTGAATTATCTATTCTAATTTGCTTTCAAATTAAAGGTAATAAGGGGTGGGGGCTGTTGGAAAGGATTCAGTTGCATGGAAAATTAGAGAATTAAAGGAGAAGGAAGGAGTGCAGGTTAATGATGAGGCGGATTGTTATCAGAAAATAAAAGGAAGGAACAGACAGAAGGCTGGCTAACTGCCAAAAGGCAGAGAGTTGGGATAAACGGGTCTTTTTCTGGATAGCAACACGTAACTGCTGGGCTAAGTTTGAACCTTGGGCCCCATCATTTATAATACAAACATAGAAAATAGGAGGAGACTGTTCTCTGTGTCGATGATTCGGCATATCTTGCAGAGGTTGCTGTGGCAGGATTGTGTGGTGCCGTGGTTACTGTTCTCCTGAACATAGAACATAGAACATTACAGCACAGAACAGGCCCTTCGATGTTGCGCCGACCAATTAGGAAAAAGCAATGACCCTCTAACCTAAACCATTCCCTTTTCGTCCATAAACTTATCTACTAACCTCTAAAACGCCACCAAACTTGGCGCATCTACAACTGCAGCAGGCAGGGCATTCCATACCCTTACCACCCTCTGGGTAAAGAACCTACTTCTGACATCCGTCCTATAACTACCACCCCTTAATTTAAAGCTGTGTCCCCTCGTGCTAGCTTTCTCCATCCTAAGAAAAAGGCTATCACTTGTCCACCCTATCTAAACCTCTAATCATCTTATATGTTTCAATAAGGTCTCCTCTTAGCCGCCTCCTTTCTAACGAAAACAACCTCAAATCCCTCAGCATCTCTTCATAAGACCTGCCCTCCATACCAGGCAACATCCTGGTAAACCTCCTCTGTACCATCTCCAATGCCTCCACATCTTTCTTATAATGTGGGGACCAGAACTGCACACAATACTCCAAATGCGGCCGCACTAGAGTTTTGTACAGTTGCAACATGACGTTGCGGCTCCGAAATTCAATCCCCCTACCAATAAAAGCTAAGACTCCACTGGCTGGGTAGTTTGCTGTTAATAGTGGTCTGTTTGAGGTTGTGCGGTTGTTTGAAGGCAAGAATGATGGTGTGGGGATGGCATCTTGATACAGATGTCATCATTTCATTTCAGAACGCCATTCACCAGGTACACGGTACATACTCTTGCAACTTGGCCAACGTTGTCTATCTAATATGTTGCAGGAAAGGATGTCCCGAGGTCTGGTACACTGGGGAGACCTTGCAGACATTATAACAACAGATGAATGAACATTGCTCGACAATCACCAGGCAAGACTGTTCTTTTCCTGTTGGTGAACACTTTAGCAGTCACGGGCATTTGGCCTCTGATCTTTGGGTAAGCGTTCTCCATGGCGGCCTTCACAACACACAACAGCGCAGAGTCACTGAGCAGAGACTGATAGCAAATTCTGCACACGAGGACAGCCTCAACCGGGAACTTGGGTTCATGTCACACTATCTGTGACCCCCACAACTTGCTTAGACTTAAAATCTCACTACCTTTCCTGTCTGGAAACAATACACATCTTTTTAACCTGTGCTTAATCCTCTCTCCATTCACATTGTTTGTATCTTTAAGACTTGATTAGCTGTAAAGACTCGCATTCCAATCATTATTTTGTAAATTGAGTTTGTGTCCTTATGTGCCCTATTTGCGATCAGAACTCCCACCCATCTGATGAATGAACAGCCAGTTCTGAAAGCAAGTGGCTTTTACTACAAATAAACCTGTTGGACTTTAACCTGGTATTGTGAGACTTCTTACTATGTTTACCCCATTCGATGCTGGCATCTCCACATCTGTGGAAGGAAACCAGAGCATGTGGAGGAAACTCATACAAACATGGGGAGAACGGCAGTGACCCAAGCCAGGAATTGAACCTGGGTCTCTGGCGCTGAGAAGCAGCAGTTCTAACCACTGTGCCACCAGGGATCTGAGGATATTTACGAGGATGCTGCCTGGATTGGGAGGCAGGCCTTATGAAGATAGGTTGAGGGAGCTGGGACTCTTCTCACTGGAGAGACGTAGGTTGAGAGGCGACCTGATAGAGGTTTATAAAATGTTGAGAGGAATGGATGGGATGGATTCTCAGAGGCTATTTCTCCGAGCTGAAATGGTCACTACGAGAGGACACAGGTTTAAGGTGCTGGGGGGTAAGTATAGAGGAGATGTTAGAGATAATTTTTTCACTCAGAGGGTGGTGAGTGAATGGAATCGGCTGCCGTCAGTGCTGGTAGAGGCAAACTTACTGCGTTCTTTTAAAAGACTTCTGGATGAGTACATGGGAACTAATGGGATTGAAGGTTATAGATAGGTCTGTGGCTTGGTAGGTATAGATGTGATCGGCGCAACTTGTGGGCCGAAGGGCTTGTTTGTGCTGTAGTGTTCTATGTTCTATGTTTTTCCTTCAAATGATTCCTGGATTTCAGCCAATGGGGTGATGGGGCCAGGGGGAGGGGGAAAGGTTGGAGGGGGGAAGGGGGGAGGGGGGAAGGGGGATGGCCACTACACTGAATCAGTCCTCCTAATTGTACATATCTCTTTTCAGGATATAGAACATAGAACATTACAGCGCAGTACAGGCCCTTCGGCCCTCGATGTTGCGCCGACTGATGGAACCAATTTTATGATCCTCTATCCTAAACTATTCCAATGCTATCCATATGCCTATCCAATGCCCATTTGAACGCCCTTAAACTTGGCGAGTCCACAACTGCTGCAGGCAGGGCATTCCACGCCCTTACTACCCTCTGAGTAAAGAACCCATCTCTAGCATCTGTTCTATAACTAACACCCCTTAATTTACAGCTATGTCCCCTCGTGCTATCCATCTCCATCTGAGGAAAAAGGCTCTCACTATCCACCCTATCTAACCCCCTGATCATCTTATATGTCTCAATTAAGTTACCTCTTAGCCTTCTTCTCTCTAATGAAAATAACTTCAAGTCCCTTAGCCTTTCATACATAGAACATAGAACATTACAGCGCAGTACAGGCCCTTCGGCCCTCGATGTTGCGCCGGCCAGTGGACCCTCTAACCTAAACTATTCCAATATCATCCATAGGGATTTGAGGTTGTTTTCGTTAGAAAGGAGGAGGCTAAGAGGGGACCTGATCGAAACATATAAGATGATTAGAGGTTTAGATAGGCTGGACAGTGATCGCCTTTTTCCTCGGATGGAGAAAGCTAGCACGAGGGGACACAGCTTTAAATTAAGGGGTGATAGTTATAGGACGGATATCAGAGGTAGGTTCTTCACCCAAAGGGTGGTTCGGGAGTGGAATGCCCTGCCTGCAGCAGTTGTAGATGCGCCAAGTTTGGTGGCGTTTAAGAGCTTAGTGGATAAGTATATGGAAGAGAAGGGAATGATTTAGTTTGGAGGGGCATTGCTTTTTATATTGGTCGGCGCAACATCGAAGGCTGAAGGGCCTGTTCTGTGCTGTAATGTTCTATGTTCTATATGCCTATCCACCGAACATTTGAATGCCCCCAAAGTAGGCGAGTCCACAATTGCTGCAGGCAGGGCATTCCACGCTCTCACCATCCTCTGTGTAAAGAACCTGCCTCTGACATCCGTCCTATAACTACCACCTCTTAATTTAAAGTTATGTCCCCTCGTGTTGGTCATCACCATCCGAGGAAAAAGGCTCTCACTATCCACCCTATCCAATCCCTTGATCATCTTATACGACTCAATTAGGTCACCGCGTAACCTTCTTCTCTCTAATGAAAATAACCTCAGGTCCCTCAGCCTTTCCTCATAAGGCCTTCCCACCATACCAGGCAACATCCTGGTAAACCTCCTCTGCACCTTTTCCAATGCTTCCGCATCTTTCTTATAATGCGGCGACCAGAACTGTACGCAATACTCCAAGTGCGGCCGCACCAGAGTTTTGTACAGTTGTAACATAACCTCACGGCTCCTAAATTCAATCCCTCTACCAATAAAAGCTAACACACAGTACGCCTTCTTAACAACTTTATCAACCTGGGTGCCAACTTTCAAAGAGCTATGTACTTGTACCCCAAGATCCCTCTGCTCGACAACACTGTTAAGGGTCCTTCCATTAGCCCTATATTTCATATGCCTGTTATTCCTACCAAAGGGAATCACCTCACACTTATCCGTATTGAATTCCATTTGCCACCTCACAGCCCAGCTCTGCAACCTATCTATGTCCCTCTGCAAACTGTAACATCCATCCTCGCTGTCTGCAACTCCCCCCACTTTGGTATCGTCAGCAAATTTACTAATCCAACCCTCTACACCCTCATCTAGGTCATTTATAAAAATGACAAACAGCAGTGGCCTAAAACAGATCCTTGAGGTACACCACTTGTAACTGCACTCCAGGTTGAATATTTCCCATCAACCACACCCTCTGTCTTCTATCAGCTAGCCAATTCCTAATCCAAACTGCTAAATCACCTTCAATCCCATGCATCTGCACTTTCTGCAGTAGCCTACCATGGGAACCTTATCAAACGCTTTGCTAAAGTCCATATACACTACATCAACTGCCTTACCCTTATCTACCTCTTTGGTCACCTCCTCAAAAAACTCAATAAGGTTTGTGAGGCAGAACCTACCCTTCACAAAACCGTGCTGACTATCCTTAATCAATTTATTCCTCTCTAGATGCTTATAAATCCTATCCCTTATAATTCTTTCCAAGACCTTGCCCACAACAGAAGTCAGGCTCACCGGTCTATAATTTCCAGGATGGTCCCTACTCCCCTTTTCAAAAAGAGGGACAACATTTGCCATCCTCCAGTCTTCCGGCACTATACCTGTAGCTAACAACGACATGAAGATCAAAGCCAAAGGCTCTGCAATCTCCTCTCTAGCCTCCCAGAGAATCCTAGGTTAAATCCCATCTGGCCCAGGGGACTTATCAATTTTCCTACCCTCAAGATTCGCTAACACCTCCTCCTTATGAACCTCAATCCTACCCAGTCTACAACCTGGTATCGCAGTATTCTTCCCGACAACACTGTCTTTCTCCTGCGTGAATACTGACGAAAAATACTCATTCAGTGTCTCTCCTATCTCCTCAGGCTCCAAGCACAACTTCCCACTGCTATCTCTGACTGGCCCTAATCTTGCCCTAACCAATCTTTTATTATTTATATACCTGTAAAAAGCTTTAGGATTCTCCTTAATCCTATCCGCCAAAGTCTTCTCGTGTCCTCATAAGACTACCCATCATACCAGGCAACATCCTGGTAAACCTCCTCTGCACCCTTCCCAATACCTCCACATCTTTCTTATAATGTGACGACCAAAACTGTACACAATACTCCAAGTGCGGCCGCACCAGAGTTTTGTACAGTTGCGACATGACGTCTCAGTTCCGAAATTCAATCCCTCCACCAATAAAAGCTAACACACTATACGCCTCTTTAACAACCTTATCAACTTGAGTACCAACTTTCAGGGATCTATGCACCTGTACACCGAGATCTCTCAGCTCATCTACACTACTAAGAGTCCTACCATTAGCCCTATATTCTGCACACGTATTACTCTTACCAAAGTGAATCATCTCACACTTTTCCACATTAAACTCCATTTGCCACTTCTCGGCCCAGCTCTGCAACTTATCTACGTCCCTCTGCAAACTGTAACATCCATCCGCACTGTCTACAACTCCTCTGACTTTGGTGTCATCAGCAAATTTACTAATCCATCCTTCTACATCCTCATCCAAGTCATTTATAAAAACAACAAACAGCAGTGGCCCCAAAACAGATCCCTGAGGTACACCACTTGTAACTAAACTCCAGGTTGAATATATCCCATCAACCACCACCCTCTGTCTTCTATCAGCTAGCCAATTCCTAATCCAAATTGCTAAATCTCCCTCAATCCCATGCATCTGCATTTTCTGCAGTAATCTTCCATGGGGAACCTTATCAAACACTTTGCTAAAATCCATGTACACCATATCAACTGCCTTACTCTTATCCACCTCTTTGGTCACCTTTTCAAAAAACTCAATAAGGTTTGTGAGGCATGACCTTCCCTTCACAAATCCATGCTGACTATCCCTAATCAATTCATTTCTTTCTAAATGACTATAAATCCTATCCCTTATAATTCTTTCCAAAACTTTCCCCACTCCTCCCACAGTAACCTGGGATAAATCCCATCTGGCCCAGGGGATTAATCTATTTTCATACTCTCAAGAATAGCTAACACCTCCTTATGTACCTCTATCCCGTCTAGTCTACAACCCTATATCCTAGTACTCTCTCCAACTCCGTTGACATTTTCCGCGTGAAGACAGATGAAAAATATTCTTTCAGTGCCTCACCAATCTCTCCAGGCTCCACGCACAACTTCCCACTACTGTCTTTGACTGGCCCTTATCTTGACCTAACCGATCTTTTATTCTTAACATTTCTGTAAAAAGCTTTAGGGTTCTCCTTTATCCTATCCACCAAAGTCTTCTCATGTCTTCTTCTAGCTCTTCTTATATCCCTCTTTAGCTCCCTCCTGGCTAATTTATAACTTTCCAGTGCCCTAACCTAAATATGGTTAGTGGCAGGAGATCTGGCTGAAACTAGAGAACATAGCTTTTATTGGTAGGGGATTGAATTTCGGAGCCGCAACGTCATGTTGCAACTGTACAAAACTCTAGTGTGGCCGCACTTGGAGTATTGTGTGCAGTTCTGGTCCCCGCGTTATAAGAAAGATGTGGAGGCTTTGGAGAGGGTACAGAGGAGGTTTACCAGGATGTTGCCTGGTATGGAGGGCAGGTCTTATAAAGAGAGGCTGAGGGATTTGAGATGTTTTCGATAGAAAGAAGGCGGCTAAGAGGAGACCTTATTGAAACATTAAGATGATTAGAGGTTTAGATAGGGTGGACAGTGATAGTTTTTCCTAGGCTGGAGAAAGCCATCACGAGGGGACATAGCTTTAAATTAAGGGGTGGTAGTTATAGGACAGATGTCAGAGGTAGGTTCTTTACCCAGAGGGTGGTAAGGGTATGGATGCCCTGCCTGCTGCAGTTGTAGATGCACCAAGTTTGGTGGCGTTTAAGAGGTTAGTAGATAAGTTTATGGATGAAAAGGGAATGGTTTAGGTTAGAGGTCATTGCTTTTTCTTAATTGGTCGGCGCAACATCGAAGGCCGAAGGGCCTGTTCTGCGCTGTAATGTTCTATGTTCTATAAAACACTACAGCACAAACAGGCCCTTAGGCCCACAAGTTGCATCAATCACACCCATACCTACTAAGCCACAGAACTATCTGTAACTCCCAATCCCATTTAATCCCATGTACTCATCCAGAAGTCTTTTAAAAGACCCCAGTGAGTTTGCCTCTACCACCACCAACGGCAGCCAATTCCACTCACTCACCATCTTCTGAGTGAAAAACTTACCTCTAACATCTCCTCTACTTGCTTCCCTGCACCTTAAACCTATGTCCTCTCGTAGCGATCATTTCAGCCCTGGGAAATAGCCTCCGAGAATCCACCCTATCTATTCCTCAACATCTTATAAACCTCTATCAGGTCGCCTCTCAACCTTCGTCTCTCCAGGGAGAAGAGACCTAGCTCTCTCAACCTATCTTCATAAGGCATGCCTCCCAATCCAGGCAACGTCCTTGTAAATCTCCTCTACACCCTCTCAATAGCTTTCACATCCTTCCTGTAATGAGACGACCAGAACTGTGTACAATACTCCAAGTGGGGTCGGACAAGCGCCTTATAAAGTTGCAGCATTACCTCCTGACTCCTAGCACCAATTCCAGTTAGCAAGGTTGCTTGCATGCAGTCAAAAGTTGCTCAGTGAACCACAGTACGTTCCTCTCCCCACCGAAGTTTACTAACCACCCCAGAAACCATCTGGCCTTGCCTGTGAAATCCACATTACAAACCAAGTTGCAATCATTTAAATCTTGACACAGAACATGCTCATTAAATAGTTGCATTTATTGTGAAAAAATCCTTCTCCAAATCAAGAATTGTTTACATTGGTACAAATAATTACCTGTTGGTTTTAGTGCATACCTAGTTCTGTATATATATATATATATATTGCAGAAAAACTACTTGGATTTTTCTTATTGTATTTAAAGAATAAGGATGGGTTAAGCAAACAGTGCTAAAACCAGTGTATTTGGAGATGTGGCACTTTGCAAACTGTTCCAAGTCTATTGCTGGAATAGGCGGCATTTATTTACTAAACCAATGGAACTTTCATTCCTTTATTCAGAAGAAGGTAGAAATTATGTTGTTTCTGTGATGTACTTAGATGATACCTAGATATTAAGCATATACTGATATGGTCAGAGTGAGTGTAAACAAGTACACTACCTGAAATAAATATCCTTATTTGAGTGTTTAACATTAGAGTTCACAAGTTGTCCTCTCAGTGATTCCAGTGAGCAACTGTATATGTAGACAGGACATCGAAGGCGGTTTGGATCACACACATCAATCTGAGAAGTCTGACAGCTGAACGTGATGTGACAGTCTTTCTTTGGAAGGATGAATTTCTGATCATTTCTGAAGATGCACAGATGGAGGCTGTATCAAGTTGTAGGAATACAAAATCTTCTAAGTACCTCCTGATGGGTTTTGGATCGGGACGGCTAGTCCATTGTAATGTTTGAGCCTCTCTATTCAAATATGTAAGAGGTCTTGGTTCTGATCACATTGATTTCCCTTTTGATGTGAAGCACCCCTGCTCGTTATGTGAAACATTTCTGGTACGGGTCCCTGTGGGCTTTTGACCTGTGGTAACCTCTTGGAAGCAGTTTTAGCTGTATTAATTTGAAAGGGTTCAATTTTATGTTGCAGCTAATTTCTCAGATCATTGTGCACTTGACCACACCCAAAACCTTTGGTGTAGAGTCTTTCATGAGTTGTTTGTTCATCTTGTTGTGGGCCTGAAGTTTGTGCCTATTAGGCTGCTGCACTGAGTGGGCCCAGAAAATGCAAATTGCACTTACTGCTGTGATTGTTCCCAGAATGTGATTTCATACTGGCTCATCAAACAACAGCAGCCAGTGTGAGACATGCATTGAGAAAATCTCAGCTCAGCACTGCCAGGGAGAGAGGGAAGAGGGCAGGAATTGAAAAGTGGGCTGTTGAACTCCCTCATTATGGGCTGAGTTGGGGGGGGGGCAGTATTGCGGGGAGGCAGCATCAGGGCAGCGACAAACTCTACAAATTAAAAGTGAACAAAAACTGCAGCAAACAGTGTCTATGCAGCACAGCCCAGCACCGGAGCACAGTATTCAGTGCCCAGGCTGACATTTAGGGGGAGGGATTCTCAAGCCTGTCAGATTACCCACAGCAGTACAGATACCCTACTGAACGGGGCATTGGCAAAAATTCAGATTCCTGCCGGGCAATCTGGATTCGTCCAACCTTTTGAACTTGAAAATTGTGCAAACCCACTAATTTTAACAGCATAAAACCAGGAGCAGGAGGAGACCATTCAACCCCTTGAACCTGTTCCCTCATTAAGATCATGGCTGATCTTATCTCCACCTCCCTACCTGTTCTCCGTAACTCTTCCCAGGGGGTCAAATATCAATGTATCAATTATCCTCTCATCTTAGATTTATACGGCTTGATATATGACAAGTCAGAGTGTGGAATCATAGAATCCCTACAGTGCAGGAGGAGATCATTCAGCCCATCAAGTCTGCACTGACCTCGATCCCACACAGGCCCTATCCCCACAACTCCATGCATTTACCCTAGTTAATTCCCCTAACACTAATGGGCAATTTAGCACGGCCAATCCACCTAACCGCACATCTATGAACTGTGGGAGAAAACCAGAGAACCCAGAGGAAACCCACGCAGACACGGGGAGAACATGCAGAGTCCACACAGGTTGTGACCTATGCTGGGAATTGAACTCGGTCCCTGGTGCTGTGAGGCAGCAGTGCTAACCACTGTGCCAGCCCGAAATACTCCTTACAAACTATTAATTCTTAAGGATTTCAAGATTGTACCTGACAAATGTGAGAATCCAATAATTATTAACACCGTGAGCTTGGAGGATTGGTGCATGAGTTGGAAGGATTTGACTTTCGCTCTCTCCCCGATTCAGGTAGACTAAACATACTGAACCGTCTGTGATGGTTACCTCCTGTCTTTTTCTATTTGGAGAAATGATCAAGCTGTATTGAACAGTTTTGAGGGCTGTGTTGCATTGTTTGCAAAAATGGAAAAACTCTATAACAAAATATTTAAAAAGAGAGAACACTGATGGAATTTTACATCTTTGTATCATTTGATGATGCAACTTTTTTATTGATATGGAACAATAGTTACAGAAGTTTAACATGACATTTTCCTCCATTAAAGTCTGATAATATAAAATGAAAAGGCTTGATTGGGATCACCCTGAGAGGACAAATTTGGCAATTTAAAATTCTAAGACTTTTAGTTTGTGCCCCACCTCTGCATAAAGCTAGGACTTTGTCCTTTAACTTTCAATCATGTCAGCTGTGATTGCTTCATCTTCATCTATGTGGATTTTAACTTGCTTCCCCACCAGTTTAAAGATGTCGTCTGGTTCAATACCTTTGGGTTCTGCCACCTTCACAGTCATCATGGCCAGGGTCAGTTTTGTTCCTACTGGAATAGTCTCTTTGGCTACTACTGATTTTCCCAGCTATAAAAGATAAAAAATGGAAAGATAAACATTTAAACCACTTCAATAAAACATGCAATAAGAGTTCTTTACACATTATATTAACTAGATTTATAATGGGAGATGATGTGATGGGAATGTCACTGGATTAATACTCCAGAAACCTGGGCTAATGCTTTGAAGACTTGGTAATTTAAAAACAATTAATAAAATCTGGAATTGAAAGCTAGTTTCAGTAATGGTGACCACAAAATTATTAATTGTTGGAAAACCCATCTGTCTCTTTTCCCTTGAGGGAAGGAAATCTGTCATCTTTACCCTATATTGGAAAGAATTATTAGGGATAGGATTTATAGTTATTTAGAGAGAAACGAATTGATTGGGGATAGTCAGCATGGTTTTGTGAAGGGTAGGTCGTGCCTTACTAACCTTATTGAGTTTTTTGAAAAAGTGACCAAAGAGGTGGATGGGGGTAAGGCAGTTGATGTGGTATATATGGACTTTAGTAAGGCGTTCGATAAAGTGGCCCATGGAAGGCTTCTGCAGAAAATGCAGATGTATGGGATTGAGGGTGATTTAGCTAATTGGATTAGGAATTGGCTAGCAGATAGAAGACAGAAGGTGGTGGTTGATGGGAGGTATTCATCGTGGAGTTCAGTTACAAGTGGTGTACCTCAGGGATCTGTTTTGGGGCCCCTGCTGTTTGTAATTTTTATAAATGATCTGGATGAGGGTATTGAAGGATGGATTAGTAAATTTGCAGATGACACCAAAGTCGGAGGAGTGGTAGATAGTGAAGAGGGGTGTTATAGTTTGCAGAGAGACTTGGACAAGTTGCAGAGTTGGGCTGAGAGGTGGCAAATGGAGTTTAATGCGGAAAAGCGTGAGGTAATTCACTTTGGCAGGAATAACAAATGTGTAGAGTATAGGGCTAATGTAGAACTCTTAATAGTGTTGATGAACAGAGGGATCTTGGTGTATATGTGCATAGATCCCTGAAAGGTGGCAATCAAGTCGATAAGGTTGTTATGAAGGCATACGGAGTCTTAGCTTTTATTGGTAGGGGGATTGAATTTCGGAGCCGCAACGTCATGTTGCGACTGTACAAAACTCTAGTGCGGCCGTACTTGGAGTATTGTGTACAGTTCTGGTCCCTGCATTATAAGAAAGATGTGGAGGCATTGGAGAGGGTACAGAGGAGGTTTACCAGGATGTTGCCTGGTATGAGGGCAGGTCTTATGAAGAGAGGCTGAGGGATTTGAGGTTGTTTTCGTTAGAAAGGAGGCGGCTAAGAGGGGACCTTATTGAAACATATAAGATGATTAGAGGTTTAGATAGGGTGGACAGTGATAGCCTTTTTCCTAGGATGGAGAAAGCTAGCACGAGGGGACATAGCTTTAAATTAAGGGGTGGTAGTTATAGGACGGATGTCAGAGGTAGGTTCTTTACCCAGAGGGTGGTAAGGGTATGGAATGCCCTGCCTGCTGCAGTTGTAGATGCGCCAAGTTTGGTGGCGTTTAAGAGGTTAGTAGATAAGTTTGTGGACGAAAAGGGAATGGTTTAGGTTAGAGGGTCATTGCTTTTTCTTAATTGGTTGGCGCAACATTGAAGGCCGAAGGGCCTGTTCTGCGCTGTAATGTTCTATGTTCTATCTATATGTGACTCCAGAGCTGCAGCAATGTGGGTGACTCACAACTGTCCTCTGAAACCTTTTCAATTAATAAAAGATAACAAATGCTGGCAACACCCACATCCTACCAAAGGATAAAAAAGTAATAATTCTGTAGAAAAATAATTGATAACTATTGTGTTTATAAGAGAGAGTGTTTATAAGAAATCCATTTTGAACACAGCCTGAACTTACTTTCCTTGTTTTCACAGGATGGCACTGAATAAGCAGTAAAGTACTGGCACAGAAGGAAATAACTTTCAACACTTGTTTCAGATGGATTTTTTCTTCAACATTCTAGATAAACCATTGAAGGAGAAGTTACCTTGTTCTGGCAGGCCATCTCGCACGGCAGCAGGCGTTTGATGGAAGATCCAAAAGCCTTTTCTACAGTACGGATTGAGCGAACTAGTTCTTGAAGCTCACTGGGCTCCAAGGAAGCTTGGTGGTCACTACCCTTCCAGGTTTTATCCATGGTCACATGTCGTTCCAAAACCTTAGCTCCCATTGCCACTGCTGCTATGCTTATAGCAATTCCAGTTTCGTGGCCAGAGTATCCAATAGGAATATCTGGGAATTCCTTTTTGTATTCCTGGAAGCAGAAAGGAAAAAAGCAAGACATCAAATATCAGAAGGACCTTGGGGTCCAGGTCCATAGAACTCTTAAACTGGCCTCGCAGGTGGAGGATATGGTCAAGAAGACGTATGTGTACTGGCCTTCATTAATTGAGGGATTGAATTTAAAAGTCGGGAGGTAATGCTGCAGCTTTATAAGACCCTAGTTAGACCCCACTCGAAGCACTGTGCATAGTTCTGGTCGCCTCATTACAAGAAAAATGTGGAAGCCATTGAAAGACTGCAGAGGAGATTTATAAGGATGTTGCCTGGGTTGGGTAGCATGCCTTTATCAGGATAGGTTGAGGGAACTTGGTCTTTTCTCCCTGGAGAGACGAAGGATGAGAGGCGACTTGCTGGAGGTTTATAAGGTGTTGAGAGGTATAGATCAGGTGGATTCTCACAGGCTATTTCCCAAGGCTGAAATGGTCGCTATGAGGGGACACAGGTTTAAGTGCTGGCGAGCAGGTACAGAGATGTCAGGGGTGAGTTTTTCAGTCAGAGGGTGGTGAGTGACTGGAATCGGCTGCTGTCGGTGGTGGTGGTGGTGAACTCATTGGGGTCTTTTAAGAGACTTCTGGATGAGTACATAGGATTTAATGGGATTGAGGGTTATAGATAGACCTGGTAGGTAGGGATATGATCAGCACAACTTGTGGGCTGAAGGACCTGTTTGTGTGTAGTTTTGTATGTTCTAACTCTCACCAACTTTTACAGATATACCACAGAAAGCATTCTTTTTGGTTGTATTGCAGCTTGATGTGGCTCCTACTCTGCTCAAGACCACAAAAAACTACAAAAGATCATGATTGTAGTCCAATGCATCACACAAACCAGCCTCCCATCCACTGACTCTGTCTACACTCAGCAAAGTAGCCAGCATAATTAAAGACCCTTCGCACCTTCTTCCATTGGGGAAAAAAATACAAAAGTCTGAGGTCATGTACCAACTGACTCAAGACCAGCTTCTTCCCTGCTGCTGTCAGACTTTTAAATGGACTTAACTTGCATTAAGTTGATCTTTCTCTACACCCTAGCTATGACTGTAACACTGCATTCTGCACTCTCTTGTTTCCTTCTCAATGAATGGTATGTTTTGTCTGTATAGCATACAAGAAACAATACTTTTCACTGTATGTTAACACGTGACAATAAGAAATCAACTTATCCACCTATTCCACCAGTTCTTTATGTCCTCATATTCTATCTCAAACTTTCCCACACATCACAATCATTCCACATTTTGCATTATATTTAAAGTTTGAAATTGGGCCGTACACATCCAAATCTAGATCATTAATTATTTTCCTCAATTAATCCAAGAAAATAAATTTTGTCCCGGATTCAATTTGTTTCTCTTTACTATGTTCCCACTGTTCAACAGTGGGAAACATGGGATGGGGAGAAGAGACAATTTATAGCTCAAGGCTAAAGGGATCAAGGGATATGGGCACGGAAAAAAAAACATCGGGTTATTGAATCTGATGATCAGCCATGATCAAAATGAATGGCAGAGCAGGCTCCAAGGGCCAAATGGCCAATTTCTACTTCTAGTTTCTATGATCGTGTCCTGAACTTATACCACTGCAAAACATGTCCAGATCTTTTATACACATTCCCAGTCGCACTGCCAAATACATGCCCAATCGGCTGTGGAAAATCAGGAAAACTGAGCAATCCTGAATTGATCAAGATTCATGAGCAATGAACCTCGCTCATTACCACTTCAAAAAGTAATCATCTAATACAAGGAATAGTTTCAAACAGATTCAAATTATGTATTCTTCCAAAAGTTAAAATCTGTAGTGTCCATCTCCAGAGATTAAGACAATACAGCATACAAGTTACTAATAGCTGCCGAACACTAGGTGGGTTATTGGTTTTATATTTTGAGATTGCAGGAGAATGGGGTCACATGCAACTTGGTTGACTATTCCAACACACGCTGCAGCCAAGTGACCAACAGCCTAAGCAACTAGGCCCAACATAAAATTGGACACTCTAAATCAAACTCAGCTAAATATTTTCTGCAAGCAAGGTGTGATGGAATGCAGACAGATCAAAGTTACCACAGGTTAAAATCCAACAGGGGCCAACCCAGATAAAAGCAAAATATTGTGGATCTGGAACAAAATCTGTGACAAAAACAGAAAATGCTGGAAAATCTCAGCAGGTTTGACAGCATCTGTTGGGAGATAATAGTGCCAACATTTCGAGTCTGGATGACCCTTCATCACAGCTAAGAGCAAAGAAAATCAGACAAGATTTTAATCTTTAAATCAATGCTGCAACACTCTATAAATTGTAGGGAAGGCAGGCAGTGCACAGAAGGACAGGCAATTGTCTACAGATGGAGAAAAACACAATGGCAGATATGTCCCAAAATTGAGGAAATTTCAATAAGAATATTCCACTATTTGGGCATTATACTAACCGTGATGATACGTAGATGTGCATCTTCAGGTTCCAGTGGGTATGCACTGGTGCACTGGAGGAAGCAAAACTTTGGGTTGATGGGTTTGACAGTCTTGTAAACTTCTCTCATTGTTTGCATGCTCTGCATTCCACTGGAGATGACCATTGGTCGACCTGCCAACACAGATCGTCAGTACAATTAGAAATTGAATCGTAACATTTGATTTGATTTATTGTCACATGTATTAGCATTCAGTGAAAGGTATTGTTTTTTGTGCACTTAGTGGCACAGTAGCACTGATGCCTTACAGCTACGGATCCGGGTTCGATTCCTGGCTTGGGTCACTGGCTGTGTAGAGTTTGTACATTCTCCCCATGCCTGCTTGGGTTTCCTCCGAATGCTCCAGTTTCTTCCCATGGTCCAAAGATATGTGGGTTAGGCGGATTAGCCATGCTAAACTGATCATTAGTCTTAGGGGGCCTAGCTAGGGTGAATCAGTATGATTGTGTGGCTGGGGCCTGGGTGGGATTGTGGTTGGCACACACTCGATGGGCCGAATGGCCTCCTTCTGCACCATAGGATTCTATGATTCTATACAGACAAAGCATACTGTTCATAGAAAAGAAAAGGACAGAGTGCAGAACGTAGTGTTACAGTCGTAGTTAGGGTGTTGAGAAAGATCAACAACAAGAGTTGTTGTGATGGGAGACTTCAATTTCCCAAACATCGACTGGAATATCCCAAGGGTAAGGGGTTTGGATGGGGAGGAGTTTGTTAGGTGTGTTCAGGAGGGTTTCCTGACACAGCACGTGGACAAGCCTACGAGAGGAGAGGCTGTACTGGACCTGATACTAGCTAATGAACCAGGACAGGTGATGGATCTCTCGGTAGGAGAGCATCTTGGGGATGGAGATCATAATTCTATCTCCTTCACCCTTGCATTGGAAAAGGATAGGATCAGGCAGGCTAGGAAGGTGTTTGTCTGGAATAAGGGGAAATATGAAGACATCAGGCAGATGTTGGGGCGAATAAACTGGAAGGAGGTGTTCTTGGGGAAAAGCACAGAAGGAAGGTGGCAGATATTCAAGGAATGCTTGTCTGGAGCTTTGCACGACAACGTTCTGGTGAGACAAGGAGGTTTTGATAGGACGCGGGAACCATCGTGCACGAAGGCTGTGGTGAACATAGTCAGGAAGAAAAGAAAGGTGTATAAAAGGTTCAAAGAGCTAGGAGATGTTGGGGATCTAGAGAAGTATAAGGCTTATAGAAGAGAGCTTAAAAAGGAAATTAGGAGAGCCAGAAGGGGTCATGAGAAGGCCTTGGCTGGTAGGATTAAGGAGAATCCCAAGGCCTTCTACAAATATGTGAAAAGTAAGAGGATGAGAAGAGAAGGGATAGGACCTATAAAAGGTGAAGGGGGAAAAGTCTGTATGGAACCGGAAGAAATGGCAGAGGTGCTTAATGAGTACTTTGCCTCAGTATTCACGGTGGAAAGTGATCTGGGAGGATGCACTACAAGTTTGCGGCAGACTGAAAAGATTGAGTATGTAGATATTAAGGAAGCGGATGTGTTAGAACTTTTAAATGCTATCAAGATAGACAAGTCTCCGGGACCAGATGGGATGTACCCCAGGTTATTGTGGGAGGTGAGGGATGTCATTGCAGAGCCCCTGGCGATGATCTTTGCGTCGTCGATGGAGACGGGAGAGGTTCCGGAGGATTGGAGGATTGCGGATGTGGTCCCTATTTTCAAGAAAGGGAACAGGGATAGTCCTGGAAATTACCGACCGGTGAGTCTGACCTCAGTGGTTGGTAAGCTGATGGAGAGGCTTCTGAGGGACAAGATTTACGAGCATTTGGAGAAGTTTAGGTTGATTAGAAATAGTCAGCATGGTTTTGTAAAAGGCAGGTCGTGCCTTACGAGCTTAATTGAGTTCTTCGAAAATGTGACTGAACACATTGACGAAGGAAGAGCAGTGGACGTGGTGTACATGGACTTCAGCAAGGCATTTGACAAGGTCCCACATGCAAGACTTCTTGAGAAGGTGAGAGGCCATGGGATCCAAGGGGCTTTGGCCTTGTGGATCCAGAACTGGCTTGCCTGCAGAAGGCAGAGGGTGGTTGTGGATGGCTCTTTTTCTGCATGGAGGTCGGTCACCAGTGGAGTGCCCCAGGGATCTGTTCTAGGACCCTTGCTGTTTGTCATTTTCATAAATGACCTGGATGAGGAAGTGGAGGGATGGGTGAGTAAGTTCGCCGATGACACGAAGGTCGGTGGTGTTGTGGATGGTCTGGAGGGATGTCAGAAGTTGCAGCATGACATCGACAGGATGCAAGACTGGGCGGAGAAGTGGCAGATGGACTTCAACGCGGATAAATGTGTTGTGGTCCATTTTGGCAGATCCAACGGGATGAATGAGTACACTATCAAAGGTAGGAGTCTTAGCTGTGTGGAAGAGCAGAGGGATCTTGGGGTCCGGGTCCATAAGACTCTCAAATCGGCCTCCCAGGTGGAGGATGTGGTTAAGAAAGCTTACGGTGTACTGGCCTTCATTCATCAAGGGATTGAGAGTCAGGAGGTAATGCTGCAGCTTTATAGGTCCCTTGTCAGACCACACTTGGAGTACTGTGCACAGTTCTGGTCGCCTCACTATAGGAAGGACGTGGAAGCTATTGAAAGGGTGCAGAGGAGATTTACAAGGATGTTGCCTGGATTGGGAGGCATGCCTTATGAAGACAGGTTGAGGGAGCTGGGACTGTTCTCCCTGGAGAGACGAAGGTTGAGAGGCGACCTGATAGAGGTTTACAAGATGTTGAGAGAAATAGACAGGGTGGACTCTCAGAGACTATTTCCCAGGGCTGAAATGGTCGCGACGAGAGGGCACAGATTTAAGGTGCAGGGAAGCAAGTACAGAGGGGATACTAGGGAAAGTTTTTCACTCAGAGGGTGGTGAGTGAATGGAATCGGCTGCCATCAGTGGTGGTCGAGGCGAACTCGCTGGGGTCTTTTAAAAGACTTCTGGATGAGTATATGGGATTCAATGGGATTGGGGGTTATAGATAGGTCTATGGCTGGGTAGGTTTTTGATGTGTTCGGCACAACTTGTGGGCCAAAGGGCCTGTTTGTGCTGTAGAGTTCTATGTTCTATCAACTTAATACAACGTAGGTCCATTCAAAACATGGAAAATTATATAGGTTTCTCTTACCTTTCTTGGCAGTTTTTTCCAAATATGGGAAGTTATTAGTGTCCCCAGAACCAACTTTGAAGAAAGGTACATTCAGTTCATGAAGAAATTCAACTGCCATCTGCAATAGAGGAACAAACACTCAGCCTGCTGGCATGGATCTTGGTGATCAGTCCTTTTATTCTTTCCTTCATTCTAACATTACTACTTATCTGGATGTTCTGCTGTATCTTTCCACTTCTATTATTGCTCGCTAAGCTTTGTCCTGTCCACTCAATTCATTTCAACAATCTTGATTCCAGCCTGTACCCACTGCAAAGATACTCAAATAGTGAAATGACAATGAGCTCAATTCATCAAATTAAGATTCAACAAATATTAACAAAGGAAAACAGTTTGAGCATTAACCAGAAAAGAGTTTGAAGGTGTACCAGCTACCTGAATAAAACATGAACGAGTGTTTACAGGATGTGAGCATTGCTGGCTTAGCTGCCAATTACTGCCCATCCCTAATTGTGGAACAGACTTCTTGAACTGCTGTTGGAAATAAAAGTCTAGGATTTTGACTGAACAATAATGAAGATAAACAATGCTCCCCTTTCAGTGCCTTTCTAGAAATAACAGCCTGGATTTTGCCAGAGTTCCCATCTTGTGCACACAAGCAGCAAATGGTCTCCACAAGAACTGGAAACAATTGACAGCACCAGGTGTGGGACAGGATCTGTCTGGTAAACAGTTACTCCTGCTAACTGTTTTACATAAGGCAATATTGTACTGATGGTAGACTTACCAGCAGTATCTGTTTGTGAAAGACTAATAAATGATCTATGTCTAAATAATCTAAATAATTAAAGGATTTGGTGGTTTCTCTGTATGCCATTTCCTCTGGGGAAAGGCAGCCCAGAATCAGCTAACATGATTTTAACATGAGTTGGGCTGTTCAGTGTGAAGCACTTCTTCATTCAAAGAATGGTGAAAATCTTGAACCTTCCCTCTCAAAAAGCTGATGAGGTTAAGGATCAACTAAAAATTTAACAGATGGCTAAGGGTATTAATGGTGTTGAACACATCGGTAAACTGAACTCGATGTGCAGATCACCAATAAATCAGACGTGCTATTCCGAATAGTGTAGAAAACTGTGGGTAGCATATCTAGAGAGTTTGTGAATGTGGTCATTAAACAACAGCTCCTCCTAACAATACAGAGATACCAGCCCTTGTGGTGTTAGGAGGAAACATAGCTTTCACTATCCATCCTTTTTTTTATTTTAAATGAAATCTATTACTGAAATATCAAAGCAAAATGAAGAGATGGAACTTACAAATTGGATTTTAAACACTCTGCAAATATAAGACATTATAGGGAATTTAATCGGAAATAAAATAGTAAAACAAAGTGATATATAATCTAAAAACAGGACATACCTCATCCATACCAGATGCTGTGAAAAAGATACCAACTTCTTTTGCAAATTTGGAGAGTTCCCTATACTGCTCGTGACTGAACTCTAGGTAGCGCTTGTGATCTCCATACGTGTCTCCCCATGAGTGTTTAGATGGATAAGGCCTTTTTAAAGCTTTCTTGTTAAATTTGTACTCCAACTCACTCTTTTGGAATTTAGCACAGTCTGCTCCACATTCCTATGAATGAGAAACAAGGCACACATTTACAAAATACTCTTTTTCTAACATTGAATATTGCAATTGGCTACTAGCAGCAGAATCTTGCTGCACTGAAACGCAAATTACTATTACTTCCTTGGCAGCTCATATCCCTAATGTTGAAACAAGATTACTTAGAAAATATTCTAAAGGATCAATTTAACCAAATTCACAAAACAGGAACGAGTTGTGAACAGTCAAATTAGTCTCAGTGACCAAGGTTTTACTCATCTGGTCCTCCTCCTCTTCCCCCAGGTACCAGCTGAAATGGTCACTACGAGAGGACACAGATTTAAGGTGCAGGGAAGCAAATACAAAGGAGATGTCAGGGGTAGGTTTTTCACTCAGAGGGTGGTGAGTGAATGGAACCAACTGCCGTCGGAGGTTGTTGAGGCAAACTCACTGGGGTCTTTTAAGAGACTTCTGGATGAGTATATGGAAAAGAATAGGATAGGGGGTTATAGATAGGTCTGTGGATTGGTAGATGTGATCGGCGCAACTCGTGGGCCGAAGGGCCTGTTTGTGCTGTATTGTTCTATGTTCGACCAGGCTCTGAGGGTATTGTTGACCATGGCCTTTCTTTGGATATATCTATGATTATGCTTGCCTAAGTACCACAGTGGTCTGATGTTGTCTTCTACAGTAATGGCCAACCAGGAAACTCTCTTAACAGCCCACGGTGAGGTGTGATGGAAGGATTTGCAGACTGATAATCAACCTGTTTGGGCTTCAACACAAAGCTTCAGGCCAAGAGTCAGGAATGCCACTCACTGCACCACAAGATATCTTGACTTACCTGTCCTAACCATCTCCTCTTGTGTTCAACATGAAATTCTGTGATTTATTCTGCATCGAGGCATTTTACTGAATTTTACTCCAATAAGGGCACTGAGCCTGTTTTATTAATCTGTCCAAACTGCTATATGGGAGCTGAGGACTGAAGCATCTTCAGAATCTTCCTCTCATTACCACAGCTCCTGACAGCATTATATCTCACCTGCTCCCCACACCAGAACACACTCCCCCAACCCCCAAAATAAACCACTGGAAAATCTCAGCATGTCTGGCAGCACAGAAAAGAAATGGGACTTTTCCCCCAGGTCCCTGGAACCTGCATTTGCTTCAAAGGCCCCACTGGAACGGGGCGTCAGCCTAACGGGGCGCCACTGGAACGGGGCGTCAGCCTAACGGGGCGCCACTGGAACGGGGTGTCCTTCCTCAGCAGCCGGGCAGCGCCGAGAACCCCGTCACCTCCCTCACCCCCCCGGCAGTCACCCTCACCTTGACCATCCGGATCATTTGCTTGGCGATCTCCATGCTGCCCTGATGGTTCTGGCCGATCTCGGCGATGATGAAACAGGGGTGATCGCCTCCGATCGGCCTCCCGGGACACAGCTCAAATTCCAGCGCCATCTTCACCCGCTTCCCAGGAGCGCGACACCGCACCTGCGCCCTAGGCCCGGCCACGCCTCCGCCGCCGCCGCTCCGCCCGCCGGACCCCGCCCACTCACACTGGCCCCGCCCCACTCAGCCCCCGCCTATTCCCGCTGGCCCCGCCCCGCCGGACCCCGCCCACTCCGGCTGCCGCTCCGCCCCGCTGGCCCCACCCCGTTGTTAGCGGCGCCTGCGCCCAATGCCCATCTAGCCCCGCTGATTCGGTCATGCCCCGCCCACGGCCTCCGTTACCCGGGCAACGGCTGCAGCTGACTAATGTTCGGGCAAGCCCCGTCACTCTATCTGTTACCATGGCAACAGTGGCCTTGACCACAGGGCAACGCCTGACTGCGGCTTTAGGGCCTCTCTCCCAGAGGATTAGGGTATTTGTTTCTCTCCTCTGGTTTACAGATATTTTGTGTCAGTCTTCATTGTGGAAAACACAAATAACATGGCAAAAATTGATGATAGGAAGGTTTTGGCAGGTGAGAACCTTGAAACTGTCATTATCACGAAAGAGGTCGTGTGGGCAAGTTAATGGGGCTAAAGGTAGACAAGTCTCCTAATCCTGAGCCTAACTCTAATGTATCCCAGGGTTTTAAATGTGATGGCAGAGGAAATAGCAAACTCACGTGTGGTAATTTACCAAAATTCACTAGACTCTGGGGTGGTTCCCACAGTAACTGTGACACCACTGTTTAAAAAAGGAGGTAGCCAAAAGCTAGGTAATTATAGACTGGTTAGCTTAACCTCTGTAGTAGGGAAAATGCTTGAATTTATCATCAAGGAAGAAAAAGCGAGACAGCTGCTACAAATTGGTAAGATGCAGCATAGGTTCATGAGGGCCAGGTCATGGTTGACTAATTTGGTGGAATTCTTTGAAAACATAACATGTGGTGTGTCCAGAAGGCATTTGACAAGGTGCTGCACCAGAGACTGCTACATAAGATAAAGGTGCACAGTGTTACAGGTAATGTATTAGCATGGATAGAGAATTGGTTAACTAACAGAAAGCAAAGAGTGAAGGTAAATGTGTTTTTGGTTGGCGATCAGTGACTAGTGGTGTGCCCTGGCATCAGTTTTGGGACTGCAATTATTTACAATTTACGTAGATGATTTGGAATTGGGAACAGATTCCAATTCACAAAATTCACACATGACAATAAGATGAGTGGCAGAGCAAAGTGTGCAGAGGATGCTGAAAGTCTGCAAAGGGATATAGGTGGCCTAAGTGAGTGGACGAGGGTCTGGCAGATGGAGTACAATGTTGATAAATGTGAAATCATCCATTTTGGTAGGCATAACAGCAAAATGGACTATTATTTAAATGGTAAAAAATTGCAGCCTGCTGCTATGCAGAAGGATCTGGTTGTCCTTAGAGTTAGGAGTTAAGAGCAACACAGCACGGGAAACAGGCCCTTCGGCCCAGCGAGCCCGCGCCGCCATCATAACTATATAGTAGCAATTCCATTATCCTATTATAAATTTAGGTTATTCCTAATATGGAAGACTCTCACTATAGAACATAGAACACTACAGCACAGAACAGGCCCTTCGGCCTTCGATGTTGCACCGACCAATATAAAAAGCAATGCCCCTCCAAACTAAACCATTCCCTCTCTTCCATATACTTATCAACTAACCTCTTAAACGCCACCAAACTTGGCGCATCTACAACTGCTGCAGGCAGGGCATTCCACTCCCGAACCACCCTTTGGGTAAAGAACCTACCTCTGATATCCGTCCTATAACTATCACCCCTTAATTTAAAGCTGTGTCCCCTCGTGCTAGCTTTTCCATCCTAGGAAAAAGGCTATCACTGTCCACTCTATCTAAACCTCTAATCATCTTATATGTTTCGATTAGGTCCCCTCTTAGCCGCCTCATTTCTAACGAAAATAACCTCAAATCCCTCAGCCTCTCTTCATAAGACCTGCCCTCCATACCAGGCAACATCCTGGTAAACCTCCTCTGTACCCTCTCCAAAGCCTCAACATCTTTCTTATAATGCGACTATAGGGACAATTTGTTTCCCAATCAGCCTAAGAGCTTATCCTTATACAAGAATCACAAGGAGTTGGTTTGCAGGTGCAGCAGGTAATTAAGAAAGCAAATGGAATTTTGTTCTTCACTACTAGAGGGATGGAGTTTAAGAACAGCGAGATTATGTTGCAGCTGTATGAGGTGCTGGTGAGGCCATGCGTGGAATACTGTGTACACTTTTGGTCTCCTTATTTGGGAATGGATATATTGGCACTGGAGAGAGTGCAGAGGAGGTTGATTCTGGAGTTGAGAGGATTAACTTATGAGGAGACACTGAGTAGTCTGGGGCTATACTTATTGGAATTCAGAAGAATGAGGGGAAATCTTTAAAGAAACATATAAGATTATGAAGGGAATAGATAAGATAGAAGCAGGGAAATTGTTTCTACTGGTGGGTGAAACTAGAACCAGGAGGCATAGTCTCAAAATAAAGAGAAGCAGAGTTAAGACTGAGTTGAGGAGGAACTTCTTCACACAAAGAGTTGTGAATCTGTGGAATTCCCTGCCCAATGAAGCAGTTGAAGCTACCTCGTTGAATATTTTTAAGGCAAGATAGATATATTTTTGAACAGTAAAGGATTTAAGGGTTACGGTGAGTGGGTGGGTAAGTGGAGCTGAGTCCACAACAAGATCAGCCATGATCTCATTGAAAGGCAGAGCAGGCTCGAAGGGCCAAATGGCCTGCTCCTGCTCCTAGTTCTTACGTTTAGGGTCTCTCTCTCCCTGGGTTTAGGGTTTCTCTCCCTGAGGTTTAGGCTCTGGGGAGTTTTATATAAAATCTCTATCACTGAGAAGCCCATCAATACTGGATGATGATGATAAAAGTTGAACCTGGTGGGATTTTTGGAAACACTGGAACATGTTTCCAAATGGATTGGATTGGACCAAGCTTCCAATGGGAATTTCTGTCAATGGAGTAAAGTTTATCTATTAGTCTCAAATAAGGCTTACATTAACACTGCAAAGAAGTTACTGTGAAATTCCCCTAAGTCGCCACACTCTGGCATCTGTTCAGGTCCAGCATGTCTTTCGGAGGAAACCAGAGCATCCAAATCCACGCCGACATGGCGAGAACATGTAGAAGACTCCACACAGACAGTGACCCAAACCATGAATCGAACCTGGGTTCCTGGTGCTGTGAGGCAGTAGTGCTAACCATTGTGCCACCATGCCACCCTACATATCCACTGGAGAATTGATAACAAACTTATTGACATTCCTCAGATAGACTTAGTGGCTGGAGCGATGTTTTTATTTGACCTGCTGAGATTTTCCAGCATTTTTCTGTTTTTTGCCTTTTATTTACCATATTTTTTTAAATGATCTAGTCTTGGGAATTGAGGGAATATTATGAAAATCTGCTAATGGTAGAAAGTTATGTCAGGATATCTGAAATATATTTTGAAGTCAAAGAAAGACTGACAGGATGATGGCCCATACAGTTAAATGTAGGAAAATAGCAAGATGAAGGCAATGGAATAGAACTGCAGAATGTTAAATATTTGGATACAAATATAATTAAATGTGAGAGTTCAAACTGAATCGTAGAAAGATAAAGCACAGAAGGTGCCAGCTTTTTGAAATAACTACACAGTTAAACTTCTGCTATTATCCTTTCCTTTAGTCTCACTGATTTCTCAACATTAAATATTTATTCAAAACTTATTTGAAAGTTATTGGTCCCAATCTGTAGTAATAATAAACATGAAACTAATATTGATTGCGACTGTAGCAGACAATGCCAAACATTGGTTGCAGAGAATTTATGAAAGGACACATTGGCCTTGGAGGGAGTACAGAGAATGTTCACCAGCCTAATACTGGAGATGAGGGGGTTAGCCTACGAAGAGAGATTGAATAGACTGGGTCTGTACTCGTTGGAGTTATAGAGACTCGCAAGATAATGAAGGGGATAGATAGGGTAGAGGTAGAGAGATTCTTCCTGCTTAGAAAGGATAGCAGAACTAGAGGGCACAGCCTCAAAATAAGTGGCGGGGGGGGGCAGTTTAGAACAGAGTTGAGGAGGAACTTCTTCACTCAAAGGGTGGTGAGTCTCTGGAATTCTCTGCCCATTGAAGTAGTGGAAGCTACCTCGCTGAATATATTTAAGTCACGGGTGGATAGATTTCTGATAGACAAGGGAATTAAGGGTTATGGGGAGAAAGAGGGAAAGTGGAACTGATCCACTTCAGATCAGCCATGATCTTATTGAATGTTGGGGCAGGCTCGAAGGGCTAGATGGCCTACTCCTGCTCCTACTTCTTATGTTCTTATGAATCGGAGAGCTCTGATCTTTTTAAAGCCAGTCTGTCAGTATTCATTTTGCCATGGAGCTGCGTTGCTTCTTCCAACTTCCAGGCAGCTTTGTGTGTCCAATTTCCTTTTTTGAAAAGCCTATTAGAAAACTGAACCTGTCTGAAGGTCAATAGCAACACAACAACTATCAGAAGAGAGTTCTTGCTTGGAAATGATAAGAATGTGTGTTGTAAGTGTGCACATGTCCTAGAGGTTTACACCATGGAAACAGGCTCTTGGCCCAACTTCTCCATGCCATCCAATTTTTACCATTAAGCTAGTCCCAATTGCCCGCATTTAACCTATATCCCTCTTACCCATGTAATTGTCTAAATGCTTTTTAAAAGACAAAATTTTACCAGCCTTTACTACAGCCTCTGGCAGCTTATTCCTAATACTCATCATCCTCTGAGTGAAAAAATTGCCCTCTGGACCCTTTTATATCTCTTCCCTATCATCTTAAACCTGTGCCCTCTAGTTTTAGATTCCCCTACATTTGAGAAAAAGTATTGGCTATTTAGCTAATCTATGCCCCTCATTATTATATAGACCTTTATAAGACCACCTCTAAGCCTTCTACTCTCCAGGAAAAAAAGTTCCAATGTATCCAGCCTCTCCATATAACTCAAACCATTATCACAAGCTTTTGAAGTGCTATTCCTTCATCAGATGAATCTCACTCACTCACTTGATGAAGGAGCAGCTCTTTGAAAGCTTGTGATATCAAATAAGCCTGTTGGACTTTCACCTGACTTCTTACTGTGTCCACCTCAGTACAATGCCGGCATCCCCATATCATAGTTTAATAATATAACAGGGTGACCAGAACTGAACACAGTATTCCAACTGTGGCCTTACCAACATGTTATACAACTTAACAAGACAAAGAACAAAACAGCACGGGAAACAGGCCCTTTGGCCCAACGAGCCCGCGCCGCCACCCCGATGTTCCTACCTCTACCCGTGATCCCTGTTCATGTTTATAGATCCATGGATTAAAAACCAAATTTGAGACAATTTAGGGAGAATTTGTTTTGCCAGTTAGTCTAAGAGCACATCTTTGGGATGTGGGAGAAACTGGAGCACCTGAAGGAAACCCATGCAGACACGAGGAGAATGTGCAAACTCCAGACAGACAGTGACCCAAGCTGGGAATCAAACTCAGTCCCTGGAGCTATAAAGCTGCAGTGCTAACCACTGTGCTACCATGTAGCCCTTCTCCAATCTCTGTGTCATTTGCAAACTTACTAACCATGCCTCTGAAATTCTGATCCAAATTATTAATATAAATGACAAATAAGAGTGGACCTAGTACTATTCCCTGAGGCACACCATTGGTCACAAGCCTCCAGTTTAAAATCAATCCTTCATAACCATCCTCTATTTTGTCATCAAGCCAATTTTGTAGTCATGTTTCAGTAATAGCTATAATATCCCAGTCCCATGTACCTATATCCATGCTGAGTTCATATTTCCTTATCCGTCAGGCCTCTTCCATTGAAATAAATACAGTTTAATCTAGCCTTTCCTTGTTGTCTGCCCTGCTTTCTCAGACCATCTGTCTAGTCATGTTTTGCATACTTTCTGTGTTTTATATTTCTCTGATCCATTACTGGATCCATCCACTGAGTTCTCCACAATCTCTGTACGCTATACTGTGGCTCTTTTTGATTATTATCTTTGGTTTCTCTGCCTTCCACTTTTCCCCTTACTGCCTTTTGTTTCTGTCCCCACTTTACTTCCCACTGATTTCCTGCATTGGTTCCCATTCCCCTGCTACATTAGTTTAATGCTCCCCAACAGCACTAGCAAACACTCCACATGGTTCCAGTCCTGCCCAGGTGAAGACCATCTGATTTGTATTTGTCCCACCTACCCCAGAACCGATACCAATATCTCAGGAATTTGACTCCCTCCCTCTTGCACCATCTCTCTGAATATTAATTTCCCATGCTGCTTATATGGCGATGATATTTGGAACCAGATGCCAACAATAGATGTTATAATTTTACGAGGACATTTCAATAATTGTTTGGAATTGATTGATGAATCTTGAAAGGGGGAAGAATATCATGTATAGTGAGGGCAAGGGTTAAAGTGGGGGGGGTGGGATTCTCAAGGGAAGGAATAAGGGTCTCAGAAACACCATGGTTTCTCTCTGGCTCCTCCATCAGCAGTCTCCTTTCATCATTGGGTGCCACCCTCTTCAAACACAAGGTCTGGCCCTTGCAGGTATTCCCGCAACTCCCTTAAATTCCTTGGCCTCTTCACCAGCACCCCAATTCCCTCTGCTCAACTGCCTCCCTCTCCTAACACTCATTTCCTCTCCCCATCTGAGACCCCCAAAACTTACATGGTTCTGGACTCTGGGGACTGCTTGCAGTTCCAGCCCTGTCCACTGCGATCTCTGGCACTACTGGGACTAGAGCTGGCCAATCAGATAGGCAGCTCTGAGAGGTGACTGTGGGGCGGAAATTCCACCTCCAGTCAATTAACACTCATTGGAGAGTTAAATGTCTGTGGGGCAAACATGTGCTTACTGCCAACCCTTTGAATGGCAGGAAGGAAAACCCCACCATCCTCAAAATCTTGGCTCTGTTCCTTCACTGTCACAAAATCAAAATTCTGTTCCTACACTGATGGACTGGGCCAGTTCCATTTAGGATGGATAATAAATGCTACCATTGACACTGTGTTCTGTGAATGAATTTAACAAGTAAAATTCTTAAGACCATTATAAAACAAGTTAATGATTCACTACGGTAGTAAATAAGTACAAAGTTATCCAAGGCAATTAGGAATAGATAACAATGCTGGACTTACCAACTTTGTCCATGAATAAATCTTCCTGTTCTCAAAATGGAATTCAAAATTTAAAACTAGTTCTGTCAGAAGAAAATTAGTGTTTGGAATTTTAAAAATAAATACTAAAATCATGTTTTTTTTCCCTGTATTTTTGTTCTTTTTCAATCCCTTAATCTGATGTACATTTCTCAATCATTATTTGATTTCCTGTACATCATTTGAATCTGACTTATATTTCCTGCTTTTTACTTTCTGTGTTAAACTCTGCTAGTCTCAGTGAAAATTCTTCAATCACATTGCTGGAGAAACGGAACTTTATTTTATTCTGTTCAGATGCACTCCTTGTAGAAGGCACTTTGCTGTATCAGTTACTCAATAACAGAAAGTCTGGGCAGCATTCAGTGAAGTGAACATCCTTCATTGTTGAACATCATTATTCAATTTGTTTCCACAAATCAATCCACATTATTACAACTGTGTGAGATTTTTTTCACTTCTTCTGCTTCTTTTGCCAATGATCATAAATGATCTGTATTATTACTAAAATACCAGAAAAAATTCTCACTGGTATACTTGTACTGCTTTCCTCTTTTAGCATTTGCTCTGAAGGGCAGTTCAGCCTCAGTGATTGCAACCTACATTTCAACATATCACATTCTCTTGCCTCCCTTAGTTAGAACATAGAACATTACAGCGCAGAACAGGCCCTTCGGCCCTCAATGTTGTACTGACCAATTAAGAAAAAACAATGACCCTGTAACCTAAACCATTCCCTTTTCATCCATAAACCTATCCATGGACCTCTTAAACGCCCCCAAACTTGGCGCATCTACAATTGAAGTAGTTACTATCTTTACATAGAGCCCTCTAGCCCTTGAACCTGCTACTCATGCCTCACTGCTCTTAGGTGTTTAATTAACTTGCTTGAATTTTTTTATGATGTCACAGGCAGGGTTAATGAGGATAATGTGGTTGATGCAGTGTACATGCACTTCCAAAATGTCACATAACAAGCTTGACAACACAGGTAAATTCCATGGAATAAAAGGGAAAATGGCAGCATGGATACAAAGTTGGGAGAGGAAACAGAGTAGCGCTGAAACTATTTTTTGGACAGAGGAAGGTATACAGTGTCTTTCCCCAGAGCTAATGTTAAGACCCCTGCTTTTCTTGGTATAACTTAATGACCTAGACTGAGACATTCAGGACACCAGTACAACATTTACAAATCACACAAAACTTGCAAGTACTGCGAACCATGAAAAGGATAGTAATAAAGTTTGGGTGGACTTATAGACTCTGGTGGAATGGGTGAACAAATGTCAGATGACATCTAATGCAAAGACATGTAAAGTGGTCCATTTTGGGAGGTAGAATGAACAGAGACTAATAAGGGGGTAGAGGAGCAAAGGAATCTGGGTGTATATATGTGCACAAACATTGAAAGGAGCAGAACAGATTGAAAAGCAATTAATAAAGGCATACAGGATCCTGAGCTTTATAAATAAGGACATAGAAAACAAAAACAAGGAAGTTATATTAAACTTGTAAAGAACCTTGGTTCTGCTGCAACTGGAATATTGTGACCAGTTTTGAGCACCACACTTTAGGGAGGATGTAGAAGTATTAAAGAGAGTGCAGAAAAGATTCATAGAACATAGAACATAGAACAATACAGCACAGAACAGGCCCTTCGGCCTTCGATGTTGTGCCGACCAAAATAAAAAGCAATGCCCCTCCTAACTAAACCATTCCCTTCTCTTCCATATACTTATCAATTAACCTCTTAAACGCCACCAAACTTGGCGCATCTACAACAGCTGCAGGCAGGGCATTCCACTCCCTAATCACTCTTTGAGTAAAGAACCTACCTCTGATATCCGTCCTATAACTCATACCCCTTAATTTAAAGTTGTGTCCCCTCGTGCTAGCTTTTTCCATCCTAGGAAAAAGGCTATCACTGTCCACCCTATCTAAACCTCTAATTATCTTATATGCTTCAATAAGATCCCCCCTTAGCCGCCTCCTTTCTAACGATTCACAAGAATTCACAAGAATGGTGCTAAGGATAAGGAACTTTAAATATGTGATAGATTGAATAAGCTGAAACTGTTCTTCTTGGAGAACAGAAAATTAAGCAGAGAATTAATAGCAGTGTTGAAAATCATGAATGGTCTGGACAGAGTTGATTGGGAGAAAGTGTTCCCATTGACAGAAGGATCTGCAATGGGAGGATTCCAAATGAAAGTGAATGACAAAAGAAGCACTGGTGATGTGAGGATTATTTATGAAGCAGCGTGTGGTTAGGATGTGGAATATACTGCCTGAGAATGTGGCAGAGAGCAGATATGGACATGATGGACTAAATAGCTTCCTCCTGTACTGTAACCAATCTATGATTCATAGCAATCATAAATGAAGTTATCTCCAATCCCTTCCTTGCATCACTCTGCTTCTGCCCCAGGTTAAAAAAACTCTCCTATTTCTCTACAATTTTCTAAATGTAATCTTTGGCCCTTCAGTCACTACATTTTGATTTTGATTTATTATTGTCACATGTGTTAATATACAGTGAAAAGTATTGTTTCTTGCACGCTATATGAACAAAGATATTGTCCTTAGAGAAGGAAAGGAGAGGGTACAGAATGTAGTGTTACAGTTATTGCTAAAGTGTTGAGAAAGATCAACTTAATGAAAAGTAGGTCCATTCAAAGGTCTGATGTCAGCAGGAAAGTAGCTGTTCTTCAGTTGGTTGGTACATGACCTCAGACTTTTGTAACTTTTTCCCAATGGAAGAAGGTGGAAAAGGGAATGTTCAGGGTGTGTGGGGTCCTTAATTATGCTGGCTGCTTTGCAGAGGCAGGAGGAAGTGTAGACAGAGTCAATGTATGGCAGGCTGGTTTATGTGATGGATTGGGCTTCATTCACAACCTTTTGTAGTTTCTTGTGGTCTTGGACAGAGCAGGAGCCATACCAAGCTGTGATACAACCAGAAGAAATGTTTTCTATGGTGCATCTGTAAAAGTTGGTGACGGTCATGGCTGACATGCCAAGTTTTTTTTGGTGTCCTGAGAAAGTAGAGGCGGGCTTTCTTAATTATAGCATTGGCATAGGGGGCTACTCAGTAAAGTTTGACAACACTAATTTTAAATCCAACCGATTTATTTGATAGTAAATCAGCGAGCTTTCGGCCGAAAGTTCGCTGATTTACTATCAAATAAATCGGTTGGATTTAAAATTGGTGTTGTCAAACTTTACTGAGTTTATCCCAGTCCAACGCCTGCATCTCTACATCATGGGGGGACAAGGACAGATTGTTGGTGATCTGGATACCTAAAGACCTGAAGCTCTCAATCATTTTTGCTTCATCCTCATTGATGTGGATGGGGCATGTTCTCCACTACACTTCCTGAAGTCAATAGAACATAGAACATAGAACATAGAACAATACAGCACAGAACAGGCCCTTCGGCCTTTGATGTTGTGCCGACCAAAATAAAAAGCAATGCCCCTCCAAACTAAACCATTCCCTTCTCTTCCATATACTTATCAATTAACCTCTTAAACGCCACCAAACTTGGCGCATCTACAACAGCTGCAGGCAGGGCATTCCACTCCCTAATCACTCTTTGAGTAAAGAACCTACCTCTGATATCCGTCCTATAACTCATACCCCTTAATTTAAAGCTGTGTCCCCTCGTGCTAGCTTTCTCCATCCTAGGAAAAAGGCTATCACTGTCCACCCTATCTAAACCTCTAATCATCTTATATGCTTCAATAAGATCCCCTCTTAGCCGCCTCCTTTCTAACGAAAACAACCTCAAATCCTTCAACCTCTCTTCATAGGACCTGCCCTCCATACCAGGCAACATCCTGGTAAACCTCCTCTGTACCCTCTCCAATGCCTCCACATCTTTCTTATAATGTGGGGACCAGAACTGCACACAATACTCCAAGTGCGGCCGCACTAGAGTTTTGTACAGTTGCAACATGATGCTGCGGCTCCTAAATTCAATCCCCCTACCAATAAAAGCTAAGACTCCATATGCCTTCTTAACAACTTTATCCACTTGACTGCCTACTTTCAGGGATCTATTGACACATACACCAAGATCCTTCTGTTCCTCAACACTAGTAAGAGCCCTACCATTAGCCCTATACTCTACACATTTATTGTTCCTGCCAAAGTGCATTACCTCACACTTTTCCACATTAAACTCCATTTGCCACCTCTCGGCCCAGCTCTGCAACTTGTCCAAGTCACTCTGTAAACTAAAACACCCCTCTTCACTATCTACCACTCCACCAACTTTAGTGTCATCTGCAAATTTACTGATCCATCCCTCAATACCCTCATCCAGATCATTTATAAAAATTACAAACAGCAGGGGCCCCAAAACAGACCCCTGAGGCACACCACTCATCACCGAACTCCACGATGAATATCTCCAATCAACCACCACCCTCTGTCTTCTATCTGCCAGCCAATTCCTAATCCAATTAGCTAAATCACCCTCTATTCCACACATCTGCATTTTCTGTAGAAGTCTTCCATGGGCCACCTTATCAAACGCCTTACTAAAGTCCATATATACTACATCAACCGCCTTACTCCCATCCACCTCTCTGGTCACTTTCTCAAAAAACTCAATGAGGTTAGTAAGGCATGACCTACCCTTCACGAAACCATGCTGACTATCCCCAATCAATTCATTTCTCTCTAAATAACTATAAATCCTATCCCTAATAATTCTCTCCAATACCTTGCCCACAACAGAAGTAAGACTCACTGGCCTATAATTCCCAGGAAGGTCTCTCTTCCCCTTCTTAAACAATGGGACCACATTCGCTATCCTCCAGTCCTCCGGAACCACACCCGTAACCAACGAGGACCTGAAGATCAGAGCCAGAGGCTCTGCAATCTCCTCTCTTGCCTCCCAGAGAAGGCAATGACCATCTCCATCAGTTTGTAGGCATCGAGGGAGAGATTATTGCCATTGCACCAGTTCACCAGATTCTCAAGTAAATTATTTTCAAATCACTAGTGAAATGGGCATTGAAAATTACAACAAGATAACAGAGAGTGAAAGGTTGTTCAGTTTAGAGGGTTGAATCCAGATGGTGAAATCTGAATTCAACAAAAATCTATAACTCATCTAGTTCACAAATATCCTTTAGGGAAGAAAATTAGGAGCTTTTATTTCTATAACCTTCTCTGTTACTTCATTGACAATTCAATTAGATTAGTTAAACGTGACTTTTACAATCAGTGCTGGCTTTTCCTAACTCAAATATTTTCATCTATCTGTTGATTTTTCCCCAGATTATCCTTTCTAAAACTTTATCCACTATTAAACTAACTGGCCAGTCATTACTAGGGATACTGGAAATCTGCAATAAAAACAGAAAATGCTGGAACAATCTCAGCAAGCATGGCAGTACCTGTAGGGAGAGAAACAGAAGCCAGAAGCCTCTGCAGTTCACATCCTGTCATTGCTGTCAAGAATTTGGCACTCAGCCAAATCTCTGTTCATTGCAGCGGGACCGGAGAATTCCACTGGTGTGAATGGCTGGAAAATCCCATCTCCGGGTTAACATTTCGAGTCCATTATCGCTTTATCAGAACTGAAGAAGCCAACATGGATTCAGAATATCCATTTGATTCTCTCTGCACAGGTGCTGTCAGACCTGCTGAGTTTATCCAGCATTTTCTGTTTTTAGTCCTGTAATGACTAGGATTGTTCTTACATTCTTTCTTGAATAAGGAGGTCACATTTCCCACTGTCCAATCCTCTAGTATTGTCTCCTGAATCTAGAGAAGGCTGGCGGATTAGAACAAGCCCTTCCACTTTCTCTAGATATTACTGAACCTACTTAGGTTAGCAGGATGGGATGTAAGCCATTCAGACCAGGTGATTTATTCTGTCTGAAATCTTGCTAGTTTTCCAGGCCCATTAACTTTTCAACTTTCACATTAGCCATTGCTTTTATTACCTTCAGACTCCTCCTTTGTAGCCTTATTAATTTTTACCAAAGATTAATTTTTAGGATTATGGAATAATACAGCCCTGAATGAAACCATTCAGCCCATCGTGGCAGTGTTAGCCCTTTGAAAGGGCTCTGCAGTTTTCGTCTCACTCTCTCCCCTGCTCTTTTCTAGAACCCTGCAAATATTTCCACTTGTATCTATCCCATTCTCTTTTGAAATGTGAATCTTTCAGACTGTGCTGGAAATTCTTGCTGTCAGTGGAAGGGAGGTTTGTAGCCTTCACAGTAATTCTACACAGTGTTTACTGTGAGTTCCTCAGCAGCAATGCTGGAGGCTCAGGGGATGTTCAGGGGATCAGAGGCGGCTCTGGAGCTGTCGAGCAGGCCACCTGGTTTAGTCTTTAATCTCCAGGCAGAGAGCTGAGCCAAGCTGGGCTAAGCCGCAGTGCCTGACAGATGCTGCTTGTGCAGTGACGCGTCTCTCTCTCGCATTCCCATCCTGTTTATTTACTGGCTGCTTCGACCTCGGTTCATTTCATTTTTTTTTGCAACTTGCTTTTCTGATTATTGCTACCTTTAGGTTGGACCTCGAGCGGAGGACATGGATATTGGGAACGGATCTGCTCCCGGAGCCGAGGAAGATCCGGCCGCTGCATTCCTGCAGCAACATCAGCAGGAGATCCAGGGCATTGAGAACGAGCAGCAGCCTGATGGCATCCCGGATACTGAAGGGCTGCAGAGCCCAGAAATCCCGGAATCGAGTGCAGGAGGTGAGGCTATCCCCATCCCCCCAGCAATACAACAAGAGAAAGGATAGTGATCAGATGTGACCAGCTGCTGAATGCTCAAAAATCACCTCTGGGGCACAACCTTACGGCTGCTGTGTTACTAAAGGCAACATCTGTCAATGTCATTTGTAAATATACAAGTATCAAATAGCAAACTTCGGGGAGACAGTGGGTGTTCGTTCATCTCAAGCCCAGGAGACAGGGGGAAGGTGACTTAACTCAGAGGAATGGCCAAGCTGATTAAACCAAAAATCCATTTTTTACTTGCTATGTTTTTCAAAATGGGCCCTGCAATTTACTGTTATTTGAAGATTATTTCCATTTCCCCATTATTATCAGTACTAATGGTAAACTAGCTCTACAATCTTTATTGCCCAGGGTCAGGAGTACAGGCAGTGCGAATAGAATAGGATTAAATCAGATCAGTAAATACTGTATTACTGAAAGTGATGAGGAATTCTCTAAATGTACAGCACAGAGAGAAATACAAGATAGGTTAACAATATTCATCAGAATCTTGTAATCTGAGGATTTCTAGATAAAATGAAGTATTTTTAAAATTCTCTTTATAGATGCCAGTATATTGGCAGCATTTCTGCATGTTTTCCTTCCTCTCAGTTTCAGCTACAGTGACAGATGGGATTGAGGAGTTAATCTCTGTGTTTCAGTATCCCACGCTGCCTAGGAAACAAGCACAGAGCTGGGGATACATCTGCAACTTCTTCAGGCTGTTTCCACCAGCCACAGTTCCTGCTCCCAAAAGCCTGGGTTTTTGTTCTGTTAGATTCTGTTGTGAGTAATAGAACATTAAAGTTACAAAGCTTTTTTTAAAAAGGAAGCTTTAAAATAAATAATTGTAATGTTTATGATATGGATATTAATTAATTAGTGGGCTTTCCTGTAAAGGTCATCCACAGGCAATCCCTCCTCATTCAAACATGATGAGAGAAAGGGTGGAATGTGTATTCCGTGTCTTCATCTTACAGAGAAAGCCAATTGTTAGCTGTCTCTGCATTTACCATCCATTTAAATATGGGGAGGGCAGCACAGAGAGATGGGAGGACCAATCAGAGGGGCTGAAGGGTGGTTGGCTGACAGTGCCACTGGGAAGGATGAGTGTTGCTGAGACAGATTGAGATTGAAAAGACATCAAAAATGGAGATGTTTACCTCAAGATCCAAATGGCTTTGCTTAACCAGTGGACTGAATGATCTCGGAGATCAGTGTGCAGGGTATGTAGTTCCAAATGACTACATGTTGCTGTATGCACCCTTTCTGCTTCTTTATACATGAACCTGCTAAGGTTATCTAATGGTGCCCGATCCCCTGGTTCCAAAGGATTGCCAGGTTTCTGATTCAGCCGCAGACAGTGCAGCACTGGCAAACATGCTTTATCATCAGAAAATCACAGGTAATTAAGACCTTGACATCTTTAATTGACTTCTTAGCACAGACAGGCAACTTGCCAACATCAGCTCCAGCTCTCCTTGAGGAAATCAGTCAGAGTTGGAAATCATCAAGGTCAGCTGTCTCTCCACAATTTTCCCACTTCAATGGGCCAGGAAAATTCCCCCATAAACTGCATTTTAAAGTCTAATAAAATTAAAATGACTTCAACTCATAACTGACAGCATAGAGTCATAGAGGTTTACAGCATAGAAACAGGCCCTTTGGCCACCCCTTTTTTTTAGAGGTTTTTTTAAAACCTCTAAACTAATCCAAATTGCCTGCATTTGGCCCACATCTCTCTATACCCATCATACCCATGTAACTATCTAAATGCTTTTTAAAAGATAAAATTGTACCCACCTCTACTACTACCTCTGACAGCTTGTTCCAGACACTCACCACCCTCTGTGTGAAAAAAAATTGTCCATCTAGACACTTTTGTATCTCTCCACTCTCACCTTAAACCTATGCTGTCTAGTTTTAGACTTCCCTACCTTTGGGAAAAGATATTGACTATCTATCTTGTCTATGCTCCTCTATTTTATAGATCTCTGTAAGGTCACCCCTCACCTACCTAAGCTCCAAAGAAAAAGGTCCTATTCTCAGCCCCTCCCTATAACTCAATCCATCAAGTACTGGTAGCATCTTAGTAAATCTTTTCTGCACTCTTTTTAATTTAGTAATATTCTTTCTATAATAGGGTGACCAGAATTGTCTCAGTATTCCAAGTGTGGCCTTACCAATGTCTTGTATAACTTCAACAAGACATCCCAACTCCTGCATTCAATGTTTTGACTGATAAAATCAAGCGTGATGAATGCCTTGCTCATCACTCTGTCCACCTGTGACTCCACTTTCAAGGAGCTATGAACATGTACCCTAGATCTCTTTGTTCTTTATCTCTGCCCAACACTCTACTGTTAACTGAGTAAATCCTTCCTTTTCAATCTACCAAAATGCATCACCTCACATTTGTCTGAATTAAACTCCATCTGCCATTCGTCAGCCCACTGGCCCAATTGATCAAGATCCTGCTGCAATTGGAGATAACTTTCTTCACTGTCCACGATCATCAATCTTGGTGTCATCTGCAAACTTACGAACCATGTCCCCTATATTCTCATCCAAACCATTAATATAAATGACAAATAACAATGGGCCCAGCACTGATCCCTGAGGCACATTGCTGGTCACAGCCTCCAATTTGAAAAACAATTCTCTATAACCACTCTCTGGCTTCTGTCAAAAAGCCGATTTGGTACCCATTTAGATCCCTCACCCTGGATCCCTGGAGATTTATTGTTATGCAACAATCTACCATGTGGTGTCTTGTCAAAGGCCTTTCTGAAGTCCATGTAGACATCATCAATGCACTGCCCTCATCTACCTTCTTGGTTACCCCTTCATAAAACTCAAGCAAATTTGTGAGACATGATTTTCCATTCAGAAAGCCATGCTGACTGTTCCTAATCCTAAGAGATGTCCTTGCATCTCTAAACGCCTGTAGATCTTGTGTCTCGAAATACTTTCCAACAATTTACCCACTACAAATGTGAGGCTCATTGGCCTGTAGTTCCCAGGTTTTTCCCTTCAGCCCTTTTTAAACAAAGGCACAACATTTGCCACCCTCCAATCTTCAGGCACCTCATCCATGACTATCGATGATTCAAATATCTCGGCTAGGGGAACCGCAATTTTCCTCCCTAGCCTCCCACAATGTTCTGGGATATATTTCATCAGGTCCTGCATAATTATCTATCTTGATGCACTTTAAGACTTCCAGCATCTCCTCCTCTGTAATATGTACACTCCTCAAGACATCAATATTTAATTCCCCAAATTCTCTAACATCCATGTTTTTCTCAACAGTAAATATTGATGAGAAATATTCATTTAGGATCTCACCCATTTCATGTGGATCCGCACAGAGATTACATAAGAACATAAGAAATAGGAGCAGGAGTAGGCCATCCAGCCCCTCGAGCCTGCCCTGCCATTCAATAAGATCATGGCTGATCTGTAGTGGTTCAGTATCACTTTCCCGCTTTCTCCCCGTAACTCTTAATTCCCTTGTCAATTAAAAACCTATCCACTCTTGACTTGAACATATTCAGTGAGGAAGCGTCCACCACCTCATCAGGCAGAGAATTCCAAAGATTCACCACCCTCTGCATGAAGAAACCCCTCCGCAACTCCGATCTGAACTGCTCCTCCCTAATCTTGAGGCTGTGCCCTCTAGTCCTGCTATCTTTATTAAGCGGGAAGAGTCATAGAACATTACAGCGCAGTACAGGCTCTTTGGCCCTCGATGTTGTGCCGACCAATGGAACCAATTTTATGACCCTCTATCCTAAATTATTCCAAAGCTATCCATATGCCTATCCACTGACCATTTCAACGCCCTTAAACTTGAGTCCACAACTACTGCAGGCAGGACATTCCACGCCCTTACTACCCTCTAAGTAAAGAACCCCCCTCTAGCATCTGTCCTATAACTACCACTCCTTAATTTAAAGCTATGTCCCCTCATATTATCCATCTCCATCCGAGGAAAAAGGCTCTCACTATCCACCCTATCTAACCCTCTGATCATCTTGTATGTCTCTCAACCTCTACCCTATCCATCCCCTTCATTATCTTATACGTCTCTATAAGATCCCCTCTCAGCCTTCTAAACTCCAAAGAGTACAAACCTAGCCTATTCAGTCTCTCCTCATAATCCAACGCCCTCATCTCTGGTATCAGCCTAGTAAACCTTCTCTGCACCTCCTCCAAGGCCAATAAATCCTTCCTCAAATGCAGAGACCAAAACTGCACACAGTACTCCAGCTGCGGCCTCACCAGTACCCTATACAACTGCAACAGAACCTACTTTTATATTCTATCCCCCTAGTTATAAAGGCCAACATTGCATTCGCCTTCTTAATCACCTGTTGCACCTGTATACTGTGTTTTTGCAATTTGTGCACAAGGACTCCCAGGTCCCTCTGCATCGTCGCATGCTGCAGTTTTTCACCATTTAAATAGTAATCCATCCTACCGTTATTCCTACCAAAGTGGATAACCTCACACTTGCTAACATTATACTCCATCTGCCAGGTCCTCACCCACTCACTCAACCTATCCAGATCCCTTTGCAGGCTTTCCACACCTTCCACACAATTTGCTTTTCCACTCATCTTCGTGTCATCAGCAAATTTCATCACCCTGCACTCAGCCCCTTCCTCCAGATCGTCTGTGTAAATGGTAAATAGTTGAGGTCCCAGCACCGAACCTTGGGGCACTCCACTAGTCACCAGCTGCCAATCAGAATAGTACCCATTAATACCTACCCTCTGCTTCCTATTAGACAACCAATCCTCCATACAGTCTAACACCCTACCCCCGACTCCCTGCACCTTAACCTTCTGCAGCAATCTTTTGTGAGGCACTTTATTGAACGCTTTCTGGAAATCCAAAAACACCACATCCACCGGTTCCCCTCTATCTACCACACTTGTTGATTATTACCTTGTTGGTCCTTAAGAGGCCCTACTGTCTCCCTTGTTACTCTTTTGCCTTTATTTATTTGTAGAAAGCTCTTTGGATTCTCCTTTGTGTTTGCATGCTGTGTTTTACTAATGATGTGTTGTCTGGATTGATATAAAACCAATTCAGTGGTTCTGATGGATGTAAACAGACCCCAGCAAAAAAAAAATGATGATTAAGCTTGTGCAGGAAGCAGCAATATACACTCTGCTGATGCAATGAAATTGGAAAAAGTAATAAATCATGATAAGGTAGACTTCAGGATGACAAAGACAAAATGAAGTGGGCAGATGGAGAAATGTGATGAAATGCACTATATTGGCATGATTTTGAAATGGGTAGATGAGTAGAGAAACCATAAGTCTGTTTCCAGTAACAATCTAAGGTCCTCTGTTCATTTCTCTACACCTTGCAGTCTTCTGTTTTTTAAAGCCTCCCATTTCCAAGTTCAGTGAACAATCTAACTAGGAAAAATAATACATGAGATGGCTTCCTGTTTCTTTGCCTATGTGTGCTTAAGGGAAACATGAGGCCTCTCTCTGAAGGACCCTGGAAGCTCTTCCACCATTGTCATCGAAATTTCATTGGTTCCATCTTTGGTGATGGCATGAAACCTCATGAAGAGATATCCCTGATATCTCTTTTCCTAATACTCATGTAAAGCACCTTGTGATGATGTGTTCGGTTAAAGGAGCTATATAAATATAAACTGTAATTCATAGCACAAGAAGTAGATGAATCAGCTCAGTGCACAGATGGAATTGAAAGTGTCTGTGCCAAGCAATGGTTGAGATTGGAGAATAAGGCACCGTGGGAAGGGAGCTGGGGAGGCACAGTGGGAAGGAAGCTGGGGAGGCACAGTGGGAAGGAAGCTGGGGAGGCACAGTGGGAAGGAAGCTGGGGAGGCACAGTGGGAAGGGAGCTGGGGAGGCACAGTGGGAAGGGAGCTGGGAAGGCATACTGAGAAAATCCTTAGTCAAGGAGCACAACCTCACAAATCTTACCCTGTTACACCATTAAAAGTAATGACATAAGACTATTAGAAAAACAAAGAGAGAACTGGGCTTCACCTCTAGAATAGAATTGAAAAGCATGGAAATATATTAAACATAGAAACAGAGAAGCTACGAGCAGTGGAGACTTTTTGCCTGCTCCCCCATTCATTATGATCATGGCTAATCATCCAATTCAATAGCCTAATCCTGCTTTCTCCCTATAACCTTTCAACACATTCGCCCCAAATGCTATATTCAGCTGTCTCTTGAATACATTCAATGTTTTGGCACCAACTACTTCCTGTGGTAATGAATTCCACAGTCTCACCATTCTTTGCGTGAAGAAATGTCTCCTCATCTCCGTCCTAAATGGTCTATCCTGAATCCTCAGACTGTGACTTCTGGTTATGGATTCTCCCATCATTGGGAACCTCCTCCCTGCATCTATCCTGTCTAGTCTTGTTAGAATTTTATAAGTCTCTATGGAATTCCTCCCTCATTTGTCTGAACTCCAGTGAAAATAATCCTAACCTAGTCAATTTTCCCTCGTACATCAATCCTGCCATCCCCTGGAATCAGCCTGGTAAACCTTTGCTACACTCCTTCGAGAGCAAGAACATCCTTCCTCAGAAAGGGAGACCAAAACTGCACACAATACTCTAGGTGTGGCCTCACCAAGGCCCCTGTATAATTGCAGCAATACATCCCTGCTCCTGTATTCCTGTAGGATTGCCAACTAGAGGTGAGGCTACATTGGATTTGGTGCTGGGCAATGAGCCAGACCAGGTGTTAGGCTTGGAAGTTAGTGAACATTTTGGTGATAGTGACCACAATTCGGTTACGTTCACCTTAGTGATGGATAGGGATAGGCATGAAGCTGGGGGCAGTAGTTATAGCTGGGGGAAGGGCAATTATGAGGCCATCAGGAGAGAATTAGGGTGCATAGATTGGACTAGGAAACTACAGGGACTGGGAACATCTGGAATGTGGAGCTTATTCAAGGAGCAGCTGCTGCGAGTCCTTGATAAGTATGTCCCTGTCAGGCAAGGAGGAAATGGTCGAGTAAGAGAACCTTGGTGTACGAAAAAAGTTGATTTGCTGGTTAAAAGGAAAAAGGAGGCTTATGTCAGGATGAGGCTTGAAGGCTCAGTTAGTGCAATGGATAGCTATAGATTAGCCAGGAGAGAGCTAAAGAGTGAGTTGAGGAGAGCTAAGAGGGGACACGAGAAGACTTTGGCTGATAGGATTAAGGAGAATCCTAAAGCTTTCTTTAGATATGTTAAGAATAGAAGATTGGTTAGGGCAAGATTAGGGCCAGTCATAGACAGCAGTGGGAAGTTGTGCGTGGAGCCTGAAGAGATTGGAGAGGTACTGAATAAATATTTCTCTTCGGTATTCACGCAGGGTGATGTAAATGTAGTTATGGAGAACACTGAGGTACAGGGTAGCAAACTGGAAGGTATCGAAGTAGATAGGGAGGATGTGCTAGATATTCTCGAGGGTTTGAAGTTGGATAAGTCCCCTGGGCCGGACGGGATTTACCCTAGGATTCTCTGGGAGGCAAGAGAGGAGATTGCAGAGCCTCTGGCTTTGATCTTCAGGTCGTCGTTGGTTACGGGTGTGGTTCCAGAGGACTGGAGGATAGCGAATGTGGTCCCATTGTTCAAGAAGGGGAAGAGAGACCTTCCAGGGAATTATAGGCCAGTGAGTCTTACTTCTGTTGTGGGCAAAGTATTGGAGAGAATTATTAGGGATAGGATTTATAGTTATTTAGAGAGAAATGAATTGATTGGGGATAGTCAGCATGGTTTTGTGAAGGGTAGGTCGTGCCTTACTAACCTCATTGAGTTTTTTGAAAAAGTGACTAAAGAGGTGGATGGGGGTAAGGCGGTTGATGTGGTATATATGGACTTTAGTAAGCGTTTGATAAGGTGGCCCATGGAAGACTTCTGCAGAAAATGCAGATGTATGGGATAGAGGGTGATTTAGCTAATTGGGTTAGGAATTGGCTAGCAGATAGAAGACAGAGGGTGGTTGTTGATGGGAGATATTCATCGTGGAGTTCGGTGACAAGTGGTGTACCTCAGGGGTCTGTTTTGGGGCCCCTGCTGTTTGTAATTTTTATAAATGATCTGGATGAGGGTATTGAAGGATGGATTAGTAATTTTGCAGATGACACTAAAGTCGGTGGAGTGGTAGATAGTGAAGAGGGGTGTTATAGTTTGCAGAGGGACTTGGACAAGTTGCAGAGCTGGGCCGAGAGGTGGCAAATGGAGTTTAATGTGGAAAAGTGTGAGGTAATGCACTATGGCAGAAATAATAAATGTGTAGAGTATAGGGCAAATGGTAGGATTCTTAGTAGTCTAGATGAACAGAGGGATCTTGGTGTGTATGTGCATAGATCCCTGAAAGTAGGCAGTCAAGTCGAGAAGGTTGTTAAGAAGGCATATGGAGTCTTGGCTTTTATTGGTAGGGGGATTGAATTTCGGAGCCGCAACGTCATGTTGCAACTGTACAAAACTCTAGTGCGGCCGCACTTGGAGTATTGTGTGCAGTTCTGGTCCCCGCATTATAAGAAAGATGTGGAGGCATTGGAGAGGGTACAGAGGAGGTTTACCAGGATGTTGCCTGGTATGGAGGGCAGGTCTTATGAGGAGAGGCTGAGGGATTTGAGGTTGTTTTCGTTAGAAAGGAGGAGGCTAAGAGGGGACCTGATCGAAACATATAAGATGATTAGAGGTTTAGATAGGGTGGACAGTGATAGCCTTTTTCCTAGGATGGAGAAAGCTAGCACGAGGGGACACAGCTTTAAATTAAGGGGTGATAGTTATAGGACGGATATCAGAGGTAGGTTCTTTACCCAAAGGGTGGTTCGGGAGTGGAATGCCCTGCCTGCAGCAGTTGTAGATGCGCCAAGTTTGGTGGCGTTTAAGAGGTTAGTTGATAAGTATATGGAAGAGAAGAGAATGGTTTAGTTTGGAGGGGCATTGCTTTTTGTATTGGTCGGCGCAACATCGAAGGCCGAAGGGCCTGTTCTGTGCTGTAATGTTCTATGTTCTATGTACTCGAAACCTGTCTTAGAGATTTTGAGTACAGGAGCAGGGATGTGTTGTTGCAGTGAAGACTAACATGCCATTTGCAGGTACATGTTGTACCTGCATACTTACCTTCAGTGACTGGTGCACAAGGATGCCCAGGTTCTGCTGCATGCTCCCCTATCCCAATTTATAGCCATTCAGGTAATAATCTGCTGCTTTCTTTTTGTTTTCCGAGTGAATAACCTCACATTTATCCAAATTATGCTACATCTGCCACTGATTTGCCCACTCACCCAATCTCTCCAGATTATTCTGAAGGATCTCTGCATCCTCGTCACAGTTCATCTTCCCGCCTAACTTGGTATCATCGACAAACTTTGAGATATTACATTTTGTTCCCTCATCCAAATCTTTAATATATGTTATGAATAGCTGGGGTCCCAGCACCAATCCCTGTGGCACCCCACTAGTTACTGTCTGCCAACTTGAAAAGGACCCACTAATTCCGACTGTTTCTTCTCTGCCAACCAGTTTTCTATCCATTTCAATACATTTCCTCCAAAGCCATGTGCTTTAATCTTGCACATAGAATTAATTTTGCACATAGAAACCTGTCTCATGCCCTTTTTAGACTGCACCAAGCAGAATATTATGGAGAATTCCGATCTCCATGTGACAAAAAGGATATAGATTATCCTTATTATATCCTTATTATTATATTGGATAGCTATAGATTAGCTAGGAAGGAGGTAAAAAGTGAATTGAGGAGAGCTAAGAGGGGACACGAGAAGATGTTGGCTGATAGGATTAAGGAGAATCCTAAAGCTTTCTTTCGATATGTTAAGAATAGAAGATTGGTTAGGGCAAGATTAGGGCCAGTCATAGACAGCAGTGGGAAGTTGTGCGTGGAGCCTGAAGAGATTGGTGAGGCACTGAATAAATATTTCTCTTCGGTATTCACGCAGAGTGCTGGAAATGTAGCTATGGAGAGCACTGAGGTACAGGGTTGCAAATTGGGGAGTATTGTAGTAGATAGGGAGGATGTGTTAGAAATTCTCGAGGGTTTGAAGTTGGATAAGTCCCCTGGGCCGGACGGGATTTACCCTAGGATTCTCTGGGAGGCAAGAGAGGAGATTGCAGAGCCTCTGGCTCTGATCTTCAGGTCCTCGTTGGTTACGGGTGTGGTTCCGGAGGACTGGAGGATAGCGAATGTGGTCCCATTGTTTAAGAAGGGGAAGAGAGACCTTCCAGGGAATTATAGGCCAGTGAGTCTTACTTCTGTTGTGGGCAAGGTATTGGAGAGAATTATTAGGGATAGGATTTATAGTTATTTAGAGAGAAATGAATTGATTGGGGATAGTCAGCATGGTTTCGTGAAGGGTAGGTCATGCCTTACTAACCTCATTGAGTTTTTTGAGAAAGTGACCAGAGAGGTGGATGGGGGTAAGGCGGTTGATGTAGTATATATGGACTTTAGTAAGGCTTTTGATAAGGTGGCCCATGGAAGACTTCTACAGAAAATGCAGATGTGTGGAATAGAGGGTGATTTAGCTAATTGGATTAGGAATTGGCTGGCAGATAGAAGACAGAGGGTGGTGGTTGATGGGAGATATTCATCGTGGAGTTCGGTGACGAGTGGTGTGCCTCAGGGGTCTGTTTTGGGGCCCCTGCTGTTTGTAATTTTTATAAATGATCTGGATGAGGGTATTGAGGGATGGATCAGTAAATTTGCAGATGATACTAAAGTTGGTGGTGTGGTAGATAGTGAAGAGGGGTGTTTTAGTTTACAGAGTGACTTGGACAAGTTGCAGAGCTGGGCCGAGAGGTGGCAAATGGAGTTTAATGTGGAAAAGTGTGAGGTAATGCACTTTGGCAGGAACAATAAATGTGTAGAGTATAGGGCTAATGGTAGGACTCTTAATAGTGTTGAGGAACAGAAGGATCTTGGTGTATGTGTCAATAGATCCCTGAAAGTAGGCAGTCAAGTGGATAAAGTTGTTAAGAAGGCATATGGAGTCTTAGCTTTTATTGGTAGGGGGATTGAATTTAGGAGCCGCAGCATCATGTTGCAACTGTACAAAACTCTAGTGCGGCCGCACTTGGAGTATTGTGTGCAGTTCTGGTCCCCACATTATAAGAAAGATGTGGAGGCATTGGAGAGGGTACAGAGGAGGTTTACCAGGATGTTGCCTGGTATGGAGGGCAGGTCCTATGAAGAGAGGTTGAAGGATTTGAGGTTGTTTTCGTTAGAAAGGAGGCGGCTACGGGGGGATCTTATTGAAGCATATAAGATGATTAGAGGTTTAGATAGGGTGGACAGTGATAGCCTTTTTCCTAGGATGGAGAAAGCTAGCACGAGGGGACACAGCTTTAAATTAAGGGGTATGAGTTATAGGACGGATATCAGAGGTAGGTTCTTTACTCAAAGAGTGATTAGGGAGTGGAATGCCCTGCCTGCAGCTGTTGTAGATGCGCCAAGTTTGGTGGCGTTTAAGAGGTTAATTGATAAGTATATGGAAGAGAAGGGAATGGTTTAGTTTGGAGGGGCATTGCTTGTTATTTTGGTCGGCACAACATCGAAGGCCGAAGGGCCTGTTCTGTGCTGTATTGTTCTATGTTCTATGTTCTATGTTCTATATCGAGATACTGGAGAGTTGCTAAAACTTAAAAACGAAACCAGAACTGTGAGGAAAATTAGGGAGATTTAATAATTAAGCCTGCCTTCTCTGTTAGAGCAGGCCGGGAGCTAACTTGATAAAGGATTTTTTTATGTTATGAAAGGGGTTTTAAAGTTTATTTATTAGTGACACAAATAGACTTACATTAACACTGCAATGAAGTTACTATGAAGGTGATGATGGTCTGGAATGGGCTGCCTGGGTGGGTAGTGGAGGCAGATTGCCTCACATCCTTTAAAAAGTACCTGGATGAGTAGGACATCATAACATTCAGGGCCAAGGACCAAATGCTGGTAAATGGGATTAGGTGAACAGGTCAGGTCATTTCATGCATCGGTGCAGACTCAATGGGCTGAAGGGCCTTTTCTGCACTGTAGCATTCTGTGATCCCCTAGTTGCCACTTTCTGGCGCCTGTTTAGGTACAATGAGGGAGAATTTAGCATGGCCAATGCACCCTAACAGCACGTCTTTCAAACTGTGGTAGGAAACCCACACAGACACGGGAAGAACATGCAGAATCTACACAGATAGTGACCCAAGCAGGGTGCTTGGTGCAGTGAGGCAGCGGTGCTAACCATTGTGCTGTCTTTGACAAGGTAGACCTAGCAAAGGTGAACTAGGGGGCCATAATTACGAAGATAATCTTACACGCAAACATACAAATTTGGAGCAGGAGTAGATAGAACATAGAACATTACAGCGCAGAACAGGCCCTTCGGCCTTTGATGTTGCGCCGACCAATTAGGAAAAAGCAATGACTCTCTAACCTAAACCATTCCCTTTTCGTCCATAAACTTATCTACTAACCTCTTAAACGCCACCAAACTTGGCGCACCTACAACTGCAGCAGGCAGGGCATTCCATACCCTTACCACCCTCTGGGTAAAGAACCTACCTCTGACATCCGTCCTATAACTACCCCCCCTTAATTTAAAGCTATGTCCCCTCGTGCTAGCTTTCTCCATCCTAGGAAAAAGGCTATCACTGTCCACCCTATCTAAACTCTAATCATCTTATATGTTTCAATAAGGTCTCCTCTTAGCCGCCTTCTTTCTAACGAAAACAACCTCAAATCCCTCAGCCTCTCTTCATAAGACCTGCCCTCCATACCAGGCAACATCCTGGTAAACCTCCTCTGTACCCTCTCCAATGCCTCCACATCTTTCTTATAATGCAGGGACCAGAACTGTACACAATACTCCAAGTGCGGCCGCACTAGAGTTTTGTACAGTTGCAACATGACGTTGCGGCTCCGAAATTCAATCCCCCTACCAATAAAAGCTAAGACTCCGTATGACTTCTTAACAACCTTATCGACTTGATTGCCAACTTTCAGGGATCTATGCACACATACACCAAGATCCCTCTGTTCATCAACACTATTAAGAGTCCTACCATTAGCCTATACTCTACACATTTGTTATTCCTGCCAAAGTGAATTACCTCACACTTTTCCACATTAAACTCCATTTGCCACCTCTCGGCCCAGCTCTGCAACTTGTCCAAGTCTCTCTGCAAACTATAACACCCCTCTTTACTATCTACCACTCCACCGACTTTAGTGTCATCTGCAAATTTACTAATCAATCCTTCAATACCCTCATCCAGATCATTTATAAAAATTACAAACAGCAGGGGCCCCAAAACAGATCCCTGAGGTATACCACTTGTAACTGAACTCCATGATGAATAATTTCCATCAACCACCACCCTCTGTCTTCTATCAGCTAGCCAATTCCTAATCCAATTAGCTAAATCACCCTCTATCCCATACATCTGCATTTTCTGCAGAAGTCTTCCATGGGCCACCTTATCAAACGCCTTACTAAAGTCCATATATACCACATCAAACGCCTTACCCCCATCCACCTCTTTGGTCACTTTTTCAAAAAACTCAATGAGGTTAGTAAGGCACAACCTACCCTTCACAAAACCATGCTGACTATCCACAATCAATTCATTTCTCTCTAAATAACTATAAATCCTATCCCTAATAATTCTTTCCAATACTTTGCCCACAACAGAAGTAAGACTCACCGGCCTATAATTCCCCGGAGTAAGTGACTTGCTCCCCCATTCATGACTGATCTGACTGTAATCTGAACCACATATTCCTGTCTACCCCTAATAACCTTTCACCTTCTTGTTATTCACGCAGAGTGCTGGAAATGTAGCTGTGGAGAGCACTGAGGTACAGGGTTGCAAATTGGGGAGTATTGTAGTAGATAGGGAGGATGTGTTAGAAATTCTCGAGGGTTTGAAGTTGGATAAGTCCCCTGGGACGGACGGGATTTACCCTAGGATTCTCTGGGAGGCAAGAGAGGAGATTGCAGAGCCTATGGCTCTGATCTTCAGGTCCTCGTTGGTTACGGGTGTGGTTCCGGAGGACTGGAGGATAGCGAATGTGGTCCCATTGTTTAAGAAGGGGAAGAGAGACCTTCTGGGAATTATAGGCCAGTGAGTCTTACTTCTGTTGTGGGCAAGGTATTGGAGAGAATTATTAGGGATAGGATTTATAGTTATTTAGAGAGAAATGAATTGATTGGGGATAGTCAGCATGGTTTCGTGAAGGGTAGGTCATGCCTTCCTAACCTCATTGAGTTTTTTGAGAAAGTGACCAGAGAGGTGGATGGGGGTAAGGCGGTTGATGTAGTATATACGGACTTTAGTAAGGCTTTTGATAAGGTGGCCCATGGAAGACTTCTACAGAAAATGCAGATGTGTGGAATAGAGGGTGATTTAGCTAATTGGATTAGAAATTGGCTGGCAGATAGAAGACAGAGGGTGGTGGTTGATGGGAGAGATTCATCGTGGAGTTCGGTGACGAGTGGTGTGCCTCAGGGGTCTGTTTGGGGCCCCTGCTGTTTGTAATTTTTATAAATGATCTGGATGAGGGTATTGAGGGATGGATCAGTAAATTTGCAGATGATACTAAAGTTGGTGGTGTGGTAGATAGTGAAGAGGGTTGTTTTAGTTTACAGAGTGACTTGGACAAGTTGCAGAGCTGGGCCGAGAGGTGGCAAATGGAGTTTAATGTGGAAAAGTGTGAGGTAATGCACTTTGGCAGGAACAATAAATGTGTAGAGTATAGGGCTAATGTAGGGCTCTTAATAGTGTTGAGGAACAGAAGGATCTTGGTGTATGTGTCAATAGATCCCTGAAAGTAGGCAGTCAAGTGGATAAAGTTGTGAAGAAGGCATATGGAGTCTTAGCTTTTATTGGTAGGGGGATTGAATTTAGAAGCCGCAGCATCATGTTGCAACTGTACAAAACTCTAGTGCGGCCGCACTTGGAGTATTGTGTGCAGTTCTGGTCGCCACATTATAAGAAAGATGTGGAGGCATTGGAGAGGGTACAGAGGAGGTTTACTAGGATGTTGCCTGGTATGGAGGGCAGGTCCTATGAAGAGAGGTTGAAGGATTTGAGGTTGTTTTCGTTAGAAAGGAGGCGGCTAAGGGGGGATCTTATTGAAACATATAAGATAAATAGAGGTTTGGATAGGGTGGACAGTGATAGCCTTTTTCCTAGGATGGAAAAAGCTAGCACGAGGGGACACAACTTTAAATTAAGGGGTATGAGTTATAGGACGGATATCAGAGGTAGGTTCTTTACTCAAAGAGTGATTAGGGAGTGGAATGCCCTGCCTGCAGCTGTTGTAGATGCGCCAAGTTTGGTGGCGTTTAAGAGGTTAGTTGATAAGTATATGGATGAGAAGGGAATGGTTTAGTTAGGAGGGGCATTGCTTTTTATTTTGGTCGGCACAACATCGAAGGCCGAAGGGCCTGTTCTGTGCTGTATTGTTCTATGTTCTATGTAATCAAGAAGCTGCTTAGCTCTGCCTTAAAAATATTCAAACTCTGTTTCCACCGCCTTTTGAGGAAGAGTTCCAGACTATCACAACCCTCTGAGAGAAAATGATTCTCCTCATCTCTGTGAGGAGATGAGTGATCCTTTATTTTTAACAGTGATCCCTAGTTCTAGATTCCTCCACAGAGGAAACATTCTCTCTACATCCACCTGTCAATGCCCCTCAGGATCTTGTATGCTTCATACATATCTTCTAAGCTCCAGTGAATACAAGTTTAATCTTTCCTCATATAGGCAATTAAAACCATTCCTGGTATTAGTCTAGTTTTCTCTGAGTTAGGCTGCCATTAATATTTTTGCATCATATTCCCATGCAGTAATTTGCAGTTGAAACTCACCAACCTTACAACACTGATATTGATTAGTTAAATCCTCTTCAAGCAAATCAATAAAAATGTAAAGACTGAGATGGAAATAAGTCCACAAAGGAATGAAGAAAATAATTCCACAAGTAGCAATAGAAAGATGGCATAAATATTAATAATTATTTTGCTTTGCTATTTACTAGGGAGATGGAACATGTTGACATGGCATTGAATAATGATATGAATGATAAATGTATTTAAAATAAAAAATAATGTATTAAATAAACTAAACAAACACAAAGGGGATGAAACCTCTGGTCCAGACAGATTGCAACAAAAGAATTTAAAAAAGAATGTAAGGAAGCGTTAGAAGAGAAATTGCTAATCATGTTTAATGACTTGTTGGAAAAATGTGTAGTGCCAGAGGACTGCGGGCTAATCTTTGCAATTCTTGAATTGGGGGAAACAACATGTCTAGGGAATTTATGGATCAGTCAGTTAACATTGGTGTTAGGAAAATAATGAAATCCCTCTGAAAGGAGAGACTGGACAAATATCCAGAAATGGATTTCAAAACAACAAGCTGATTGATTTTTTTTTTAAGGAGGTAACAAACAGAGTAGACAACAGCAATGTAATAGAATTTATCTGGATTCTCAAAAGCCCTGCCATAGGGTGCTCCATAGTTGATTAATGAATAAAATCCAAGAATGTAGAGTCAGAGGATAAGTGGCAGAATGGATTGCTAATTGGCTTCAAGGCAAAAAGCAGAGAGTGGGTGTAAAGTGTGGTTGTTCAGAGTGGTGGAAGATGCAAAGTGAAGTTCCACAAGGATCATAGAAATATAAAAACTAGAAGAAGGAATAAACCATTTGGCCCTTTGAGCCATTCATTTTGGTTATGGCTGAATTTCAAATTCGATATCCTGATTCCCCTTCCCCCCATCCCTTTAGCTCCAAGAGTTGTATCTAATTTCTTCTTGAAATGACAGAATGTTTTGGCCTCAATTACATTTGGTGATAGTGAATTCCACACATTCCTCACCCTCTGGGTGAAGATAATTCTCTTTATCTGAGACTTGGACAAGTTGCAGAGCTGGGCTGAGAGGTGGCAAATGGAGTTTAATGTGGAAAAGTGTGAGGTAATGCACTACAGCAGGAATAATAAATGTGTAGAGTATAGGGCTAATGGTAGGATTCTTAGTAGTCTTGATGAACAGAGGGATCTTGGTGTGTATGTGCATAGATCCCTGAAAGTAGGCAGTCAAGTCGAGAAGGTTGTTAAGAAGGCATATGGAGTCTTAGCTTTTATTGGTAGGGGGATTGAATTTCGGAGCCGCAACGTCATGTTGCAACTGTACAAAACTCTAGTGCGGCCGCACTTGGAGTATTGTGTGCAGTTCTGGTCCCCACATTATAAGAAAGATGTGGAGGCATTGGAGAGGGTACAGAGGAGGTTTACCAGGATGTTGCCTGGTATGGAGGGCAGGTCTTATGAAGAGAGGCTGAGGGATTTGAGGTTGTTTTCGTTAGAAAGGAGGCGGCTAAGAGGGGACCTAATCGAAACATATAAGATGATTAGAGGTTTAGATAGGGTGGACAGTGATAGCCTTTTTCCTAGGATGGAAAAAGCTAGCACGAGGGGACACAGCTTTAAATTAAGGGGTGATAGTTATAGGACGGATATCAGAGGTAGGTTCTTTACCCAAAGGGTGGTTCGGGAGTGGAATGCCCTGCCTGCAGCAGTTGTAGATGCGCCAAGTTTGGTGGCGTTTAAGAGGTTAGTTGATAAGTATATGGAAGAGAAGGGAATGGTTTAGTTTGGAGGGGCATTGCTTTTTATATTGGTCGGCGCAACATCGAAGGCCGAAGGGCCTGTTCTGTGCTGTAATGTTCTATGTTCTATGTTATCTCAGTTCTAAAAGTTTACCCCTTATCCTCAAACTATGACCCCTAGTTCTGGACTCCCCCGCCATTGGGAACATTCTTCTGAATCTATCCTGTCTAACCCTGTTAGAATTGTATAAGTTTCTATCAGATCCCCTTACTCTTATAACTCCAGTGAATGTAATCCTAACTGACTTAGTCTCTTCTCATATGACAGACTTGCCATCCTAGAAATCAGCCTGGTAGATCTTTGCTATATAAAAAGAACGTCCATCCTCAGATAAGAACACCAAAACTGCCCACAATATTCCAGATGTAGCCTTACTTACACCCTATATAATTGCAGCACAACATCCCTATCTCTATACTGAAATCCCCTCACTGTGAAGGCTAAAATGCCATTTCTTTTTTCTTGCTGAACCTGCGCACTTACTTTCAGCGACGATGTATAAGGACACCAAGATCTCGCTGAATATCCATCTCTCTCAATTTACACCCATTCGTCTAATAATCTGTCTTCCTATTATTGCTACCAAAGTGGATAACCTCACCTTTATCCACATTATACAGCATCTGCCATGCATATGCTCACACACTCAGCCTGTCCAAAACACACTGAAGCATCTCTGCATCCTCTTCACATCTCACCCTCCTACCCAACTTCGTATCATCTGCAGATTTGGAGATAATACATTCAGTTTCCTCTTTGAAATCATTAATATATAATGTGAACAGTTGGGGTCCTAGCACAGATCCCTGTGGAACCCCACTCGTCACTGATTATCAATCAGGTAGAGATCAGTGCTGGAATCATTGTTCACAATTTACATGAACCATGGTGGCACAGTGGTTATGAGCAGCACAGTGGTTCAGGGTGGCACAGTGATTCAGGGTGCCAAGATAGCACAGTGGTTAGGGGTGGCAGAGCAGCAGAGTGGTTAGGGGAAGTAGGTGGCACAGACGTAGCACTGCTGCCTCACAGCACCAGGAAACCAGGTTCAATTCCCAGCTCAGGTTACTGTCTGTGAGGAGTTTGCACATTCTTCCCATGTCTATGTGAGTTTCCTCTGGGTGCTCCGATTTTCCCCCACAATCCAAAGATGTGCATGTTAGGTTCATTGGCCATGCTAGATTGACCCTTAGTGTCTGGGGGATTAGCAGGGTAAATGTGTGGGGTTATGGGAATAGGGCCTGGGTGCGATTATGGCCTGTACTGACTCAGTGAACCAAATAGCCTCATTCTGTAGTGTAGAGATTCTATGATTTTGAATTTTGAATCAATAAACACAAATAGATTTGTAGATGAAACTAAATTGGGAGCGAATAATCAGTGCTGAGGAGGACCGTAACCAGGGGGACCTTAATAAACAGGCAGAATGGGCAAATAGTTGGCTAATGAAGTTAAACATAATTCAGTGAGGCAATAAGTATATTTTGGTCAAAGGTATCAGGAAATCATTTGTTACTTGGAAGATATGATTCAGATGGGAAAGAGGAACAAAAGAATCTTGGAGAACAAACACACCAATCATTAGAAGTTACTGCACAGATTAGCAAAACAATAAAATGTCAAACCAAGCACTCAGCTTCATTTCCAGAGGAATGGAATGGAATGGAAGAGTAGGGATGTTAAACCAGTATTGAAGCTTAGAATCATAGAGGTTTACAGCATGGAAACAGGCCCATGCCACTCTTATTTCTTTTAAACCCCTAAGTTAATCCCAATCGACTGCATTTGGCCCATATCCCGCTATATCCATCATACCCATGTAACTATCTAAATGCTTTTTAAAAGATAAAATTGTACCTGCTTCTATGATTGTCTCTGACAACTTGTTCCAGACACTCACCATTCTCTGTATGAAAAAAATTGCCCGTCTGGACACTTCTCTATCTCTCCCCTCTCACCTTAAACATATGTGCTCTAGTTTTAGACTCCCCTACTTTTGGGAAAAGATATTGACTGTCTACCTGTCTATGCGTCTCATTATTTTATAGACCTCTATAAGGTCACCCCTTAGCCTCCTACACTCCAGAGAAAGAAGTCCCATTCTATTCAGCCTCACTTTACAACTCAAACCATCAGGTCCTGGTAGCATCTTAGCAAATCTTTTCTGCACTCTTTCCAATTTAATAATATCGTTTCTATAATAGGGTGACCAGAATTGCTCACAATATTTCAAGTGTGGCCTTACCAATGTCTTGTACAACTTCAACAAGACATCCCAATTCCTGCATTCAATGTTTTGACCAATGAAACCAAATGTGCTGAATGCCTTCTTCACCATTCTGTCCACGTGTGACTCCACTTTCAAGGAGTTATGAACATGTACTCCTAGATCTCTTTATTCTTTAACTCTGCCCAACACCCTACTATTAACTGAGTAAGTCCTTCCCTGGTTCAATCTACCAAAATGTATCACCTTGCATTTGTCTAAATTAAACTCCATCTGCCATTCGTCAGCCCACTGGCCCAATTGATCAAGATCCTGCTGCAATTGGAGATAACTTTCTTCACTGTCCATGATGCCACCCATCTTGATGTCATCTGCAAACTTACTAACCATGTCCCCTATATTCTCGTCCAAACCATTAATATAAATATAGCTGTGTCCCTGAGGCACACAGCTGGTCCCAGGCTTCCAGTTGAAAAAAAATTCTCTATAACCACCCCCTGGCTTCTGTCAAAAAGCTGATTTTGTAGCCATTTAGATACCTCACCCCGGATCCCAGGAGATTTAATGTTATGTAACAACCTACCATGTGATACCTTGTCAAAGGTCTTGCTAAAGTCCATGTAGACAACATCAACTGCACTGCCCTCATCTACCTTCTTGGTTACCTCTTCAAAAAACTCAAGCAAATTTGTGAGACATGATTTTCCACTCACAAAGCCATGCTGACTGTCCCTAATCAGTCCTTGCATCTCTAAATGCCTGTAGATCCTGTCTCTCAAAATACCTTCCAACAATTTACCAACCACAGATGTGAAGCTCACCAGCCTGTAGTTCCCAGGCTTTTCTCTTCAGCCTTTTTTAAACAAAGGCACAACAGTTGCCACTCTCCAATCTTCAGGCATCTCACCTGTGACTATCGATGATTCAAATATTTCAGCTAGGGGACCCGCAATTTCCTCTCCAGTTTCCCACAACATTCTGGGATACACCTCATCAGGTGCCAGGGATTTATCTACCTTGATGCACGTTAAGACTTCAAGCACCTCCTTCTCTGTAACATGTACACTCCTCAAGACATCAATATTTATTTCCCCAAGTTCCCTGATATCCATGCTTTTCTCAACAGTAAATACTGATGAGAAATATTCATTTAGAATCTCACCCATCTCATGTGGATCCGCACAGAGATTATTACCTTATTGATCCTTAAGAGGCCCTACTCTCTTCCTTGTTACTCTTTTGCCCTTTATCTATTTGTAGAAGCTCTTTAGATTCTCCTTTGTCTTATCTGCCAAAACAATTTCATGTCCCCTTTTTGCCCTCCTAACTCTACTCCTACAGCTTCTATATTGTTCAAGGGATTCACTTGATCTCAGCTGCGTATGCATGTCACATGTTTCTTTCTTTTTCTTGACCAAGGCCTTAATATCCCCAGTCATCCAGGGTTCCTGACTTCTGACAGCCTTGCCCTTCACTCAGGAATGTGTTTACCCTGAATGCTTGTTAATACACATTTGAAAATATGCCACTTACCAGATGTCCCTTTTCCTTCCCACAGACTCCCCCAATTAACTTTTGAATGTTCCTGCTTGATACCTTCAAAATTGGCTTTGTCCCAATTTACAATATTAACTTTTGGGCCAGACCTATCATTCTCCACAGCTATCTTAAAACTAACAGAATTATGGTCACTGGTCCCAAAGTGATTCCTCAGAAACACTTCTGTCACCTGCCCTTCCTTATTTCCCAAGAGGAGGTCAAGTTTTGCCCCCTCTCAAGTTGGGCCATCCACAGACTGAATCAGAAATTCCTCCTGAACATACTCAACAAATTTCTCTCCATCCAACCCTCTAATACTATGGCTATCCCAGTCAAAGTTGAGAAAGTTAAAATCTGCCTATTACAACCCTATTTTTCTTGGAGCTATCTGTAGTCTCCTTACATATTTGCTCCTCAATTTCCTGCTGACTATTCGTGGGCCTACAATACAACCCAATCAGAGTGATTTCCTCCTTCTTATTTCTCAGTTCTACCCATATAGACTCATTGGGTGAACCCTCAGATATATCCCCTCTCAGTATGGCTGTGATGCTTTCCCTAATCAAAAGTGCAACTCCATCCCCCACCCCTCTCCCCCATCGCTCCTCTCTTACCTCCTGTCTAATCTTTCCTATAGCATCTGTACCCTGGAACATTGAGTTGCTAGTCCTGTCCCTCCCTTAGCCATGTTTCAGTAATTGCTATAATATCCCAGTCTCACATTATCCATCAATGCCCTGAGTTCATCTGCCTTGCCTGTCAGGCCGCTTGCATTGAAATAAATGCAGTTTAATCTGGACTTCCCTTGCTCTCTGTCTTGCTTTTGTCTGATCTGTCTCGTAATGGGATTACTGACACTGCCTTTACTAATTAATGTGCTCTGTTTAACTTCTGTGCTGTTCTCAAACTTCTCTTCTGTCTCCCTACTGCTTTGGGTCCAAAAGCTTGGTTAGAACCCTGTGTGCAGTTCCACATGCTATATTAAAGGTAGAATATAGAGGCACTGGAGAGGATGCAAGAAGATTTACAAGGACGGAATCAAAAATGAGTGGGTTGACGTATAGGAAAGGAATCAGAGATTGGGTTTGTATCTAATAAAAAAAGAATGTCAATCTAATAGAGGTCTTTTAAGAAGATAACAGGTTTTATAGAGTGGATGCAAAAAGAATGTTTCCACTTAATTGTGCGAAAGAGTGTCAGTAGAGGCTGCCAATATAAGATAGTCACCAAGAAATCCAATCGGGAATTTCGAACAAACTTCTTTGCCTAGAGAGTACTGAGAATGTGGGACTCACTCTCACAGAAAGTGTTTGAAGCAGATAGCGTAGATGTATTTAAGGAGAAGCTAGACAGACATTTGAGAGAGAAAGGAATAGAGAGTTAGGAGGGTAGATTTAAATGTGGAAAGATGGGAGAAGGTTCAGATGGAGCATAAACACCAACAGAGACAGGTTGGGCCACATGACCTGTTCCTATGCTGCATATCCTAAATAATCCTATGCTTCCCCCAGTCCTTTGTGCAACTTACTTGTTTATTCTTTTTACTGCTACATCTTGGTTCCCACTTCACTGCCGAGTTAATTTAAATCCTCCCCAACACCACGAGCAAGCTGTCCATTCATTCCTGCTGTTTTTGGGACGGTCCTCCGCCTCCCCCCAGGCAGGTCCCAAGAATGGAATGCGCTCCTCCTGCACCATCTCTCCAGCCAGGCCTGTTACCCCGAAACTCAGTAATGCATAGCATCAGGAATAAAGCGAAGATTATTGGTTGATGATTGGTAATTGAAGTGAACAACATAGATACATTTAAAGGAAAACTAAATTAACATAGAATATTACAGCGCAATACAGGCCTTTCGGCCCTCGATGTTGCGCCGACCAATGGAACCAATTTTATGACCCTCTATCCTAAACTATTCCAATGCTATCCATATGCCTATCCACTGACCATCTGAACACCCTTAAACTTGACGAGTCCACAACTGCTGCAGTCAGGGCATTCCATGCCCTTACTACCCTCTGAGTAAAGAACCCACCTCTAGCATCTGTCCTATAACTACCACCTCTTAATTTAAAGCTATGTCCTCTTGTGTTATCCATCTCCATCTGAGGAAAAAGGCTCTCACTATCCACCCTATCTAACCCTCTGATCATCTTATATGTCTCCATATAGACGACATCAACGGCTCACCCTTCGTCGACCGTTTTCGTCACCTCCTCAAAAAATTCTACCAGATTTGTAAGGCATGACCTCCCCTTAACAAAGCCATGCTGCGTATCCCTAATCAGATCGCAAACGCTCTAAGTGCCTATACATCCTATCTCTAAGATTCCCCTCCAACAGCTTCCCTACCACTGACGTCAAAGTCACCGGCTTATAATTTCCAGGGTTATCCCTACTACCCTTTTTAAACAATGGTACAACATTAGCTATTCTCCAGTCCTCTGGAACTTCACCTATGTTCAAAGAAGAGACAAAGATTTGCGTCAGAGGCCCAGCAATTTCACCTTGCACCTCCCTAAGCAGCCTGGGATAAATGCCATCAGGCCCTGGAGATTTATCAGTTTTAATGCTACCTAGAAGCTCTAACACTTCCTCCCTTGGTATGGATATTTCCCCCAACTGGTCCACAGCTCCCTCAGAGACAGGAGCAGTCAACAAGCCCCTCTCCTTCGTGAATACCGATGCAAAGTATTCATTCAGGATCTCCGCCATTCCCTCGGGCTCTAAGCACAGTTCCTCTCCTCTGTCCCTAAGAGGTCCGATTTTTCCTCTAACCACCCTTTTATTCCTAACATAGGAGTAAAAAGCCTTTGGATTTTCTTCAATCCTCTCCGCCAAAATCATTTCATGCCCCCTTTTTGCCCTTCTAATTCCCCGTTTGAGCCCTCTCCTTCTCTCTCTATATTCCTCCAACGCTGTCTCCGTTCCCAGCTGCTTCGACCTATCATACGCCTCTCTTTTCTTCCTAACCAAGTCCTCAATATCCCTAGTAATCCACGGATCTCTGATCCTACCTTTCCCATCTTTCCTCTTAGAAGGCACATATCTTTCTTGCAACATTTTCAGTATTCCCTTGAAAGAGTCCCACATGCCTAGTGTGGACTTACCCTCGAACAACCGTTCCCAATCAGTTTCCATAAGTTCCTGCCTAATCTGACCATAGTTAACCTTCCCCCAATTCGGCACCCTGCCCCTAGGGCAACAAGCATCCTTTTCCATCTGTATCCTAAGGTAGACAGAATTGTGGTCACTGTTAGTCACATGTTCCCCTACTACAACATCAACCACCTGCCCTGGCTCATTACTCAGAACCAAATCCAATATAGCCCCTTCTCTAGTCGGGCTGGCCACATACTGCTCCAACGATCCTTCCAGTACATACGGATTTCAGTAAGGCGTTTGACAAAGTCCCTCATGGGAGGTTAGTTGAGAAGGTGAAGGCTCATGGGATACAAGGACAGGTAGCTAGATGGATAAGGAACTGGCTTAGTAATAGGAGACAGAGAGTAATAGTGGAAGGGTGTTTTTCTAGCTGGAGGTTGGTCACTAGTGGTGTGCCGGAGGGCTCGGTACTGGGACCTCTTCTATTTGTAATATATATAAATGACTTGGAAGAGGGAGTAAGTGGAGTGATCAGCAAGTTTGCAGACGATACAAAGATGGCTGGACTTGCGGATAGTGAGGAGCATTGTCAGGCAATGCAGCAGGACATAGATAGGCTGGTAGCTTGGGCAGATAGACGGCAGATGGAATTCAATCCTGATAAATGCGAGGTGATGCATTTCGGGAGAAAGAATGTAGCGGGGAGGTATATGATAAAGGGTAGACCTATTAAGAGTATAGAAACGCAGAGGGACCTGGGGGTGCAGGTGAACAAGTCTCTGAAGGTGGCAGAGCAAGTGGAGAAGGTTGTGAAGAAAGCATATAGTATGCTAGCCTTTATAGGAAGGGGTATAGAGTACAAGAGCTGGCCTTAATGTTGCAGTTGTATAAAACGTTGGTTAGACCTCATTTGGAATACTGCGTCCAGTTCTGGTCGCCTTACTACCGGAAGGACTTGGAGACTCTGAATAGAGTGCAGAGGAGGTTTACCAGGATGCTGCCTGGTATGGAAGGTCTGAGTTATGAGAACAGGTTAAGCAAATTGGGACTGTTTTCTTTAGAAAGACGTAGACTTAGAGGAGATCTAATAGAGGTGTACAGGATTATGAGGGGTATAAATAGAGTAAACAGGGATAAGCTTTTTCCTAGGATGGACTCGAATAGCACGAGGGGTCACGGGCTTAGGGTGAGGGGGGGATAAGGTATAATTTGGATGCTAGAGTGAATTTTCTCACACAGAGGGTGATGGGGGTATGGAATGCACTGCCAAATGAAGTGGTGGAAATAGGCACTCTGGAGTTATTTAAGAAATACTTAGATGGGCACATGAACAGAATGGGAATGGAGGGTATAGAAAACTGATTTAAAATGAGGATCATGAGCCTTGGGAGTCCCTGGGAAGTGTGTAAATAGATGATGATATTGATATACTTGTTTTTATCCTACAGGTGCTTTGGTCCCCTTTGTCTAACAAGGGGCATACACGCGATGGGTCGTGAGAGGGCTGCTCTTGGATTTTTTTCGAGAGTATCCTAGTGCTTCATGTCATTAGTGTACGCTTGACCTGGACCATTTGATGGGCCACACGACAGCTCAGTGACTATCTCTGTGCTGTACAGATACATGGATTTGGGCCTGTGTCTGTGGGAGTTTGTGCATTCTCCCCGTGCTTGCGTGGGTTTTCTCTGGGTGCTCCGGTTTCCTCCCACAACCCAAAGAAGTGCTCTTAGGCTAATTGGCAAAACAAATTCTTCCTAAATTGTCTCAACGTAGGTTGAGACGTAGGTTAAGAGGCAACCTGATAGAGGTTTATAAAATGTTGAGAGGGATAGATAGGATGGACTCCCAGAGACTATTTCCCCTAGCTGAAATGGTCACTATGAGAGGACACAGATTTAAGGTGCAGGGAAGCAAATACAGAGGAGATGTCAGGGGTAAGTTTTTCACTCAGAGGGTGTTGAGTGAATGGAACCGACTGCCGTCGGAGGTTGTTGAGGCAAACTCACTGGGGTCTTTTAAGAGACTTCTGGATGAGTATATGGAAAAGAATAGGATAGGGGTTATAGATAGGTCTGTGGATTGGTAGATGTGATCGGCGCAACTCATGGGCTGAAGGGCCTGTTTGTGCTGTATTGTTCTATGTTAAATTTGGTTTTTAATCCATAGTTCTATAAACATAGACAGGGATCATGGGCAGAAGTGGGAACATTGGGGTGGCGGCGCGGGCTCGTTGGGCTGAAGGGCCTGTTTTCCTTGCTGTTTTGTTCTTTGTTCTTTGTCTCAATTAAGTCACCTATTAGCCACCTTCTCTTTAACGAAAATAATTTCAAGTCTCTTAGCCTTTCCTCAGAAGACCTACCCATCATACCAGGCAACATCCTGGTAACCTCCTCTGCACCCTTTCCAATGCCTCCACATCTTTCTTATAATGTGGCGACCAAAACTGTACACAATATTCCAAGTGCGGCCGCACCAGAGTTTTGTACGGTTGCAACATGACATCTCAGCTCTGAAATTCAATCCCTCGTCCAATAAATGCTAACACACTATACACTTTCTTAACAACCTTATCAACTTGAGTACCAACTTTCAGGAATCTACGCACTTGTATACTGAGATCTCTCTGCTCACCTACACTACTAAGAGTCCTATCATTAGCCCTATATTCTGCACACATTTAACTCTTACCAAAGTGAATCACTTCACACTTTTCCACATTAAACTCCATTTGCCACTTCACGGCCCAGCTCTGCAACTTGTCTATGTCCCTCTGCAAACTGTAACATCCATCCTCACTGTCTACATCTCCTCCGACTTTGGTGTCGTCAGCAAATTTACTAACCCATCCATCTACACCCTCATCCAGGTCATTTATAAAAATAACAAACAACAGTGGCCCCAAAACAGATCCCCGAGGTACACCACTAGTAACTAAACTCCAGGTTGAATATATCCCATCAATCACCACCCTCTGTCTTCTATCAGCTAGCCAATTCCTAATCCAAATTGCTAAATCACCTTCAATCCCATGCATCTGCACTTTCTGCAGTAGTCTTCCATGGGGAACCTTATCAAACGCTTTGCTAAAATCCACATACACCACATCAACTGCCTTACTCTTATCTACCAATGAAAGGCTATGATAGTATGAGATGGAAGGAGCATAAACAATGACAGCAGGAATAAATGGCCTACTTCTGGCTTGTAAAATTCAGTGTGAGGTTTCATTTGGTAAGGGTGAGAATGAAAACCATTTTGTGTCAGTAACCTGTATTACTAATCAATTAACTCATTTTCTGAATGGATGGATTACCTACCTAGATTTTATGTTTATTTTGTGATAAGTAAATGGAGTGACTGATTCAAACTGCAACCTATTAGTGGAAATATTTAAGACAGACTCAAAAAAGATGAAAGTTTGACATTTGTAATAAATTTCACGCAGTTTAATAAGCAGTTTTGTGTTTTTTTTCTTTCCTGTGGGCCCAAAGAGGCAGTAATTGAAAAAAAACAAGGTTTCACAGAGTGTTGAGTAACGATTGTTCAATTAAAACTGGTTTATTCTTAGCTCTGTTTAATGTGTTAAGATGGATTATTCTTTCCAATTCCAAATTACAACCTCCTGACAATAAATGGTGCTAATTTATATTGGGCCAGAATTTGTTGTCAAAATAATAGTGAGGCTAATAGCGCATGCCCTTAATTATACATAAATGCTAAAGCAGTTTCAAGCCAAGGATAGATGAAATCCAGGTGCTGCTGTTTGTGTCATGCTGTCAATTGTTCATTTCATAAAAATGGCACCTCACTGTCAGGCTCACCATTGAATCAGCTGAAGCTGCAGTATTTGTGTGGTCGATAGGATTTAAATTAATCACAGCGTCAAGTCCTGCTGTCCAATTCTATCTAATATCACTTTAATGACCAATTTTTATTGTAATGAAAACTAATTGTTAGAAGTGTAGGTCTCAGGATTTAATTATAGAAACCCTACAGTGCAAAAGGAGCCCATTCTGTCCATCGAGTCTGCACTGACCACAATCCTATCCAGGCCTAACCTCATACATTTACCCTAGACAGTCCCCTCAAACTAAGGGACAATTTAGCATGGCCAATCTAACCTGCACATCTTTGGACTTTGGGAGGAAACCGGAGCATCCGGAGGAAACCCATGCAGACACAGGGTGAATATGCAAACTCCACACAGACAGCAACTTAAGCCAGGAATCGAAGCCAGATCCCTGACGTTGTGAGGCAGCAGTGCTAACCATTGTGCCATTATGCCGCCCCTAGTTAGAAAAATAGAAAATCCACATCACAGAAATCAATTCAGGATGTCTGATGCCTAATCCCATCTTCCTGCTGCTAAAAAATAATTTTTTTGTTGAAGATTTCCATCTTGCACTCATCAAGACATTTGACAAGAATACAGATCCAAGGGAGACAACAGATTGATACCTTGTGAGAAGGTAGTTGGCACGTGGACTCTGGTAGAGGAGTTACTGTTACTGTGCACCATTTGTTGGTGACTGATTGTTAAATGTCAAAACTTGCTTGGGTATTAAGCCAGACATCTTGACTCTCATTAGTCAAGACATTATTCTGAGGAATGGACCGGCAAATGGCTGTCACTTGTTTTGTTTAGTTGAAACAGATGCGATGTCTGTATTGATTTTTTCTGTCTTCAAAGAACAGGGCCCAATGTACAATTAACATTGAAGATTTTAGAATGTAAATATTTTAATGAAAACAAAGTTTTAAACTTTTTTTTCTCTTTTCTTCCAAACTAATCTTTCTCTCTGTCTTTTATTTCTCTTTTTGTAGATGATTTGATATTGCATGTTTTCGTTAGAAAGAAGGCGGCTAAGAGGAGACCTTATTGAAACATAAGATGATTAGAGGTTTAGATAGGCTGGACAGTGATAGCCTTTTTCCTAGGATGAAGAAAGCTAGCACGAGGGGACATAGCTTTAAATTAAGGGGTGGTGGTTTTAGGACAGATGTCAGAGGTAGGTTCTTTACCCAGAGGGTGGTAAGGGTATGGAATGCCCTGCCTGCTTCAGTTGTAGATGCGCCAAGTTTGGTGGCGTTTAAGAGGTTAGTAGATAAGTTTATGGACGAAAAGGGAATGGTTTAGGTTAGATGGTCATTGCTTTTTCTTAATTGGTCGGCGCAACATCGAAGGCCGAAGGGCCTGTTCTGCGCTGTAATGTTCTATGTTCTATGCATATTCACCCTGTGTCTTTGTGGGTTTCCTCCGGGTGCTCTGGTTTCCTTCCACAGTCCAAAGATGTGCAGGTTAGATTGGCCATGCTAAATTGTCCCTTAGTGTGAGGGGACTGGCTAGGGTAAATGTAAGAGGATAGGCCTAGATAGGATTGTGGTCAGTGCAGACTCGATGAGCAGAATAAGGGTTTCTATAATTAAATCCTGAAAGAATGAGACCCTACACTTCTAACAATTAGTTTTCATTACAATAAAAGTTGGCCTTTAAAGTGATAGTTAGATAGAATTGGACAGGCAGGACTTGACGCTGTGATTAATTTAATTCCTAAAGACCACACAAATACACCAGCTTCAGCTGATTCAATGGTGAGCCACTTTAATTTACTCTTCCTGTTAATGTCACAATCCTCCCATCTGTTTTGTTAAGAAAGTATACAGTTACATTCCTATTCATTCAGGTCCCAAATGCCCTGCTTCGCTCCCTCTGACATTATTAACTTAATGCTTATCAATGTTTTCAAAAGTTTCAGAAAATTAAAAAACTTCAACATGCAAGGACAAGCCTAACTAAAGGCAAATGCTGTTACATGGCCAGATAGAGAAAATTATAACCTGTCATTTGCACTAATGTGAATTTCCTCGATGTGGAGATGCCATTGTTGGGCTGGAATAGGTACGGTAAGAAGTCTCTCAACACAGGTTAAAGTCCAACAGGTTTATTTGGAGCTCTGAAAACTTGTGCTGCCAAATAAACCTGTTGGACTTTAACCTGTGTTGTAAGACTACTTGCTGTGAATTTCCTTCTTATTGCAACACTCCACACCATACAGTGGAGTTCCAACCTGGAATACTCCCGCCTTACTGTCCTTCCCCCACTTTACTCAAGTGTCAGTTAGCTAAAACTCTAGGCCTACATCCTGATTGGTAAAGTCCAGGATCTCCAATCTTTCCTATAATCTGAAAAAAAGTCAAATAGACTCAAAAATATAAATTTTCCAGAGTGGCAGCCAGACCTGTTGAATTTTTCCAGCATTTCTGTTTTTATCTCCTATGCCTTAGCTGCTTTGTTAACCTGTCCTGCCATTTTCAAAGATTTATGTGCAAATGTCCCCAGGTCATGGAACTATTGAGGTTTACATGGAAACAGGCCCTTCGACTCAACTTGTCCATGCCACTCAGTTTTTACCACTAAGCTTGCCCCACCTGCCTGCATTTGGCCCATATCCCTTTATACCCATCTTAGTCATGTAACTGTGTAAATGCTTTTTAAAAGACAAAATTGTACCCGCCTCTACTACTATCTTTGGCAGCTTGTTCCAGACACTCACCACCCTCTGTGTAAAAAAAAAACTTGCCTCTCTGGATCCTTTTGTATCTCTCCCCTCTCACCTTAAACCTATGCCATCTAATTTTAGACTCCCCTACCTTTGGGAAAAAACGTTGACTATCTCGCTGATCTGTGCCCCTCATTATTTTATAGACCTCTATAAGATCATCTCTCAGCCAACCAAGCTCCAGAGAAAATAGTTCCAGTCTACCCAGCCTCTCCTTATAACTCAATCCATCAAGTCCCGGTAGCATCCTAGTAAATCTTTTCTGCACTCTTTCTAGTTTAATAATATCCTTTGTGTAATACGGTGACCAGACTGTACATAGTAATCTAAGTGTGGCCTTACCAATGTCTTATACAACTTCAACAAGACATCCCAACTCCTGTATTCAATGTTCTGACCAGTGAAACCAAGCATTCCAAAAGCTTTCTTCACCACCCTGTTCCATAACTCTCCCAAACACCTTACCATTAACTGAATAAGTCCTGCCCTAGTTTGATCTACCAAAATGCATCACCTCGCATTTGTCTCAACTAAGCTCCACCTGCCGTTTGTCAGCCCACTGGCCCAATTGATCGAGATCCCATTGCAATTGAAGATAACTTTCTTCACTGTCCACTATGCCACCAATCTCAGTGTCATCTGCAAACTTACTAAACATGACTCCTAAATTCTCATCCAAATCATTAATATAAATAACAAATAACGGTGGACCCACCACTGATCCCCGAGGCACACCACTGGTCACCGGCCTCCAGTTTGAAAAACAACTGTCTATAACCACCCTCTGTCTTTTGTCAGGAAGCCAATTTTGTATACAATTACTACTTCACCCTGAATCCCGTGAGATTTAGTCTGATGCAACAAGCTACCATGCGGTACCCTGTCAATGGCTTTGCTAAAGTCCATGCAGACAATGTCGACTGTACGGCCTTCATCTACCTTCTTGATTATTCCTTCAAAAAACTCAATCAAATTTGTGAAACATGATTTTCCAATCACAAAGCTATGCTGACTGTCCCTAATCAGTCCTTGCCTCTCTTAATGCCTGTAGATCTTGTCTCTCAAAATACGTTCTCACAAATTACCCACTAAAAACATTAGTGGCCTGTAGTTCCTGGGCTTTTCCCTGCAGCCCTTTGTAGACACAACATTTGTTACTCTCCAATCTTCAGGCACCCCACTGTGACTGTTTATGATTGAAGTATCTTTGCTAGGGGAGCCACAATTTCCTTCCTAGCCTCTCACAACTCCCTGGGATGCACTTCACCAGGTCCGGGGATTTATCTACCTAGATGAATTTTAAGACTTCCAGCTTCTCCTTCTCCGTAATATGTACGCTTCTCAAGACATCACTATTTATTTCCCCAAGTTCCCTAACATTCATGCCTTCTCAGTAGTAAATATTGATGAGAAATATTCAGTTAGGATCTCACCCATCTCTTGTGGATCTGCACAAAGGTGGGAGGCATGCCAGCCAGCCTGCCTTCAACAATATCAGGGTGCCCTTAAAAAGTTCTGCAGCTACAGGAACCTCAAAAGCAGCTGGCTGCTTTTCAGTTCCTCTTTTGTGCAAACATTTGCTGTTAGGACAATGGGGGAAGGGGATACGTGAGATGCATTCTGCCATGAAGGAAAATAATCAGCAAACAAAGATGATTGCATGCTGTCTAAAAACCATTAAGCTGTTGATCAAAAGACAGCGAGAAGGATTGTACAGAAACTGAATAGAAACCATGCTTTTCAAAGAGTTTGAAGGATTTCAAAGGCTTTCAGCTTTCGATGAAGGCTCAGAGATTTTAAATAAATGCAGTGTTAAAAGAATGGGGCTAAGTGAACAGATATGAAGAAGAGAATTCACCCTTGCAATTTCTTTGCAAGAGAAAGAGGATTCCCTTCTTGAGGGAAAGCGCTGCTCTGATTTGGAAACCTGCCACATGTCCGCAGGCATGGAGATTAAAGTGACTAGTCCACAGACCAGAATATAGACTTTGATCACAGAGCTGTCTGAAATCACCATGGCAGGAGTGTCACAATGTTGGAAATGTACTACAGATCTTCCAACAGCCTGCAGGAAACAGAGAGCAGATATGTAGTCAGGTACTGAAAAGATGTGAAAAAAGCAGAGCAGTTGTTTTGGGTGGCTTTAACTTCCCCCATATTGACTGTGACTCCCTTACAGCCAGGAACTTGGATGGAGACCGATTCGTTAGATGTGTCCAGGAGGGCTTTTTGATACCAGATGTTGACAATCTAAGAGGGAGGGAGCCACATTAGACTTGGTATTGATGCATGAGCAGGACCGTGTGATCGATGTTCCCGTGGGGGAGCATTTTGGGCTCAGCGACCATAATTCCATAACATTTTGGGAAGTCATGGATAAGACATAATATAGTCATAAATATAAGACAAGAATGACCCCCCGATGAGAGTATTTAATTGGATGAGGGCCAATTACATCTAAATTAGACAGGAACTGGGGATTGTAGATTGAACATAGAACATTACAGTGCAGAACAGGCCCTTCGGCCCTTGATGTTGCATCGACCAATTGAGAAAAAGCAATGACCCTCTAACCTAAACCATTCCCTTTTCATCCATAAACCTATCCACTGACCACTTAAGTGCCCCCAAACTTGGCGCATCTACAACTGCTGCAGGCAGGGCATTCCATACCCTTACCACCCTCTGGGTAAAGAACCTACCTCTGACATCCGTCTTATAACTACCACCCCTTAATTTAAAGCTATGTCCCCTCGAGCTAGCCTTCTCCATCTGAGGAAAAAGGCTATCACTGTCCACCCTGTCTAATCCTCTGATCATCTTTTATGCCTCAATAAGGTCACCTCTTAGCCGCCTTCTCTCTAATGAAAATAACCTCAAATCCCTCAGCCTTTCCTCATAAGACCTTCCCTCCATACCAGGCAACATCCTGGTAAACCTCCTCTCCAATGCCTCCACATCTTTCTTATAATGTGGCGACCAGGACTGTACACAATACTCCCGGCCGCACCAGAGTTTTGTACAGTTGCAACATGATGTTGCGGCTCCGAAATTCAATCCCCCTACCAATGAAAGCCCACACTCCATATGCCTTCTTAACAACCTTATCCACTTGATTGCTAACTTTCAGGGATCTATGCACATATACACCTAGATCCCTCTGTTCGTCAACACTATTAAGAGTCCTAAATTGGGAGGGGATATCTGAGGGCAAATCCATATATGACATGGAAGGCTTTTAAACGCTGATTGATTGAAGTGCAGGACAGGCGTATCCCTGCAAAAATAAAAGATAGAAATGGCAGGATTTGGGAATCACGGATGACAAGGGAAACTATAAGTTTTTTTTAAAAGGGAAAAGGAAGCACACAATAGATCTAGGCATTTAAAAACTTGACAAAGTCCTCGAGGAGTATAGTGAAAGTAGGAATTAGGAGAGCTGAAAGAGGCCATTAATGTCTTTAATAAACAGGGTCAAGGAGAATCCCAAGGCTTTTTATACATACATTAGCAGTAAGAGGGTAGCAAGAGAAAAAATAGGCTCACTCAAGGACATCTGAGGGAAATTATGTGCGGAACTACAAGAAGTGTGAGATCCTTAATGAGTACATTATATCAGTATTCACCAAGGATATGGACAAGACAGATGTTGAGGTCAAAGATGGTGTGTGAACGCTTAGAGAATGTCAATATATCGAAGGAGGAAGTGTTGAGTATCCTAAATTGCATTAAAGTAGACAATTTTCCAGGGCCAGACAGGATCTATCCCAGATTACTGTGGAAAGCAAGGGGAGAAATAGCTGGGGCTTAACAGATATCTTCACAGGCAAGGTTCCAGAGGACTGGAGAATAGCCAATGTTGTTTCCTTGTTTAAGAAAGGAAACAGGGTTAAACTTGGAAATTATAGGCTGGTGAGCCTTATAGTGGTGGGGAATCTTTTGGAGAAGATATTGAAGGACAGGATATATGCTCATTTGGAAGAAAATGGACTAGTTAGTGATGGACAGTATGGTTTTGTATGGGGAAGGGCATGTCATAGAACATAGAACATAGAACATAGAACATTACAGCACAGAACAGGCCCTTCAGCCTTCGATGTTGCGCCGACCAATATAAAAAGCAATGCCCCTCCAAACTAAACCATTCCCTTCTCTTCCATATACTTATCAACTAACCTCTTAAAACGCCACCAAACTTGGCGCATCTACAACTGCTGCAGGCAGGGCATTCCACTCCCGAACCACCCTTTGGGTAAAGAACCTGCCTCTGATATCCGTCCTATAACTATCACCCCTTAATTTAAAGCTGTGTCCCCTCGTGCTAGCTTTTTCCATCCTAGGAAAAAGCTATCACTGTCCACCCTATCTAAACCTCTAATCATCTTATATGTTTCGATCAGGTCCCCTCTTAGCCTCCTCCTTTCTAACGAAAACAACCTCAAATCCCTCAGCCTCTCCTCATAAGACCTGCCCCTCCATACCAGGCAACATCCTGGTAAACCTCCTCTGTACCCTCTCCAATGCCTCCACATCTTTCTTATAATGTGGGGACCAGACTGCACACAATACTCCAAGTGCGGCCGCACTAGAGTTTTGTACAGTTGCAACATGACGTTGCGGCTCCGAAATTCAATCCCTCTACCAATAAAAGCCAAGACTCCATATGCCTTCCTAACAACCTTCTCGAACTGACTGCCTACTTTCAGGGATCTATGCACATACACACCAAGATCCCTCTGTTCATCTAGACTACTAAGAATCCTACCATTTGCCCTATACTCTACACATTTATTATTTCTGCCATAGTGCATTACCTCACACTTTTCCACATTAAACTCCATTTTCCACCTCTCGGCCCAGCTCTGCAACTTGTCCAAGTCTCTCTGCAAACTATAACACCCCTCTTCACGATCTACCACTCCACCGACTTTAGTGTCATCTGCAAACTTACTAATCCATCCTTCAATACCCTCATCCAGATCATTTATAAAAATTACAAACAGCAGGGGCCCCAAAACAGACCCCTGAGGTACACACTTGTCACCGAACTCCACGATGAATATCTCCCATCAACCACCACCCTCTGTCTTCTACCTGCTAGCCAATTCCTAACCCAATTAGCTAAATCACACTCTATCCCATACATCTGCATTTTCTGCAGAAGTCTTCCATGGGCCACCTTATCAAACGCCTTACTAAAGTCCATATATACCACATCAACCGCCTTACCCCCATCCACCTCCTTAGTCACTTTTCAAAAAACTCAATGAGGTTAGTAAGGCACGACCTACCCTTCACAAAACCATGCTGACTATCTCCAATCAATTCATTACTCTCTAAATAACTATAAATCCTATCCCTAATTATTCTCTCCAACACTTTTCCCACCCCAGAAGTAAGACTCACTGGCCTATAATTCCCTGGAAGGTCTCTCTTCCCTTTCTTGAACAATGGGACCACATTCGCTATCCTCCAGTCCTCCGGAACCACACCCGTAACCAACGACGACCTGAAGATCAGAGCCAGAGCTCTGCAATCGCCTCTCTTGCCTCCCAGAGAATCCTAGGGTAAATCCCGTCCGGCCCAGGGGACTTATCCAACTTCAAACCCTCGAGAATATCTAGCACATCCTCCCTATCTACTTCCATACTTTCCAGTTTGCAACCCTGTACCTCAGTGTTCTCCATAACTACATTTACATCACCCTGCGTGAATACCGAAGAGAAATATTTATTCAGCGCCTCTCCAATCTCTTCAGGCTCCACGCACAACTTCCCACTGCTGTCTATGACTGGCCCCAATCTTGTCCTAACCAATCTTCTATTCTTAACATATCTAAAGAAAGCTTTAGGATTCTCCTTAATCCTATCAGCCAAAGTCTTCTCGTGTCCCCTCTTAGCTCTCCTCAATTCCCTCTTTAGCTCCCTCCTGGCTAATCTATAGCTATCCATTGCACTAACCGAGCCTTCAATCCTCATCCTGACATAAGCCTCCTTTTTCCTTTTAACCTTTTAAGAATAGACGGATATGGACCGAGTAAGGACAGAAGATTTTTTGTTTAGTTTAGTTAGGGCATCAGGATCGGCACAGGCTTGGAGGGCCAAAGGGCCTGTTCCTGTGTTGTACTTTTCTTTGTTCTTTGAGTGATCTTCAGGTTTCCCACGGCTAGAAAGGGCACTCCATCCGTTAGACCTCTCCATCCTGAGGGAGAGTGCTGAGGTCAGTCCCTTGCCCTGAGCCCACCCAACCCTAAGACCTTTTAGGAACAACAATGGCCTGGGCCTCTAGATTCCTATTCCTATAACATTACTACTGTGCCTCCATATCCCCATTTGTGCTTTATCAGTTCATGTTTGTACAAGTATTTGTTTACCACAGTGGTGAGCGCTGCTACCTCACAGCGCCAGGGGTCTGGGTGACTGTGTGGAATTTGCATGTTCTCCCCATGTCTGCACGTGCTCTGAGGCAGCAGTGCAAACCATTGTGCCTGCCTGTGTATGGCTACATCAGTATGAGCTTGCGACTCCTGGAGTGAGTACACTTTACTCATTAGGTTTAAGTAAAACTGTTTTTGTGCATCTTTCAAGTAGAAAGCAGTGAAGGCAGTGTGAATGGCTGCAGGTATTCTTTATCCATCAGTGGTCTGTTCTTATTAACGCTGTGATGGTCCTGTTGTTCTTTTCAGAGGTAACTGCTGAACTGGATGCTGTTAATGGAGACTCATGTCAGGTATGTTGTAGTTTGCTGTAACCTTGTGTTTTTTAATCCCTGTGAGGCTTGTCAGAAGAATGTAGTGGGAATGTGTGAACTGGTCCGTATACCTTGATGTGTATGGCACAATTTTAAAACTTGTGGATGACATGAACTTGGAAGGAATTCTGAGGAGAATGTGTTAAATTTCAAAAGGACACAGGTTGGAGAATTAGGAGATAATTGGCAGATGACATTTAATGCAGAGAAGTGTGAAGTGATTCATTTTGGTAGGAAAAACGTGCTGAGACAATATAAAACAAAAGGTACAATTTTAAAGTAGAAGCAGAGGAACCAGGGGGTGTAAGTGCACAAATCATTGAAGGTAGCTGGACAGGTTGAGTGAGTGGTTAGGGATTTGCACTCTCAAACCAGTTGGTAAGATCACGACAGATCTTTAACATCATTTACCATATCAATTACCAAATTGCTTGTTTTTTTTCAGTATTATATAACTTATGGCACAAACCAATCCAAAAGTCAGATATCAACTAAAAAATGTGGCCTATAACACCAGTCCTCAGTTTGGTCTGTGCCCCTTGTGTTCCTTGATTTATGGTGACAAAAGAATTAAAAAGGAAATCAACCAGCAATTGAGTTGCAGTCTGCAATCACTGTAAATACTACAGTGGTGGTAGAGGTGAACTCACTGGGGTCTTTTAAGAGACTTCTGGATGAGTACATGGGATTTAATGGGATTGAGAGTTATAGATAGTTCTACGGCCTGGTAGGTACTGATATGATCGGCACATATGTGGGCCGAAGGGCCTGTTTATGCTGTAGTGTTCTATGTTCTATGTTCTAACCCAAACCCAAACCCATACCACGCTTTTCACTTGAGATATCGTGCCTCCATTATCTACCCCCAAACCCCCAGCTTCGGCACTGAGTAATTTCTCACATGCACTATTCTGATGCAACTGGGCTTCTTGTCCCAGTGAACGGGGTACTTAGACCCAGTGTACCAGAAACAGTCAAATGAGAATAAGAAGCAAGAAATTAGACTCAGTAGAATCTGTTTTTAGCCTCACTGAGTGCCTTTAGGATTCAAGAGGTTTGTCCAGACAATACACATACTTACAATCAGAATCCTGGTGGATGCCATCTTGATGCATGCAATGAATAGTCTGTGGAAGTGTCAGAGAGGTCAGTCAGTATGGATTTGATCCTAACACTACCACTTTGGAACTCAAAGCTCCAGATAATATGCTATGTTAACCTCATACAGCATAACATGCACTCAGTAAGAGGAAGAATCCATGCACCCACACCCTATCCGATTCTGTAGTATTTACAGTGATTGCAGACTGCAGCTCAGTTGCTGGTTGATTTCCTTTTTAATTCTTTTATGGGACATGGGTGTCACTGACAAGGGTGGGATTTGTTGCCCTTTGCTAATTGCCCTTGAAGCTGAGTGACTCTCCTTCCTGTTTCAGAGAGCACTTGCTGAGGGTCTGAAGTCACATTTGGCCAGACTGGGTAAGGACGGCAGATTTTTTTCCCCAAAGACATTTGTGAACCAGATTTTTTTTTACATTAATTGATGATAGTTTCATTGAGGATAGCTTTAATTCCAGATTTATTGATTGAATTTAAATTCCACCAGCTGTCATGGTGGGATTTGAACTCACGTCCCCCAGAGCCTTAACCTGGGCCTCTGGGTTACTAATTACCGCTAAGGTGCTATTACATTTTAGCAAGTTTCATTGTTTGCATCTAATAGCTTCCTTCTGTAACCTGACCTATCAAAGTGTGTATCTGTGACCTTGTCCTCTGGTGGGCAGTGCTATCCTTGTTCCATCCTGGCTGCAAAGTAGGTGTATTTACTGTCTCACCACATTCACAAATGACCTTCAACCTATCCTCTAAATTATGCACAGTGTCTGAGAGCTGGTGGAAGCCACTGTGAAATGAATTGACATTGTGTCTCCATCATCACTATCTTCTTGCTGTTCCTTGCTTCACTTGGTGCCATAGAATCCTATCTTGCAGAAAGAGGCCATTTGGCCCATCAGATCTGTACCGACTCTCTGGAAGAGCATCTTACTCAGGCCCACCTCTCCATTCTATTCCCATAACCCCATATATTTATTATGGCCAATTACCTAACCTACGCATCTTTGGACTGTAGGAGGAAACTGGAGCATCCAGAGGAAACACACTTCTTCAATTTCTGGAAAGAGAACAAAATAAGCGTAATAAAAACAGAAAATGCTGGAGGAACTCAGCAGGTCTGGCAGTGTCTGTGGTGTAAGGATAAGGTTGTGGGTAGGAGAGGAAGGAGAAGTAAAAAGTGCATGTTTACATTGTCTTTAGGTTGTCAATTAGCAGAGTGTGGGAAGAGGAGAAAGTGGGATGTGAGAAGGAGCATTAGCATCTTCAATAATTTCAGCTCGCTTCAGCAATTCTAATAACACTCAGCACTGACATCTCCATGGGGATTAGAACATGCAGCTACACCTGTTTTCCCTCCTTTTGGTTGCATCGTCTTGTCCTGAGAGAGATGGAAATGTGTCAGTGATTGGTGCAATATGTTTGGGTCATGTGGCCCTCATGTTGATTAGGTGGCAGTACGTTCAAATGATGAAATGTGTGAGAGGGAGAGGAAGCATCTGCTGGCCAGCTGTGAACATTGATTGACAGAGATTGTTAGTGATAAATGATGGCTGGAATTACTAAAGCACTTATTCAGGTGTGATATTTGAAGATACCTTAAACCATTTCTATAAGGTCCTTGAACAACTTCTTGCAGCACTACAGTTAGAACCTCAGGGTTAGACTCTGTGTGTGTGTGTGTGTGTGTGTGTGTTTGGTTGGGGGGGGGAGGGTTGGGGGGAGCGGTGGTGAGAGAGCCAGTGTTGCGGGGGTCACAGGGCTGGCCAGCGATTGCGGGGGGGCTACTGCGCATGTGCCAATCTCAGCGCTGACAGATGGGTACATATACAGATGCCCTCTCAGCGCTATGCTGCTGGCCTCTTCAGTGGGAATAGGCCCTGTCCACTGGTTTTTAGGGTGAATCATGCTAGTGACTTCTGCAGTGCAGAGTGTGTGGGAGATTCATTTTAAAACCCCTACTGAAAAAAACAGCGTGATTTACTCCCGTTTTTACGCAAATTCAACACTTAGAATTTTTTGGAGAATCACTCCCATAGTTCCAACTGTGTGCAGAAATAATTGGAACAGACTAAGCAGCACAAAGAGACGGTGTGGCCTGAATGTAGAGTAATGAGGCATTGAGGTCCCCTCATGTCTGCTTGCAGCCCATTAAAATCCCAATTTGTAGCTTTCCTGGAGCAGACTCAGGGCAATCAATGCTGGAAGAATTCCTGAGTCCGTTAGAATCTAATCCAATAGCAAACCAATGCTTCCCAGCCCTGGGAATCTTGCAGCCAGACTATTTGCTTGCTAATTAACATAATTAATTATTGTTGAAATCAACTGATCCAGTTTTTAAACTCTCTCTTTTGGCAGGAGAATGGTGCTGATGCATATTCGGCTATTTCACAAGCAGATCAGTTACACCAAGAGCCTGACAGTATCCGCAAGTGGAGAGAAGAGCAAATAAAACACTTAGCAGAGCTGGGTAAGCAATCCATAATCACCTGGGAAAATTGGTGAAATGGGCAGGAGGAATTTAACAGAAAAGTATGAATGATTCATTGTGAAAGAAAGAATGAAGGAAGTCAGTATAAATTGTTCCAATTCTGAGGGTGCAGAAACAGAGAAACCAGCGAGTGGACTCACACATCACTGAACGGGGAGAAACAAGTTGAGAAGGTAATTAAAAAATCCGATTCTTGGATTTATAAATAGAGCTTCCAGAAAATTACACCAAACTTTTATGAATCAGCTGGAACAGTATGTCCAATTCTGGGACCATATACTAGAAAGTGCACAGAGATATTTACTCAGATATTACCAGGGACGAGAAAGATTAGTTATGTTGAAATGCCACCTGTTATTCCTCTGCCTCCTGCACTAATGCTGGATCTTATTGTTATGGGGTGGACACTGATACATAACCCCCATCCTGAGCCCATTGCCTGCCAGGCACCCTTGCTCATGCAGATTCATATCCACCTCATCTGGAGGCTTTGTGCAGATAATAATGCCCCCCTCCCCTCACCCAATGGGAGCTTCACATAGCCCCCCTTCCACATTTCCCCCTTGCCTTTATCTGCCTACCCCCACTACCCAGCCTCACCTTACACTCCATTCCACTCAAACTTCAGACTTATGTTATGGTAGCTGCATGAATTCCTAAGCAGAATCCTCCCTAGAGAGTGCGTGTGGACCCAGAGGAAGGAGACCCCTGTACACCTCAATCCTATCATTGAATCACCCACGATTAACATGTTGCAGCCTGCTGACAATTCTGAAGTGTGTATCTCACCTCCTGACTCCCCAAACATTGTTCACCATCAACAGAGTTGTTGTGATGGGAGACTTCAATTTCCCAAACATCGACTGGAATATCCCAAGGGTAAGGGGTTTGGATGGGGAGGAGTTTGTTAGGTGTGTTCAGGAGGGTTTCCTGACACAGCACGTGGACAAGCCTACGAGAGGAGAGGCTGTACTGGACCTGGTACTAGCTAATGAACCAGGACAGGTGATGGATCTCTCGGTAGGAGAGCATCTTGGGGATGGAGATCATAATTCTATCTCCTTCACTCTTGCATTGGAAAAGGATAGGATCAGGCAGGCTAGGAAGGTGTTTGTCTGGAATAAGGGGAAATATGAAGACATCAGGCAGATGTTGGGGCGAATAAACTGGAAGGAGGTGTTCTTGGGGAAAAGCACAGAAGGAAGGTGGCAGATATTCAAGGAATGCTTGTCTGGAGCTTTGCACGACAATGTTCCGGTGAGACAAGGAGGTTTTGGTAGGACGCGGGAACCATGGTGCACGAAGGCTGTGGTGAACCTAGTCAGGAAGAAAAGAAAGGTGTATAAAAGGTTCAAAGAGCTAGGAGATGTTGGGGATCTAGAGAAGTATAAGGCTTATAGAAGAGAGCTTAAAAAGGAAATTAGGAGAGCCAGAAGGGGTCATGAGAAGGCCTTGGCTGGTAGGATTAAGGAGAATCCCAAGGCCTTCTACAAATATGTGAAAAGTAAAAGGATGAGAAGAGAAGGGATAGGACCTATAAAAGGTGAAGGGGGAAAAGTCTGTATGGAACCGGAAGAAATGGCAGAGGTGCTTAATGAGTACTTTGCCTCAGTATTCATGGTGGAAAGTGATCTGGGAGGATGCACTACAAGTTTGCGGCAGACTGAAAAGATTGAGTATGTAGATATTAAGGAAGCGGATGTGTTAGAACTTCTAAATGCTATCAAGATAGACAAGTCTCTGGGACCAGATGGGATGTACCCCAGGTTATTGTGGGAGGTGAAGGATGTCATTGCAGAGCCCCTGGCGATGATCTTTGCATCGTCGATGGAGACAGGAGAGGTTCCAGAGGATTGGAGGATTGCGGATGTGGTCCCTATTTTCAAGAAAGGGAACAGGGATAGTCCTAGAAATTACTGACCGATGAGTCTGACCTCAGTGGTTGGTAAGCTGATGGAGAGGCTTCTGAGAGACAAGATTTATGAGCATTTGGAGAAGTTTAGGTTGATTAGAAATAGCATGGTTTTGTAAAAGGCAGGTCATGCCTTACAAGCTTAATTGAGTTCTTCGAAAATGTGACTGAACACTTGACGAAGGAAGAGCAGTGGACGTGGTGTACATGGACTTCAGCAAGGCATTTGACAAGGTCCCACATGCAAGACTTCTTGAGAAGGTGAGAGGCCATGGGATCCAAGGGGCTTTGGCCTTGTGGATCCAGAACTGGCTTGCCTGCAGAAGGCAGAGGGTGGTTGTGGATGGCTCTTTTTCTGCATGGAGGTCGGTCACCAGTGGAGTGCCCCAGGGATCTGTTCTAGGACCCTTGCTGTTTGTCATTTTCATAAATGACCTGGATGAGGAAGTGGAGGGCTGGGTGAGTAAGTTCGCCGATGACACGAAGGTCGGTGGTGTTGTGGATGGTCTGGAGGGATGTCAGAAGTTGCAGCATGACATCGACAGGATGCAAGACTGGACGGAGAAGTGGCAGATGGACTTCAACGCGGATAAATGTGTTGTGGTCCATTTTGGCAGATCCAACGGGATGAATGAGTACACTATCAAAGGTAGGAGTCTTAGCTGTGTGGAAGAGCAGAGGGATCTTGGGGTCCGGGTCCATAAGACTCTCAAATCGGCCTCCCAGGTGGAGGATGTGGTTAAGAAAGCTTACGGTGTACTGGCCTTCATTCATCGAGGGATTGAGTTCAGGAGTCAGAAGGTAATGCTGCAGCTTTATAGGACCCTTGTCAGACCACACTTGGAGTACTGTGCGCAGTTCTGGTCGCCTCACTATAGGAAGGACGTGGAAGCTATTGAAAGGGTGCAGAGGAGATTTACAAGGATGTTGCCTGGATTGGGAGGCATGCCTTATGAAGACAGGTTGAGGGAGCTGGGACTGTTCTCCCTGGAGAGACGAAGGTTGAGAGGCGACCTGATAGAGGTTTACAAGATGTTGAGAGGAATAGATAGGGTGGACTCTCAGAGACTATTTCCCAGGGCTGAAATGGTCACGACGAGAGGGCACAGATTTAAGGTGCAGGGAAGCAAGTACAGAGGGGATGCTAGGGGAAAGTTTTTCACTCAGAGGGTGGTGAGTGAATGGAATCGGCTGCCGTCGGTGGTGGTCGAGGCGAACTTGCTGGGGTCTTTTAAAAGACTTCTGGATGAGTATATGGGATCCAATGGGATTGGGGGTTAAAGATAGGTCTATGGCTGGATAGGTTTTGATGTGTTTGGCACAACTTGTGGGCCGAAGGGCCTGTTTGTGCTGTAGTGTTCTATGTTCTATCTACGAGGCCTGCAGATGCATTTATGAGGAGACTAGACAAACATACAGGGGAGAAGGGGATAGGTTCAGATAGGGAAAGATGGGATGAAGTTTGAGTGGAGCATGAACACTAGCATTGACTACTGAATGAAAAGGCCTGTTTCTGAACATATATTCATGTCGTCCTTCACATAAAAGCCTAAGTCAGGAGTGTGATGGAATACTCTACACTTGTCTGGATGAGTGCAGCTCCAGCAACACTCAAGAAGCTCAACACCTTTTTGGGTTGAAGGAGAAAGCAACCCGCTTGATTGGTACCCCTTCCGCAGACCTTCACTCCTTCCACCACTGACACACAGTGACAGCCCGTGTGTATAATCTAAAAGATGCAGTGCAGCAACTCATCAAGACACTCCAACAGCACCTTCTAAACATAGAACATAGAACAACACAGCACAAACAGGCCCTTCGGCCCACGAGTTGCGCCGATCACATCTACCAATACACAGACCTATCTATAACCCCCTATCCTATTCTTTTCCATATACTCATCCAGAAGTCTCTTAAAAGACCCCAGTGAGTTTGCCTCAACAACCTCCGACGGCAGTCGGTTCCATTCACTCACCACCCTCTGAGTGAAAAACCTACCCCTGACATCTCCTTTGTATTTGCTTCCCTGCACCTTAAATCTGTGTCCTCTCGTAGTGACCATTTCCGCTCGGGGAAATAGTCTCTGAGAGTCCACCCTATCTATTCCTCTCAACATTTTATAAACCTCTATCAGGTCGCCTCTCAACCTACGTCTCTCCAGTGAGAACAGTCCCAGCTCCCTCAACCTATCAAACCCATGACTTCTTCCACCTGGAGGGACAAGGGCAGCAGATACGTGGGAACACCACTCCCTGCAGGTTCCCCTTCAAGCCACAGATCATCCTGACTTGGAATTATATCTCAGTTCCATCACTGGCACTGGGTCAAAATCTTGGAACTCCCTCCCTTACTTCAATATGGGTGTACCTACACCATGACCTTCTGGAAGGCAATTACAGACAGGCAATAAATGCAGGCTTTGCCTTTGATGCCCACATCCCATGAACAAATAAAAGATTTGACATTTATCATACATTATTTTCCTGGAAAGGGGGATATAAGTTTTTATCTGATAAGAACTTAGAACTTGCCAAGGTGTAGAATGATTTGTGATTGGTTAAACCTGGTTGACAAATTCAGTGAAACATAACAGCACCATCCGAATCTTTGACCTCTCCGGTTTGGAAGGAAAGGGCAGCGAGGACATGGGAACAGCAGCATATACAACTTCCCCATCAAGCCATACTGCATCCTGACTGCTTCACTGCTAGTCCACTCTTATTGCCTCAAACTCTAGGAACTAACTTCTAATAGAGTGTGGGTGTATCTACACTATTGTTTTCATTAGTCTCTGGCTTTGTGATTTAGATGTTGTCAGGTGACTCAGCAGATCAATCCTGGAGTCACACTTCTTTTGTCAGAGAAAATAGGCATTGCCCTGAGTGAGGATTGTGCTCAACCCAGAGTTCTGCCCTCCCCTTCCACTTTGTTGCTTCTCTGTAGTAGAGTTTCTGCAGTCAGTTTCTGATGGTGTGTTTTATTGAATGAGTTGCTGCCATGTGGCACTGTTTGTGGCACTTTCTTGTCACACTCCAATTCCAATTCATCCCCTTTTCAGTGAGGCCTTCTGAATGTCCTGAACCACTTTCTATTTGAGGTTGAGTAGCAGCTTTCAATGCTGATAAGTGGATCTGCTTTGGTCACAAGGAGAAGACCCAGAACCTGCTCTGCTAGAACAGCCTTCCAAAATTGCTGAACTTGATCTTTGATGACCAAGATCTCCATAACAGGACAAAGGCTTCAGTTTACAATGCTTTTATTCTCATCGTGCTTCTCTAGAGCAGTGAAGCTTGGGTCACCTACCAAAGATACTCCCAGGCACTAAAGCATTTCCACTGATGATGGCTCTGAGGATATTCAGAGCTAAGTGGGAAGACAAGGCAACCAATCTCTGAAACCAATTTCCCCAGCATCATAATCGCAATCATATTAAATCAGCTCTGCTGATCTGGCCGCCGCATCCCCGCATCCCGCATCCCCGCACCTGCACCACACAGACTGCAGCAGTACAAGGAGGTGTCTCACCATCATTGCATCCAGAGCAATTAGGGATAAATTCTGGCCCAGCCAACAACAATTACATCCCTTTAATAGATAAAATAATTTGCTGAATTAAACTATGGAAATTAAATTCTTGCCCAGTGTGAAAGAATTGATGTATTTGTAAGGAAGCTGCAAGATTGGAATGTTCTTGTTTCAGGGGAACAGCCAATAGATTACAGTTCCTATATTCTTATATTTGTGAAAACAAAGTTGACTTTAATGTCATTAACCTCAGCTGATGGCACATCTTTCTAAGCTGTAAAACACATTTCATATTTATATTCCAGAATTCAGATGGAGCAATCTGTTACACACTGTGTGAGAATACTGAGGCTAAACTGCCCACCTGGTTGCCCCTCAAAGTATGAGAGTAACTCATGTATGTTCATTGGACAGTTTCTTCTAACCAACCTCAATAGGATACTATTTACCATTCAGTCTCTCAAGCCTGTTTGACCATTCCGTAAGATTTTGGTCGATCCGATTGTGACCTCAACTCTTCGACCCCCAAGAATCTATCTAGCTCTGTCTTAAACATAATCGGTGACCCTATCTCCATCTTTCTCTGGGGAAGAGAGAAATTTTTTTTTATCTCTGTTTTAAATGGGAGACCCATAGACAGCGTGGCTTAGTTCTAGCTTCTGGTGTAAGGAGAAACATCTTCTCACATCCACCCTGTCAAGTTCTCATTTAGCACAATCTACTGACAAGAAAGTGGATTTTCAATAATATGTTTGTCAAAGATTCTTCCATTTCTTTCAGAATTGTTGCTTAGCTCAAGCAACAAGTTTAACATTATGTAAAACAAAATGATAAATATATATTTTCAATTGTATGACTATTTTTATACATTACTCCAGGAGTGTGTGGAGTTTTTATGATATGAAAAGGATATCACATCCATCTGATTTTTATATCTGAATCTGAGCTATGGCTGTTAATGTCCCATTAAACAGGATTGTTTCTTTATCATCATTGTTATCTTGCTGTTCTTCCACTGTTTGACCAGGTTACATTTCTTGGGTGTCTGAAAGGAGAAAGATCCAATACTAGGGGTGTATTGCAATAATGGAGAAGATTAAGAGATGTATCCTTTCACCATTTCAAGTTGGTTTGTAACTTGCAAACCAGAAGAGTGTGTGGAATGGGGAAGGTGGGGTATGACAGAAGGGTTAGGTATGAATATACTTTCAGTTACAGAGACAGGAAATCACTTCTTCCTTCTACCGCTCGCACGCAGGCCTCCAGAGCAGTATTTGAAAATGTTGGTATCCATCCTGTCCACTATTGCTCTGTTTTTCAATGTTTCCAAGGTCAAAGTCACTTACTCACAACTGGCAGTTTCTGCTTCAATCACAACACATTTCCTTTTAGAGTTGCAGCCTTGTTTTAATTGGTACTAGCCCTCATGATGTTGGCCTCTTGTTGATGTATCCAGCCAATTAACAATCCCATTGGTGCTGATTGGACTTTGGAATAACTGAATGAAGCAGGCAGCAAATTCCTGGACTGCCTGATCATGGTGAAAGTGTCTGTGTTCATTCTGCATCCCACATTCGTTTTTGAGCGATATCAGATTTAGCTCTGTCCCTGTGATAATCCCTGGCAAAGCGATGGAAACCTAATCCCAGCAAACTCCAGAGTAAGATGTTATTCTTACCTTTAACTTCTTAGATGCCAACTCTCGTGAAGCAGAAGTGGAATGGAGAGAGAAGGCTAAGAAAGAATTGGAGGATTGGTATATCCAACAAGCAGAACACCTGGAAGAAATGAAAACTAATAACAGGTATCCATTTGTGAAGAACAGAGTGTTGTTGTGTGTCAGACAGTAAACCTTTTGTATAGAGGAACAACCTCCCTACCCCACATAAAATTACTTACACTTGTTTTATTTTTTATGTAAAAGTTTTCTTGAACTATGCAAAGGAAATTATCTTCTGAAACCTAATTTTAAAATAATTCAGCAAGTAACTTTGGAACATTGGGAGGCCATTCAGCTCCTCAGGCTTTTCTTCATGGCTGATCTGTACCTTAATTCTAACTGTCTTAATTCTAAATTTCTTAATATTCTTTCCCATAAACATTCTAGCAATCTCACTTTTCAAACTCTCATTTTGATCCACAGCCTCAACACCATTTTCTTTGGTGAGGAATGTTGCAGATTTCCAATCCCCATGGTAACTGCAGTTAGATTACGTGGTTCATTAAAAGATAAATTCAATCAAATTTTTAATTACTATTAATTTCAAAGTTTATTTCCCTTAACTGCTCATCATCTCTGCTTCCACCACCCCCCTACGCAGCATGTTCCAAGTCATCATAAAAATGTTCTTTTTTACATTTTCTCCTTTATCACTTGCCCAAGACCTTAAACTTTCTCTATCCTTGTACTTCTACCTCATCTAAACCTGTCATAATCACATAAATCTCTATCAAATCTCTCCCAATCATCTCATCTTCAAATACAGTCCCAGCCTTCCTAACCTACTGGTGTAACTAAAATTCCCCATTCTTGGAGCCATTCTGGTAAATCTCCTCTGCACCCTCTCAAAAGATCTTTGTATCCTTCCTAAAGTGTGGTGGCCAGAAGTGATGAAGTTTAGATATCCCTTTAAGTTTCTTGTAATATTCACAGTTACATGTTTCTCATTTCCCACTTTCTGGTTTGCTTGGTAAGTTCTTGGCTTTTCTGATGGAGCATTTTGGATGATAAGGGCAAGTTTTGTCACAGTTTGTCAGAAAGGAAAACATTCTAAATAAATCCAGCTGCACTTTATTATTGATTGTATCACTATCCTGTGAATCAGAATTTCCCTAAAAGTACAATTTTCTCTAGCCAAATCCACAGCAGTTTGCAATTCTGGCTTGGTTGACGTTATGTCTATTTTGTAGCCTCCATTCATCATTACATCACTCTCTCCAACACCTTACCATCTGGTTTTGTGGTGCCACCAATTACTCACCCTCCTGCATTATAAAGCTACTGTTGGCAGTTTATCAATCCATTGAGACACAAATTGTCTCTCTTTGAGAATCTACGAGTGTTACTGGGGACACAGATTCAGGCAATAGAAACGGATCATTGTTCAACACCTGCATCCAGTTTTCTGTTAATCCTATTTATTTCTCAGTGTAGCTTCTGGATAGTCAGTGTGTCCATAGCCACATAGAGTCTTTGCTACATTTTTTGTTTGCTTTGTTTCTTTTTAGAAGGAGTTTGGAGTTTACACATTCTCTCTGTGTCTGTGTGGGTTTCATCCAGGTGATCTGTTCCTCCCACACTCCAAAGACGTACAGGTTAGGTGGTAAATGCGCAGGGTTATGGTGATAAGGTGGGGGAAGGTGTTGGACCTGGATAAGATGTCTTTTCGGAGTGTTAGGCAAATGGGCTCTTTCTGCACTGTAAGGATTCTATGAATCCCATAGGTAGACTCCCAATTCCTTAACTCATGTTAAAGGAATTCTGCACAGTGGAAGTTATTACTCTCTATTTAATCATGTCCTATCCAATTACAGGTATTAATCGTTTCTCAGCCTTTTGACTAAGATCAAGTGTAGTATCGACATGCTGTGCTTGGTTGAAGTCATTAGGTTACATTTCAGCTTCATTTGAAGCAATTTTTTAAAGTGGCATCTTGCCCTTTTGGCTAAGATGTAAATGAGATCAAGCCTTGGAGGAGGAGCTATACCTGCTCCAATCAGCTTGGATCATGTAGATCAAGCCTAAGACAGGAGGCGAGAGCCCTGTCTTGTCAGCTTGGATCGGGAACGTCTCAACTTGTTGAGATTCTGAATTGAATTTGATTTAATTAAAGTGGAATAAAAACAAAAAAAAACAAACTGGAACATCCCTAAACTCAAAAATAGCTGAAAGTGTTAGTAAATATGCAGCTGTTTTAATAAATCCTTCTATATAAGCTCCATAAGCTATCAGAAATCTAGTTTCATGTGGGAATTTCCCTGAGGCTTCTCCTGCTTCTTCAGAGTTTACTCAGCAGAAACTGAGTAAAGGGAGTTTGCACCAAACTCCAGCGTAAATTATGGAGATGGGGTGGGAATGGCCTGGGGCACGGCCTGCCAGGGAGTGCTGGAGATTTGTTGGCTTTGAAAAATGAGTCTTCCAAACCTACAAGAGGCTCAACCACACCATTCAGATAGGGACTGCCAGATCTACCATGAACAAAATGACACCCCTCCCTGCCCATTTCCCCATCTTTGCCAGTGGAATTGGATCTGCTCCCCCATCCTCACTCCTGATTTTCCAGTTCCCTCCTCCAGGGACACTGTCTCTGCGTGCCACTACCTTCTGCCCCAGGAATTTCAGGCCTTTTATAAATAATGTGTTTTGTCCTGTTTCTTTGTACAGCATCTTACTCTTGTTTTGCCACATTGTCTCTTTCTGATTGCTGCTGATGTGGACTACACAACTGACCTTTGATCAACCCAGGATTCTGGATGAGGCTTTCTACAAACAACCCTTCGCTGATGTGATTGGCTATGTGTATGTTGCCTTATTAATATCTCCCTCTTTCTATTTTTGCTTTTCAAACAATTCCTTACGAAAATTACTTGCTCTTAATTTGTATACTTTCTGTCACATTTGCTTATCTATCATAATGTTAGTGTTGAATAAATAGGGATTAACAAGCTCAGGAGAATATTCTGCTTTGTTAAGTAATCTGCAATATTTTTAAAGTTTTGAGTTGAATTTATTCTTGAGAGACTCAGTGGAAGAACTCTGGGATAGAATTATACAAATATAAGTTCATTTTTTATTCATTCTTTTTGTGGAGAAACTTCATGGAATTAAATGTTAGTCATTATATTTACTGTAGACATGGCTGAATTTCAAATATAGATGTTGAAAGAATATTGGAATGAGTAACACCTGAAGCATGAAACATTGCAATCAGTAAGTAAACAGGGTCGGTATGTGTTCCTGGACAATACTGAACTGTACTAGTGATCAGTGAACTCCGATTATTTGGTGATGTTTTGGATTAGGAAGGTCACTGCAACTGGGATGGGAATATCTAGGAGCAGCTGCTTTTTGCCTGGAGAATCTGATTGCACTTTTCCCTTCAAAACTAGGTCTGGGTTACAACGAACCTCTCTGAAATAAAAACAAAATACTGTGGATGATGGAATCTGAAAGAAAAAAGTTAATGAAGCCATAAAAACTTACTGTGCCGAAAGGTCTATTGCTGCTAATGCTGACTCATTGTTAGTGGTAGCTCTTTGCTTTATTCTCACCACCCTATCATACTTATCTTTTGAAAGATTTGTTCACCTTCATTTTCCAAATTTTCTATTAAATTTGCTTCCATCATCCTTTCAAACAGCACAATCTAAATCACAATTCACTGTAAAAGAATCATTTGTCCCAATGCCCTATCCCTCAAACCCTGCTCCAAAATCCCCAGTCCCTCCCTACTCTAAACCCCATTCCACCCCCTGTCCTTAATTCCCTGTCCCCAATCCCCCCACTTCAAGCACCCTGCCTTCAATTCCCCCTCTCCCCCACCTTCCCAAGCCATAAGACAATATTGGTTCCTATAACCAAAAGCCTGGGTGAGGGGGAATGGGTTAAGATGCACCCTAATGGGGAATGGAAGAGTCAGCGAGCTGGAGAGGTTTAGGGAGTGAGTTTCGGAGCTTAGGCCCGGCATGACTCCAGACTCAGCCCTCAGTGGTGCAGTGATGACAATTAGGAATGCTCAAGAGACCAGATTTATAGGAGGCAGGGATCCCCAGGAGTGTGTGGCTGGAGGAGATTCCAGAGACGTGAAGGACTGAGGCCATGGAGGGAGGATGGGAATTTTAACCTTGAGGTGTTATTGAATCAGGAACTGATGCAGGTGATTGAGTAGTGAAGCTGGTGAATTTAGAGAAATTCAATATGATCAGGAATAGACAACATGGCTTTGTTAAGGGCAGTTTGTACCTTACGAGCCTAGTTGAATTCTTCGAAAATGTGACTGAACACATTGACGAAGGAAGAGCAGTGGACGTGGTTTACATGGATTTCAGCAAGGCGTTTGATAAGGTCCCCCATGCAAGGCTTCTTGAGAAGGTGAGAGGGTATGGGATCCCAGGGGCTTTGGCCTTGTGGATCCAGAACTGGCTTGCCTGCAGAAGGCAGAGAGTGGTTGTGGATGGCTCTTTTTCTGCATGGAGGTCAGTCACCAGTGCAGTGCCCCAGGGATCTGTTCTAGGACTTTTGCTGTTTGTCATTTCCATAAATGACCTGGATGAGGAAGTGGAGGAATGGGTTAGTACGTTCGCCAACGATACAAAGGTTGGTGATGTTGTGGATAGTCTGGAGGGATGTCTGAAGTTGCAGCGAGACATAGATAGGATGTAAGACTGGGCGGAGAAGTGGCAGATGGACTTCAACGTGGATAAATGTGTGGTGGTCTATTTTGGCAGGACCAATGGGACGAAGCAGTGTTGGCAGTGTTGAGGAGCAGAAGGATCTTGGGGTCTGGGTCCATAGGTCTCTCAAATTTGCCCCACAAGTGGAGGATGTGGTCAAGAAGGCATATGGTGTACTGTCCTTCATTAATAGAGGAATTGAGTTTAGGAGTCGGGAGGTAATGCTGCAACTTTATAAGACCATTATCAGACCCCATTTGGAGTATTGTGTGCAGTTCTGGTCGCCTCACTATAGGAAGGATGTGGAAGCTATTGAGAGGGTGCAGAGGAGATTTACAAGGATGTTGCCTGAATTGGGGGGCATGCCTTATGAAGAGCCAGAAGGGGTCATGAGAAGGCCTTGGCTGGTAGGATTAAGGAGAATCCCAAGGCCTTCTACAAATATGTGAAAAGTAAAAGGATGAGAAGAGAAGGGATAGGACCTATAAAAGGTGAAGGGGGAAAAGTGTGTATGGAACCGGAAGAAATGGCAGAGGTGCTTAATGAGTACTTTGCCTCAGTATTCACGGTGGAAAGTGATCTGGGAGGATGCACTACAAGTTTGCGGCAGACTGAAAAGATTGAGTATGTAGATATTAAGGAAGCGGATGTGTTAGAACTTTTAAATGCTATCAAGATAGACAAGTCTCCGGGACCAGATGGGATGTACCCCAGGTTATTGTGGGAGGTGAGGGATGTCATTGCAGAGCCCCTGGCGATGATCTTTGCGTCATCGATGGAGACGGGAGAGGTTCCGGAGGATTGCGGATGTGGTCCCTATTTTCAAGAAAGGGAACAGGGATAGTCCTGGAAATTACCGACCGGTGAGTCTGACCTCAGTGGTTGGTAAGCTGATGGAGAGGCTTCTGAGGGACAAGATTTACGAGCATTTGGAGAAGTTTAGGTTGATTAGAAATAGTCAGCATGGTTTTGTAAAAGGCAGGTCGTGCCTTACGAGCTTAATTGAGTTCTTCGAAAATGTGACTGAACACATTGACGAAGGAAGAGCAGTGGACGTGGTGTACATGGACTTCAGCAAGGCATTTGACAAGGTCCCACATGCAAGACTTCTTGAGAAGGTGAGAGGCCATGGGATCCAAGGGGCTTTGGCCTTGTGGATCCAGAACTGGCTTGCCTGCAGAAGGCAGAGGGTGGTTGTGGATGGCTCTTTTTCTGCATGGAGGTCGGTCACCAGTGGAGTGCCCCAGGGATCTGTTCTAGGACCCTTGCTGTTTGTCATTTTCATAAATGACCTGGATGAGGAAGTGGAGGGATGGGTGAGTAAGTTCGCCGATGACACGAAGGTCGGTGGTGTTGTGGATGGTCTGGAGGGATGTCAGAAGTTGCAGCATGACATCGACAGGATGCAAGACTGGGCGGAGAAGTGGCAGATGGACTTCAACGCGGATAAATGTGTTGTGGTCCATTTTGGCAGATCCAACGGGATGAATGAGTACACTATCAAAGGTAGGAGTCTTAGCTGTGTGGAAGAGCAGAGGGATCTTGGGGTCCGGGTCCATAAGACTCTCAAATCGGCCTCCCAGGTGGAGGATGTGGTTAAGAAAGCTTACGGTGTACTGGCCCTCATTCATCGAGGGATTGAGTTCAGGAGTCAGGAGGTAATGCTGCAGCTTTATAGGACCCTTGTCAGACCACACTTGGAGTACTGTGCGCAGTTCTGGTCGCCTCACTATAGGAAGGACGTGGAAGCTATTGAAAGGGTGCAGAGGAGATTTACAAGGATGTTGCCTGGATTGGGAGGCATGCCTTATGAAGACAGGTTGAGGGAGCTGGGACTGTTCTCCCTGGAGAGACGAAGGTTGAGAGGCGACCTGATAGAGGTTTACAAGATGTTGAGAGGAATAGATAGGGTGGACTCTCAGAGACTATTTCCCAGGGCTGAAATGGTCGCGACGAGAGGGCACAGATTTAAGGTGCAGGGAAGCAAGTACAGAGGGGATGCTAGGGGAAAGTTTTTCACTCAGAGGGTGGTGAGTGAATGGAATCGGCTGCCGTCGGTGGTGGTCGAGGCGAACTCGCTGGGGTCTTTTAAAAGACTTCTGGATGAGTATATGGGATCCAATGGGATTGGGGGTTATAGATAGGTCTATGGCTGGGTAGGTTTTGATGTGTTCGGCACAACTTGTGGGCCGAAGGGCCTGTTTGTGCTGTAGTGTTCTATGTTCTATGTTCTAAGATAGGTTGAGAGAGCTAGGTCTCTTCTCCCTGGAGAGAAGAAGGTTGAGAGGCGACCTGATAGAGGTTTATAAGATGTCGAGAATAGATAGGGTGGATTCTCGGAGGCTATTTCTCCGGGCTGAAATGGTCGCTACGAGAGGACAGAGGTTTAAGGTGCTGGGGGGCAAGTACAGAGGGGATGTTAGAGGTAAGTTTTTCACTCAGAGGGTGGTGAGTGAATGGAATCGGCTGCCATCAGTGGTGGTAGAGGCGAACTCGCTGGGGTCTTTTAAGAGACTTCTGGATGAGTATATGGGAACTAATGGGATTGGGAGTTACAGGTAGTCCTATGGCCTGGTAAGTATAGATATAATCGGCACAACTTGTGGGTCGAAGGCCCTGTTTGTGCTGTAGTGTTCTATGTTCTACGGTGGATGAAGAGACTTGGAGCTGATATGAGAGCTGGATAATTTAACAAAGTGCATCAGTTATAGAGAGGCGATCTTGGGAACTGCACGTTTGGTCCATGTTCCCCAAGCAGAGGTTAACGTGACTGCCCCTCATTTGTAAATGAACAGAAGATAATTGTTTTGAAACTAGACCAACCCAAGAAATTAGCTCATCTTCCAGATGACCCCAGCTCTTATTCACAACCTGTTTCTGACCAGTTTTTCCAGCTAGATTTCATTCTCTGCTTTCTCTATGGAGCTGATGTCAGTATTTTCTTTTCTGAGAATGATCCTAATCCTTAGTTAGTTATCCTAATCCTTGGTAGTTTTTTGCCGTTTTTTTTAAACTAACTGGAAACCGGAAGTCGTCATTAGGAGGCTTGCCGGTAGTTGTAGTTTTTAAGCTATATAAGTACTAACCTCTGGGTATCGGCCTCATTGTTCCTGTGGAGCAGCACGGAGAGGCAGCGATTTGGGCGAGTGTTAAGTAATTTTTAACATTTTCTTTTCGGTTAAAGTAGCGAGCGGTGGTAGTTTTTTGCCGTTTTTTTAAACTAACTGGAAACCGGAAGTTGTCATAAGGAGGCTTGCCGGTAGTTGTAGTTTTTCTCTCTGACTCTATAAATCGCATTTGCCTGACGAAGGCTATAAAGTCGAAAGCTCGTGAATTTACTATCAAATAAATTGGTTGGATTTAAAATTGGTGTTGTAAAACTTTACTGACACTATAAATTGGTCCAGAGAGGAAACCCGATACTCTACACAGGTAGAGTATCCCACCCTCCCCCTTCCTCTAACCTAATAATGAAAGTGTGTGGGAAGTTTTTTTTTCTCTCCTAGAAATTAAAGTAACAGTGATGGCAGTGCAGGCAGTACGTTGCACCTCATGCAGTATGTACGAGGTGAGGGACACCAGTAGTGTTCATGCTGATTATACCTGCAGGAAGTGTGCACATTTGCAGCTCCTTGAGGATCGTGTTAAGGAGCTGGAGCTGGAATTAGAGGAACTCAGGATAATTCAGGAGGTTGAGGTGGATATTGACAGGAGTTACAAAGAGATAGTCACTCCTAAAAGTGATTCTTGGGTAACTATTAGGAAGAGGGGTAAGAAGCAATCGGGGAGACAATTCCCCGGGGCTGTTCCCCTCCAAAACAAGTTTTCTGTCCTGGAGGCTACAGTTGAGGAGGAATCAACTGGAGATGGCCAAAGGGAGCAGGTCTCTGGGGGTGAGCCTGCTGAGAATGCTCAGGTGGGTAGGGGGAATAAGAGATTGGGCCTGGTAATTGGAGACTCCATAGTTAGAGGGACAGATAGGAGAGTAAATAGTAATAAACGGGACTCAGGCTGGTGTGTTGCCTCCCAGGGGCCGGGGTCCAGGATGTCTCAGAGCGGGTTTTTAAGATTCTTAAGGGAGAGGGGAGTCAGCCCCAAGTCATAGTTCATGTAGGGACTCACGATGTAGGTAGGACAAGGGAAGGGGATATTAAACAGAAGTTTATGGAGTTGGGGTGGAAGCTTAGGGCCAAAACAGACAGAGTGGTTATCTCTGGACTCTTGGGTTTGAAGTTAGATAAGTCCCCTGGGCCGGACGGGATTTACCCTAGGATTCTCTGGGAGGCGAGAGAGGAGATTGCAGAGTCTCTGGCTCTGATCTTCAGGTCATCGTTGGTTACGGGTATAGTGCCGGAAGACTGGAGGATAGCGAATGTGGTCCCATCCTTCAAGAAGGGGAAGAGAGACTTTCCGGGGAATTATAGGCCGGTGAGTCTTACTTCTGTTGTGGGCAAAGTATTGGAGAGAATTATTAGGGATAGGATTTATAGTTATTTAGAGAGAAATGAATTGATTGGGGATAGTCAGCATGGTTTTGTGAAGGGTAGGTCGTGCCTTACTAACCTTATTGAGTTTTTTGAAAAAGTGACCAAAGAGGTGGATGGGGGTAAGGCGGTTGATGTGGTATATATGGACTTTAGTAAGGCGTTTGATAAGGTGGCCCATGGAAGACTTCTGCAGAAAATGCAGATGTATGGGATAGAGGGTGATTTAGCTAATTGGATTAGGAATTGGCTAGCAGATAGAAGACAGAGGGTGGTGGTTGATGGGAGATATTCATCGTGGAGTTCGGTTACTAGTGGTGTACCTCAGGGATCTGTTTTGGGGCCCCTGCTGTATGTAATTTTTATAAATGATCTGGATGAGGGTATTGAAGGATGGATAACTGCTGATGAGGAGCAGTTATGTTGACCTCTGCTTGGGGAATGTAGACACTGCTCCAGATTAGCAAGTTACCCCGATATTCGCTGCTGAGCCGGGGCTGGGGGGGCGGGGGGTGGTGTTGTCATTGTCCCGAGGTAGGAGGCCCATTTGGAGGGTTCAGATCTGAGGCTGGTCACAGCTCTGATGAGAGTCGCTGCTGAGGCAGATAAGAGAATGAGAAAGCACATCAATTAGAAGAACTTTCTGAGGCAGAATGAAAGTTTGAAGATAAAGAATGTAGTTCAGAATGGAACAGGAACATTCCACATGATTGCTTGTGGCTGTAGTTATGACCTTCTCAGCCCAATGGCTTTGTGATTTGGGCTGTGAGAGGAGCTCCAATTTCCCCTCCCAATCCCCTGGGGGTGGTCTCCAGGTGGCAGAGCAGGGGCAGAATGAGGTTCCTCTCAAACCCCCCAGTCAGGGAACTGCTGGGATGAGAGGCCACAAATACAAGCAATGCTGTAGATTCCAGCCTCAGAAAAATACTGGCTTGATTTAAACACATCCCCTAATCGCCTGAGCTGTATGAAGCAGATTGCCCACACCTGCTACAATTTCAGCATTTATTTTGTGATGTTACTGTGAGAGTGGAGGTGTATAATTATTACTTAAAAATAAACTGTTCACTCAGTGTTTCATTTTAATTGTAATGATTGGGGGTTAAAGTAGATTTTGAATTCGATAGTATAAATTAACAGTTTGGTGTCAAAGAATCTTAATTTTTATACTTTAGCAGAATGTTAAGATCTACACTGTATCTGCCATTGAGTACAAGGCAATGTTTTCCAGGCTTTTCTGCTGGCGGGCTCTTCCAGACCTGCTGATGGTGACCCCTGCGGGAAATCTTACAGTGGAGGATAAAAACAATGTGGTGACCTATTGACAGTGGCAGGAGGTGGGAGATCTGTCTGCTTTAGGGTATTAATGGAAAAAGATGAAGCCTGCCCTAAGGGGAGGGTGTTAAACTGGGGGAGGGCTAGATATAGCCAGATTAGGCAGGATCTTAAGGATACCGACTGGGATAAGCTGTTCGAGGGTAGGTCGACGCTGCACATGTGGGAATCTTTCAAGGGAAAACTAAAATTTTTGCAGGATAGACACGTGCCGGTAAGGAGAAAGGATGGGAAGGGTAGGATTAGAGAACCGTGGGTTACTAGGGATGTTGAGGACTTGGTCAGGAAGAAGCGGGAGGCGTACGTTAGATCCAGGCAACTGGGGACAGAGACAGCGCTGGAAAAATATAGAGAGTGTAGACGGGATCTTAAAAGGGGTGTCAGAAAGGCAAAAAGGGGCCATGAAATGGCTTTGGCAGGTAGGATTAAGGAAAATCCTAAGGCATTTTACTCCTATGTAAGGAGCAAAAGGATGGTTAGAGGGAAGATTGGACCTCTCAGGGACAGAGGAGGGGATCTATGCTTAGAGCCTGAGGGGATGGGGGAGAACCTGAATGAATACTTTGCGTCAGTATTCACGCGGGAGAGAGGCCTGATGTCTGATGCTGGCTTTGAGGATTTTGAGGACCCGTTAAAGGAAATAATCATTACGAGGGACGAAGTGTTGGGGCTTTTAGGTAGCATAAAGACTTATAAGGCTCCGGGGCCTTCTGGTATTTATCCCAGGCTGCTAAGGGAGGTGAGAGATGACATTGCTGGGCCTCTGACGCAAATCTTTGTCTCTTCTTTGGACACAGGTGAGGTCCCAGAGGACTGGAGGATTGCAAATGTAGTACCGTTGTTTAAAAAGGGTCAAAGGGATAACCCAGGGAACTATAGGCCGGTGAGCTTGACTTCAGTTATAGGTAAGCTAATGGAGAGGATCCTCAGGGACAGGATGTATGAGCATCTGGAGCGCTGCGATCTGATCAGGGATACGCAGCATGGCTTCGTTAAGGGGAGGTCGTGCCTTACGAACCTAGTGGAATTTTTTGAAGAGGTGACAAAAACGGTTGATGAAGGACAAGCCGTTGATGTCGTCTACATGGATTTCAGTAAGGCGTTTGACAAGGTTCCCCATGGTAGGCTGATAAAAAAGGTGAAGGCGCATGGGATACAGGGCCAGGTATGTAGATGGGTTGAGAACTGGCTTGGGAGGAGGAGACAGCGGGTAGTAGTGGAAGGCTCTTTTTCCAACTGGAGGTCTGTCACTAGTGGTGTGCCACAGGGCTCAGTACTAGGACCTCTTCTATTTGTGATTTATATAAATGACTTGGAAGAGGGGGTAGGTGGTGTGATCAGCAAATTTGCTGATGACACTAAGATACTTGGATTGGCGGGGACTGAGGAGCAGTGCCAGGCAATACAACAGGACATAGATAGGCTGGTAGATTGGGCAGATAGATGGCAAATGGAATTTAATCTGGATAAATGCGAGGTGATGCATTTTGGCCGGAATACTGTAGAGGGGAGTTATAGGATAAAAGGTAAAACTATCTGGAGTATAGAGACGCAGAGAGACCTGGGGGTGCAGGTTCACAAGTTTCTGAAGGTGTCAGTACAGGTGGAAAAAGTGATAAAGAAAGCATATGGTATGTTAGCCTTCATAGGAAGGGGTATAGAATACAAGAGTAGGAGTTTGATGTTGCAAGTGTATAGAACGTTGGTTAGGCCTCACTTGGAGTACTGCGTCCAGTTCTGGTCGCCGTACTACCGGAAGGATGTGGAGTCCCTGGAGAGAGTGCAGAGGAGATTTACCAGGATGCTGCCTGGTATGGAAGGGCTGTCTTACGAGGAAAGGTTGAACGCACTGGGGTTGTTTTCCCTTGAAAGACGTCGGCTGAGAGGGGACCTATTAGAGGTATATAAGATTATGAGGGGTATAGATAGAGTAAATGGTGGTAAGCTTTTTCCACCATTAGATTCTGATAGAACGAGGGGTCACGGCCTTAGGGTGAAGGGGGCTATGTATAAGACTAATATTAGAGGGCAATTTTTTCACACAAAGGGTAGTGGGGGTGTGGAATGCACTACCGAGTAAGGTGGTGGGAGCAGGCACGCTAGGGTTGTTTAAGGGTCTCCTGGACAGCCACATGAGCGGTCTGCAGATAGAGGGATATAGGAGGACTGTTTAAATACTTTAATTGTTTCCACAGGCTATTCGGTCCACCTTGTTGACCAACAAGGTGCATGCATTCGGCAGGTCATGTGAGGGCTGCTCCTGGATGTTACTTCAGGAGTGGCCTAGTGCTTCATGTCGTTAGTGTATGCTTAAACTGGACCATCAGATGGGCAACATGACAGCTCAGAGACTATCGCTGTTGCTGTGCAGACACATGGATTTGGGCCTGTGTCTGCGGGAGTTTGCGCGTTCTCCCCGTGGTTGCGTGGGTTTTCTCCGGGTGCTCCGGTTTCCTCCCACATCCCAAAAATGTGCTCTTCGGCTGATTGGGTAACAAATTGTCCCTATATTGGTCTCTATATGTCATTCAGACGTTAGGATGGCGGCGCGGGCTCGTTGGGTCGAAGGGCCTGTTTCCTGTGCTGTGTTGTTCTTTGTTCTTTGTTCATAAAACCAGCTGCGGCAAGAAACTCAGCCTAGTATCTTCCTCTATTGCAGCTGATGTAATTTCCAATATTCAATTGTCTAACTATTCTCTCTTCCTTTTTGTTTTCCAACTTGCCTTGAAGGACAAACATAAAGCAGCACTGCTACAACCTACAACAGTTAAGTGAAGTGTTATTGATTTTTCCTTGTCACAAACTATATAGGGGTCATTTAGTGAAATTGGGGGTCACTAGTCCCAGAATTGACCTTCCAGCCAAGAAGGGCTGCCTCCAATCTGTGCTTCTGTTTTGTGAGGCACATAGGGACATGTAGCACAGTTAATATTCCTGTTCAATTTAAACAAACATATGAATTAGGAGCAGGAGGAAGCCACTTAGCCCATTGAGCCTGCTCCACCATTCAATAAAAATCACAGCCATTCTGACTGTAACCTTAACTCCACATTCCTGCTGAGCCCTCCATAACCTTTCATCCCCTTGTTAATCAATAATTTATCAGCTGTGCCTTAAAAATATTCAGACTGCGCTTCCGCTAGCTTCTGAGGAAGAGAGTTCCAGAGACTCTGCGAGAAACGTTCTCATCTCTGTCTCTGCCTTAAGTGGGTGACCCCTTATTTTTAAACGGTCACCCTAGTTCTAAATTCTCCCACGAGAGGAAACATCCTCTCCATATTCACCCTGTCAATATCCCTCAGCATCTTCAAGGTTTCAATCAAGTTGAACTTTTTCTTCCAAACTTAAGTGGCCACAAATGAAACTCTCCAATCTCCAACCTCAGTTTGTCAGGATTATTACAAAATCAAAACTCTGTTCCATCATGCTCTGCTGAACAATTTGAAAAGCTGCCCATTTGATTTGTAACCCAATCGTTCTGAATGTGACTTGCCCAGAACAACGTAAACAGGTTTACCATTTCAGATCATAGCATCTGTAAGGCCCGATTTGATTCCAAGTGCTGGGCGGACTTGAAACTGGGAGTGTTTCAGATCCGACTTTTAAACCTCTGTTACCTCCCACACACACTCAGCCTGAAAAAGTATCAGCAATTCTGAATTATGGTGCAGAAGCCTATGGGAGGGGCCTGAAACCCTGCAGCTCCAATTGGTAACTCGAACTGCACACGCGCACCAAGAAAATGATAGAATGCTGCTCCCCTGTCACATCAATCCCGAGCTGGAAAGTGCCCCCCCCGCCCCCCCCGCCCCCCAAACCGATATTGCCCCATCCCATCCCACCCCCCCCCCCCCCCCCCCCCCCCCAACTGCTGACCCTTTTTATTCCCCACCCTGACCACTCAGAGTGATTGCTGCCCCCCCCACCTCCCCACCTTTCCATCTCCGGCAGAGTGGTAGCAACCCCTTCCCCTCCACCTTCCACCCACAACCACTGATCTCAAGCAGAGTGCTATCAGACACTCGGCCCTGGAGCACCAAATCAAACTTGTTGGAGGATGTCTGTTTCACGCCAGTTCTGGATGGGTGAACGTCGTGGTAAAGGGGACAGTGCATTTAAATGGCCATTGTGCTCATTTTGGGTACAGTCCCAATCATGGCCATTTTCAGGCCTTGGTAAAGGCGCAGAGGCAGGCACAGATCACATTACTTGTCTCACACCTAACAGTACTAAGTTGCTGTACCCAAAAACAGGCATAATTTGATAGTAAAATCACGTCTGTAGTGTCACAACTGCTTCTGATGAAAGGTCACTGAAACCTGAACTCTGGCCTGGATTTGAGCCAGATGGAGAACTGTCCCTTTCTTGTGAAAATCCTAAGTTATTCCTTAATACGTGTGACAAAACAGGAATAAAGTTGTAGTTTTCATCTTCCTTCAGGGCAGCTGAAGTCTCAGATGTGAATGACGGTCAAGATGTTCCAAGCTCTGAGTGGGAGCATGTCTTACACCTGTGTGATTTAAACTCCAAGACCAGCAAGATGTCCAAAGATGTGTCCCGGATGCGATCCGTTCTCGTGTCACTCAGTCAGGTGCCACTTGCTCTAAAGTGAAGTCAAAACGGTCAGGCTTGTGTTTTTAATTCTAATCTGTGGTTTTAATCTGAGAGTAATATCCAGTTTAAATTGTGAGTCGTGTGGGACATTTTCTCGTCTTTGAATTTGCTGCTTGTGGTTCTTGATGCCTTTGAAGTGAAAGAGGAGCAATTCTAGGAAATGTGCTCCGACAAAACAGATTAAATAGAGTATCTGCTATTTGACTTGTGTGCATTAGTGTGTGTGTTTTATTGCTCTCTGGATTCTGAACTATAGTACAAGATGTATCATTTGTTTCAATGCTGTAAATATCACAAATCTAAATTATAACCTTGCTCTAACTCGTGGAATAAAATTTATCAAGTTCCGAGCAGATTGTGTTTTAGTATCTGCAAGTCTTTTTAAATGTGAGTGTATTTCAACGTTCATATGTTTGCTTTTGAGTCTGAAAGTTCATAAAATAGAATTGCTACACTGGAGATGAGGCCATTTGGAATATTGAGTCTGCACCAACTTTCTAACACAGAGGCAGGTCCTCTTCTCCATCCTATGCCTGCAACCTCACACGCTTACCACGCTTTATCCATCTAACATTTGGAACAATAAGGGACATTTAACATGGCCAATCCACTCATCTTCCACATCTTTTGACTATGGAAGGAAACCAGTGCACCCAGGGGAAACCCATACAGACACAGGATGTGCAAACTCCACACAAATAGTGACCCAAGCCACGAATCAAACCCGAGTTCCTGCCACTGTGAGGTAGCAGTGTTAACCACTACGCTGCCTACTGAGCAATATAAACAGTATGGCACTGCTAAAAAAAAAATTACAAAGCTCCCTCCCCATGATTTAAGTATTGAGGGAAGAATCTTTGCTGTCAATTTCTGACTCTTCAGACACCTCCATTACCGTATGCATCAACATGAGAACGCTTTCTTACAAAATCCCAGTTAACTAGAATCAAACAACTAGTACCAACATTTCATCTTGATGTTCATGTTAAAATCCTTTTCTGTGGTACAGAGTGAACTATTTTTAAAAAATTCACAAGTACAAAGGTTACTACGATAACATTGAGTTTTTAATACCAAAATTAAAATTGCCAAAAATAGCTGAAATTTCCTTCATTAAACCAGATTGAGAAGACAAGAAATGTACAGTTTCATTAATGACGATTGTATGAAGCAGTTCCTTCCTCATTACACAAAAAAATCAACATTGCTTCAGTTATTAAATAATAAGCTATGATATTACTAATTCTATCCAATTATTAAATAAAATTGGTTACAATCAATACCTTCATTGAATTTGGTGGAATTGATAAACTTTTCTGCAGGCAAAAGTTGGAAATGTTAATGCTGTTGATAATGAAGCAAAATGTTGCTTTCTCTCGCTTTCTTCTTTATTGCTTGTACTCAGTACACTGACATTCATCTTTATTACCCTGTAATCAACACACCTACTTTCTCATCCTTTAGTCCCTGAAATAAACATTTAAAACCTTGGTCTGGCTGCATTATAAACAGTTCACCAACTATTCTTATACCCAAGTAACTAAAAAAGCCAAACTCCTACCAAAGCAACAGCACAAAAGGCTTCTGATTCTAGCACTCACCATCAATGCATTATATTTATAACTTTTTAAAATAAGGCAATAATGGGGAAGGATGAAGTTGCCTTGTTGCAACCTAGCTTAATCATCACTGATTTAATCTAAATGTTTATCTCCATGATTGACACAAATTACAAAAATATAAATCAAGATTGGCAAGCTGTCAATAAAAACCTACAGTTAATGGCTGTGATACATGGTTAATATTATTGATTAATATTGGTAATATTATTGATATTTTTAAATACCCAAGACCCATGATTCTCATAAATAAACAAACCAATTGCATGACAATTTATTAAAATATTGGTCTATTTACTTGAATTTCTGCAAAAGATATTTTCAGATAATTAATGTGTTGCTAGATTGAGTGAAAATCATTTTGCATGGAAACACTGTCCATATTTTGAATATAACTAGTGATAAAATAAGTAAGGCATTGGCTAGAATTTAGTTGAAAGGCAAACAGCACATGATGTAATCAGAATTTCCACTGCTAAATGGTGAGTACAGAATTTATGAACTGTAAGGTTCATTCATAGTCCTTGCAGTCAGTGTTTGAGTGCTTCTCAGGAGTTGTCAGAGAATGGCTCACCATTCTGTATTTGACAATACCTTTTATTGGCTTTGTAATGTTTCACATGCCATTTTTTTCATGACAACTGCAAATTATATCTTTACTTGTACTTTCTTCATTTAAACAATATCAACGTCTAGTTAGGTGTCCACAGCACAGAAACAGACCATGTAGCCCCTCTATGTGAGCCTCTTGCACCCCATTTCATTGTATAAACAAATTCTACTGAAACATATACTACTATAATTCCCTCCATGTCTATTGCAGGTAAATCCTACAGGAATATTTACCAAATATGTAAGCAGCACAGCTTGCAGACATTCATCTGTGCTGCATGCAATTTTTTTTAAAACATGCTTTCCCTGCCTCACAAATACCTTCTGATAATTGTAAGCAGAGACTGGAAGGATTTTACAGCTCCTCTCCTTGAGGGCCTGGTCAGGCCACGAAGATTGTGAACTGGTGACAGGCAGGAATAAGAACTGGGATAATTTTCACTGTGCAGAACATGTCAATTTCGTTAACCTTGGGTACAGATTTTATGCTGCTATACAAAGGCAACTGATGTAGTGATTGTGAGGTATTTGAAAACCCAATCTCATTTTTAAAGGGTTTACCCAACTTGATGTGAATCCAGATTGAACCCGAGTTCCAGGACTGCTGTCCCTTTAGAGAAATAAGGTTGACAATCAGATTCTGTAATCTGGAGATGTCACACTCCAGCAGTGTTTAGGTTTAATATCTATCAGCCCTCTGAACTGAAGGTAGAGATGACCTTTGCACCTTGATCATGAACTCAAAATTCTCACAAAATTGGTACAAATAAGCTGAAGCCAAAGGTGGTTTATAAATCACCATGGAATTTTACAGAAATATTCTTGCTCTCTGATCCTTTATGAACTTTACAAATGTGAGGCATTCTTCAGGAGAGGGATTTGGAAATGTTTGGAACAGAATGATAAACACAACCACAGGGTGGTTTCACTCGACCTTTCCACTTTTCAGGACAGCACTAAATCCACATGGAAGACTGAATAAATAAATAAGAATGGCTGAGAATGAATTATAAACTAATCTGAAACTGGAAGCAGAGACGAGGACAAATCTGGAGACAAACTCCCATTGGTCTAATAGGTTCTGCGCGTTGTGTAATCTAAAACCATACTGGCTGCTCCGAGGAGCGCAGGATCAGAAAGAGTTGAGACAGCAATCTCCACTGCCTGTGTGGATGTCAGAGCTCGCTGGGCAATCACCTCCTTCACAATATTCTCATAGTGAGCAGCCAGAACTCCAGAGAGGATAACAAGAGATGGGTTCATCGTGTGCAGAATGTTTGTAATACCAACTCCAAGAGCACAACCAGCTGCAAAGAATAATAACATTGTGTTTGAGCAATACGAAATGCCAACATGCATTCATAATTCATTTTAAAGAGCTGGCACAGATTTGATGGGCTGAATGGCTTCTTCTGTGCTATAACATTCTATAATGTAACTGTCAATAAAACATAAACTGTAAGCAGTGAATTTTAAAAGGTTAAAAAATGGCGTGAGGTTGCCCAGTGAATGCCAGGGTGGGGCGCAGAGTGCAAGGCAGGTGAGGCACAGGGGCAGGGTGAAGGGCAGGTGTGGGGTGCAGAGGGGGTTCAGGGCATACCTGGTGTACACAATGTGGTGGAATCGTAACTGCTGTTTGAATTGGCCAAGCAAAACACTCAGTTCAAGGGTAGTTAGGGATGAGCAGAAAATGCTGAACTTGCTAGCAACATCCAAATCCCAAAGAATGTAAAAATCCTGGCCTATTATCTCCAGTGAAACTCTGACATATTTTCTGAATGTATTCATTAGGGGCAGCCCTTCGAGCCTACTCTGCCATTCAATAAGGTTGTTGCTGATCTGATAACCTTTCAACCCCTTGCTTATCCAGATTCAATCTCCCTCTGCCTTAAAAATATTCAAAGATTCTTCCACCACCTTTTGAGAAAGGGAGTTCCAAAGACTCACAACCCTCAAAAAATTCTCCTCACTTTGTCCTAAAAGAGTTATTCACTGATTTAAACAGGGCTTGTGTTTCTGGATTATCCGAAAAGAGGAAATATCCTCTGCACATTCAGCCTGTGAAAATCCCTCAGGATTTTGCTCCTGTGAACTACCTTGAGACTTTTACTGTTAAATGCACTAATTACAAATAAAAAGTAATGATTGATGTGCATCATTAATATATTCTTAAAACACTGACAGATGGATTGTTATCGACTCCACAATGATACCAATGGTTTGGTTGAATGGGCGCATTCCAGACAAGTGAGAGATGATGCATTTTGGGGAGGGCAAACAAAGCAAGGAAATACTCAATACTTGGGAAAATAGTGAGATGGGTTGAGATCTTAGAGACCATGGGCATAGGTCTCTGAAGGTGGCAGGACAGGTGAACAAGGTGGTTCAAGAAAACATCTGGAATGCTTTCCTCTCATTTCCAGGTTTTGGGTGTCGCTGACCAGACCATCATTCATTACCGAACCCTAATTACATTGGTGAGCTGCCTTCATGAACCAATACACGTGGTGTAGGTACACCCACAGTGCTATTAGGGAGGGGCTCCAGGATTTTGATTCAGTAACAGTGAAGGAACGGCTGATATATTTCCACATCAGGATGGTGAGCGACTTGGAGGGAAACTTGCAGGTAGTGGTGTTCCCATTATTGGTGAGGCATGGAATATACAAGCAGGGATTAATGATGGAATTGCACGAAATGCTAGTTAGGCCATGCTAGAATTTGGTGCACATTTCTGGTCACCATGTTACAGGAAGGAAAGAGCGAACAGGAGATTTACACAATGTCGCCAGGGCTTGAAAATTGCAGTTATGAGGGGAGATTGGATTGAATTGGACTGATTTCCTTACAATTGAGGAGGCTGAAGGTCCTCTATGAGGGGCATAAACAGGGTAGACAGGAAAAGACTTACTTTCTCCTAACTGAGGGGTCAATTATCAGGGGGGAGAGCATCGATTTGAGGGAATTGGTAGAAAGATTAGAGAGGACGTGAGGAAAACCTTTTCATCCAGAAGGTGGTGGGTGAATGGGATTCACTCCATGAGTTGGTGGTTGAGGATAAAATGCTCAACTCATTTCAAAGGTTCCTGGATCTAAAGACTTGTAACCTGCAAAGCTATAGACCAGAACCTAGGAATTGGGATTAGAACGAGCACTAATTTCTCTTTTGGTCACACACATCCGATGGACTGAATGGCCTTATTCTGTTCTGTAACTTTTTTATGGTTCTAAGTGTCAAGTCTGAAGGTAACAAATGTCCGAGGCTTTCAGCAGCTGAGGCAGTCATAGTGACAATTCAACTACTGCAATGCTCCTGTGACTGAACCCCCACCTCCCTTAACGTTAAATTCTCTGCTATCAATAGCTTAACACCTCCCAAGTGAAATTTCTCCAAACACAATCCACACACTACACATTTCTGGTTCACTCTCAGACTTGCAAACCCAAATATTCAGAATTCTATTTCTTGTGTTTTAAGCTTTCTGTGGCCTACACTTTCCTAGATCTTGTAACTTCTTCTAGACTGATAAACTGACCACAAGCAAGTCAGATAGGAAGATTAAAAAGCAGAAATACAGATATGTCAGCCTCTGTAAGTGTCCAACAAGTTTCCACTTGTTTGGAAGAGAGTGAAGTCTGCAGGACGGATGAGCTAACTGATACAGCGCTGAAGTACAGGACATCTACAAGTGGGGTGTGCGAAAAGGATTGGAGTGGTAATAGGGACAGAGTAATAAGGGGACAGACACTGCTGGTAGAAGCAGGAGTCCAGAAGGCTGTGTCACCAGTGTTTAGGAGTTTTGATCAGGGCTGGACTGGAGGGTCATTGGTAGGGGAGAGGATCCAGTCGTTACATTCCATATAGATACCAATAACACGGGAAGGATTAGGAATGAGGTGCTTGGACAGTGTGAGGAAATAGACACCAAATTGAAAAGACAAACTTTAATAGTAACAAGCTTTGAATTATTACCTAAGCCTCATGCCAAATGGCACAGAGCACATAAGATTAGAGAAATGAATCCGTGGCTAAAAGACAGTTGTGGGAAAGGTGTGTTTTGGCTTGTCAGGTACTGGAATCAGTACTTCAGGCTGGATGGTTGGGGACAATCTAGATCTGAAGCATGCTGCGACCTGTGTTCTTGCAAATGAAGTATGTTGCTAAAAGTTTATAATTGCAGCATTCAGCTGATACTGAAATATTGGTTATGTTTCTCCTGTTTGACAGTTTTCCTGTGCTAACTGCATCTATTTCAGATAATCAACTGCAACTTTTCAATGTTTAATTGCTATGACAACAATGTCATATGAACAACTCCCACCAGGAACACAAGGACCAACTTGGGAACAATAAACTCCCCCAATCTCAGTGATACCAATGACTTTCAGGTTAAAATAACTGACTGATATCTCAATATCACAAATATCGGAGTACGGAGAGGCACCCCCACATCCCCCTTCCCATTACAATTATCAGTTTCAAGCAATCAGAAAGAGAGCCCCAGACTCACAGCCAGGTTTTCAACATCACATCCTTTTTCAACAGAAACATTATGCTGATCAGATCCAGGTCAAAAACTCTGGCAGATTACAAGCAAGGTGATGCTGGTAGATGTACAAGATGTACTTCTATTCACAGCAATGTTAGTACACCCCACACTGCAGCCTGTCTCACATTAAAGTTTATCACTCCATTGTGTGCATCATGATACAGAGTACATCTTTTCTGCTGTGGATTACCTGTTCGCAGCACATTTTGTGCCTCTGTGCTCCCGAGCTTGGCAGCTTGAATGAGGTGAATTGCATTGATTGTTTCTTCGTTTTTGATAGCCATTCCTTCCATCATGAGCAAATCCTCTGAAAGAGGCCGACGGAAAGATTAAAGAAAGCTGTTAATAAGAAGCACCTTCAGGCAAAAGAGCTGAGATTGAATTCACTGTGCGTGCTCACAGGTAAATACTTTCACAATGTGATAGAGAACCAAGTGCTCGATCTGCATCCAGCTTTCCATTAGTGTCACTGTCTACGCAAAGGGTGATGAGTGTGCCAATGATTGGAGAAGCAGTCAACCAGCCTCCTGAGCTCTGCCAAAATCTGCAAGTATTTTTGCATTTTTAAAACAAGCCTGAACTCTGCCTAGAGTTTGTTTCATTTTGCTCCATTCTGCTTTACATTTATAATTATTTGTTGACAATATCGAATTGAATTTTGAGATTTCTTGATTGGTGACCTGTCCATTAGCCACACCAAGGTAAATATGCTCAAAACAGGAAGAGAAACAGCCTGAATTCTCTGCTCTTTTCCCACAAACTAAACTAACTGCTCAAAGCAATTAACCCACATCAGGGTGTAGCCTACATGATGTAATAAGAAATAGGAACCGGAGTAACTGCATCCTGTGAGCTTGCTCTGATATTCCACAACATCATGGCTGATTTCTAGTTTCAACTTTTCTGCCACTCTCCACATCCTTTCATTTCCTGAAACATTAAAACTTTATCCCTCTCAACCTTAAAGATGTTTAAAGGAACATTCACAATCTCTGGGGTAGAAAATTCCTAAAATTCACAACCTTTTGAGTGAAAAAAAGTTCTTATCTCAGTCCCAAATCATCCATTTTAGTAGGAATAACAGCAAAATGGACTATCATTTAAATAGTACAAAATTGCAGCATGCTGCTGTGCAGAGGGACTGGATGTCCTTTTGCAAGAATCACAAAAAGTTGGTTTGTAGGTAATTAAGAAGGCAAGTGAAATTTTGTCCTTCACTGCTACAGGGATGGAGTTTAAAAACAGTGAAGTTATGTTACAGCTGTATAAAGATGCTGGTGAAGTGTATGAAGGTGTTTGGGGTGTCAGGGACAGGTAATACATGTTGCGTCTTTTAGGACGGTTTGTCCATCCTTTGTCCCCATCTGGCCCTCAGCTCTCACCTGTAGGGTCCCTGAAGCTGTTTTCATGCGACAGCAGGCACACCCTGGGCAACGGCTTCGACAAGCCGGCTACACCAGGTGAGGGTGGCCGAAGGGTCTCAACCCTCAGTGAGATAGGGAGATGTCTATCACAGCATGTGAAAACAGACTTACAGCGGATTGGGCGGATGAGACCAATGGAAGGTCCAACAGTCAAGAAGGCGATCTCTGCAAGCATCGTGGAACGCAGAGTGGGACAAGACACAGAAGACGTCCTGGACATCCATTGTGCCTAGTCCCACCTCCAGCCGTCATGACTCTTGCCACTGGATCTAGATGGGAATTCGGAAGAGAGAGAGGATCCCTCGCTTTAATCCAAATCAAGAGCTAGTTTCAACAAAATCATCATCATCAATATCCTGTTATTTCTGTGCCTGAATTGGCCTGATCACTCATCTTCGGACACACTGCATCCAGCCTCAAAATGACTACTAATAGAACATAGAACATTACAGCACAGAACAGGCCCTTCGGCCTTCGATGTTGCGCCGACCAATATAAAAAGCAATGCCCCTCCAAACTAAACCATTCCCTTCTCTTCCATATACTTATCAACTAACCTCTTAAACGCCACCAAACTTGGCGCATCTACAACTGCTGCAGGCAGGGCATTCCACTCCCGAACCACCCTTTGGGTAAAGAACCTACCTCTGATATCCGTCCTATAACTATCACCCCTTAATTTAAAGCTGTGTCCCCTCGTGCTAGCTTTTTCATCCTAGGAAAAAGGCTATCACTGTCCACCCTATCTAAACCTCTAATCATCTTATATGTTTCGATTAGGTCCCCTCTTAGCCGCCTCCTTTCTAACGAAAACAACCTCAAATCCCTCAGCCTCTCTTCATAAGACCTGCCCTCCATACCAGGCAACATCCTGGTAAACCTCCTCTGTACCCTCTCCAATGCCTCCACATCTTTCTTATAATGTGGGACCAGAACTGCACACAATACTCCAAGTGCGGCCGCACTAGAGTTTTGTACAGTTGCAACATGACGTTGCGGCTCCGAAATTCAATCCCTCTACCAATAAAAGCCAAGACTCCATATGCCTTCCTAACAACCTTCTCGACCTGACTGCCTACTTTCAGGGATCTATGCACATACACACCAAGATCCCTCTGTTCATCTAGACTACTAAGAATCCTACCATTTGCCCTATACTCTACACATTTATTATTTCTGCTTTGCATTTTCTGCAGAAGTCTTCCATGGGCCACCTTATCAAACGCCTTACTAAAGTCCATATATACCCACATCAACCGCCTTACCCCCATCCACCTCCTTAGTCACTTTTTCAAAAAACTCAATGAGGTTAGTAAGGCATGACCTACCCTTCACAAAACCATGCTGACTATCTCCAATCAATTCATTACTCTCTAAATAACTATAAATCCTATCCCTAATTATTCTCTCCAATACTTTGCCCACAACAGAAGTAAGACTCACTGGCCTATAATTCCCTGGAAGGTCTCTCTTCCCCTTCTTGAACAACGGGACCACATTCGCTATCCTCCAGTCCTCCGGAACCACACCCGTAACCAACGACGACCTGAAGATCAGAGCCAGAGGCTCTGCAATCTCCTCTCTTGCCTCCCAGAGAATCCTAGGGTAAATCCCGTCCGGCCCAGGGGACTTATCCAACTTCAAACCCTCGAGAATATCTAGCACATCCTCCCTATCTACTTCAATACCTTCCAGTTTGCTACCCTGTACCTCAGTGTTCTCCATAACTACATTTACATCACCCTGCGTGAATACCGAAGAGAAATATTTATTCAGTACCTCTCCAATCTCTTCAGGCTCCACGCACAACTTCCCACTGCTGTCTATGACTGGCCCTAATCTTGCCCTAACCAATCTTCTATTCTTAACATATCTAAAGAAAGCTTTAGGATTCTCCTTAATCCTATCAGCCAAAGTCTTCTCGTGTCCCCTCTTAGCTCTCCTCAATTCACTCTTTAGCTCCCTCCTGGCTAATCTATAGCTATCCATTGCACTAACCGAGCCTTCAAGCCTCATCCTGACATAAGCCTCCTTTTTCCTTTTAACCAGCAAATCAACTTTTTTCGTACACCAAGGTTCTCTTACTCGACCATTTCCTCCTTGCCTGACAGGGACATACTTATCAAGGACTCGCAGCAGCTGCTCCTTGAATAAGCTCCACATTCCAGATGTTCCCAGTCCCTGTAGTTTCCTAGTCCAATCTATGCACCCTAATTCTCTCCTGATGGCCTCATAATTACCCTTCCCCCAGCTATAACTACTGCCCCCAGCTTCATGCCTATCCCTATCCATCACTAAGGTGAACGTAACCGAATTGTGGTCACTATCACCAAAATGTTCACCAACTTCCAAGCCTAACACCTGGTCTGGCTCATTGCCCAGCACCAAATCCAATGTAGCCTCACCTCTAGTTGGCCTATCTACATACTGAGTCAAAAAACCTTCCTGCACACTTTGTACGAAAACTGACCCCTCTAACGAGCTAGAGCTATAGCTATTCCAATCAATATTAGTAAAGTTAAAGTCCCCCATAACAATTACCCTATTACTTTCACTCCTGACCAGAATTGACTTGGCAATCCTTTCCTCAACCTCTCTAGAACTTTTAGGAGGTCTATAAAAGACTCCCAACAGGGTGACCTCTCCTTTCCTGTTTCTAATCTCAGCCCATACTACCTCAACAGACAAGTCCTCATCAAACTTCTTCTCTGTCACTATGATACAACACTGTGATAATGGTGTTGAGGTCCTCATCAATGGCAATGGACGAACAACAGCATAAGGTCCTGATGAAGCCACATCTGGAGCACTGTATACAGTTTTGGTCTCCTTACTTGAGGAAGGATATACTGGCACTGGAGGGGGTGCAGAGGAAATTGACTCGGTTGATTGCAGTTGAGAAGCTTGGTTTACGAGGAGAGACTGAGTAGACTGAGGCTGTACTCACTGGAATTCAGAAGAATGTGAAGGGAACTTATAGAAACACATAGGATTATGAAGAGAATAGATTAGAAGCAGGGAAGTTATTCCCACTGATAGATGGAACTAGAACCAAGAGGCATGGCCTCAAAATAAGGAGGTACATATTTGGACTGAGTTGAGGAGGAACTTCTTCACACAAAGGGTTGTGAATCTGTGGAATTCCCTGCTCAGTGAAGCAGTTGAGGCTACCCCATTGAATGTTTTTAAGGCAAAAACAAACAGATTTTTGAATAGTAAAGGAATTAAGGGTTGTGGTGAGTGGGCGGGTAAGTGGAGCTGAGTCCACAAAAAGATCAGCCATTGATCTTATTGAATGGCAGAGCAGGCTCGAGGGGCCGGATGGCCGACTTCTGCTCCTAGTTCTTATGAACTCTTGAAATCGTCATCTTATTTTGGCTTAGATTTCTAATTTCCTGAACCAGACAAAGTGAAAATTAATGGAGACAGATTTAAAATCTATACTTTGCCTAAAAACCATAGTACAGAACACACGTAACCAATATGACAGCTCTAGGTTCTACACCACACAATTGGACATTTAGATGGTCTCTTAATTTCACTGTTAGGCCCCCACTGAACCCATGACATCATCACTCTATTAAATGAGAATTTTCTGATTTTTTTGTAAAGTGTGTGTCACTTACCGTCATGTAATCTTTTTGCTTCTCTTTGCAATGCTATTCCTGAAGCGTAGGCTTCCATACAGCCTCTACTTCCACACGTACACTCAGGACCATCCATTGATACCATGATGTGACCAAACTCAGCAGCACAGAACATGCTACCGTGAATCAGTTCATTGTTGTGAATGATTCCACCTCCAATTCCTAATGAACAATTTCCACATTCATTTTTACTTCTCACAAATAAACTTAACCATACATTTCAAACACTTAGTGTGAAACATCTTTCAACATATATAGTGACATGCTTGAGAATTATTATCCTTTTAAATATAGGAATAGGTAGACGCTTCTGTGGTCCAAGGCGGGACTCCAGGATGGTAGTTTGCCTCCCTGGAGCAGGGGTGCAAGATGTGTCAGACAGGGTAGAGGGCATTTTGAAGGGTGAGGGGGCCCAGGCAGATGTGATTATTCATGTAGAAGAGAAGGATGTAGGAAGGAAGAGCAGGGAGGATATAAGAAGGCAGTTCAGGGAGTTGGGGGATAGGCTGAAGATCAGGGCCTCGAAGGTGGCGATCTCAGGGCTGCTTCCAGGTTCGGGTAATAGCGGAGCCAGGAGAAATGAGATCCTACAGCTGAATGTGTGGCTGAAGGACTGGTGTAGGGCAGAGGGTTTCATATTTGTGGATAACTGGGAAGTCTTTATGAAAGAAGGGCACCTGTATAGAAGGGACAGGGAACACTTGAATGGGAAGGGTGTGAATATTTTAGCTGGGAAGTTAGCTGGAGTGTTTCAGCAGGATTTAAACTAATATGGAGGGGGGGAGGGGATGAGACCGATAGCTCGGTAGAGAGCGAGATGGGAGATAGAGTAAGCTTGGAAGAGAAGAGATGCACCGGGGAGAAGGAGGTTCCGAGTGGTCTTGGAGGTCTGGAGCGTGTCTGTTTCAATGCGAGGAGCGTAACGGGAAAAACGGATGAACTTAGGGCCTTAATGTTTGCGAGGAACTTGGATGTGGTTGCAGTGACAGAGACGTGGTTAAAGGAAGGGGAGCAGTGGCAGCTGAACATTCCTGGGTATAAGTGTTTCAGGCGTGACAGAGGAAGGTCCAGAAGAGGTGGGGGAGTGGCGTTGTTAGTTATGGAGAGCATCACGGCGGTGCAGAGGGAGGACAATACAGAGGAGTTAGGAGTGGAGTCGCTGTGGGTGGAGTTGAGGAATTGAAAGGGGGCAATTACTATGCTAGGGGTGTATTATAGGCCACCCAACAGCCCACGGGCAGTTGAAGAAGGCATATGTAAAGACATTTTGGATAGGTGCAGAAAGAACAGAGTCATTATAGTGGGAGATTTTAATCTCCCTAGGGTGGATTGGAAAGTACTTAGAGCTGGGGGTTTGGATGGGCAGGAATTGGTAAAATGTGTACTGGAAGGATTGTTGGAGCAGTATGTGGCTAGCCCGACTAGAGAAGGGGCTATATTGGATTTAGTTCTGCGTAATGAGCCAGGGCAGGTGGTTGATGTTGTAGTAGGGGAACATGTGGCTAACAGTGACCACAATTCTGTCTACTTTAGGGTACAGATGGAAAAGGATGCTTGTTGCCCTAGGGGCAGAGTGCTGAATTGGGGGAAGGCTAACTACGGTCGGATTAGGCAGGAACTTATGGAAACTGATTGGGAACGGTTGTTCGAGGGTAAGTCCACGCTAGGCATGTGGGACTCTTTCAAGGGAATACTGAAAATGTTGCAAGATAAATATGTGCCGGCCAAGAAGAAAGATGGGAAAGGTAGGATTAGAGAGCTGTGGATTACTAGGGATATTGAAGACTTGGTTAGGAAGAAAAGAGCGGCGTATGATAGGTCAAAGCAGCTGGAAACGGAAACAGCGTTGGAGGAATATAGAGAGAGTAGGAGGGAGCTCAAACAGGGAGTTAGAAGGGCAAAAAGGGGGCATGAAATGATTTTGGTGGATAGGATTAAGGAAAACCCAAAGGCTTTTTACTCCTATGTTAGGAATAAAAGGGTGGTTAGAGGAAAAAATCGGACCTCTTAGGGACAGAGGAGGGGAACTGTGCTTAGAGCCCGAGGGAATGGCAGAGATCCTGAATGAATATTTTGCGTCGGTATTCATGAAGGAGAGGGGCTTGTTGACAGCTCCTGTCTCTGAGGGAGCTGTGGACCAGTTGAGGGAAATATCCATACCGAGGGAGGAAGTGTTAGAGCTTCTAGGTAGCATTAAAACTGATAAATCTCCAGGGCCTGATGGCATTTATCCCAGGCTGCTTAGGGAGGTGCGAGGTGAAATTGCTGGGCCTCTGATGCAAATCTTTGTCTCTTCCTTGGACACAGGTGAGGTCCCAGAGGACTGGAGAATAGCTAATGTTGTACCGTTGTTTAAAAAGGGTAGTAGGGATAACCCTGGAAATTATAAGCCGGTGAGTTTGATGTCAGTGGTAGGGAAGCTGTTGGAGGGGATTCCTAGAGATAGGATGTATAGGCACTTAGAGCGTTTGCGATCTGATTAGAGATACGCAGCATGGATTTGTTAAGGGGAGGTCGTGCCTTACAAATCTGGTAGAATTTTTTGAGGAGGTGACAAAAACGGTGAATGAAGGGCGAGCCATTGATGTCGTCTATATGGATTTCAGTAAGGCGTTTGACAAAGTCCCTCATGGGAGATTAGTCGAGAAGGTCAAGGCTCATGGGAACAAAGAACAAAGAACAACACAGCATGGGAAACAGGCCCTTTGGCCCAACGAGCCCGCGCCGACATCCTAACGTCTTAATGACATATAGAGACCAATATAGGGACAATTTGTTACCCAATCAGCCTAAGAGCACATTTTTGGGATGTGGGAGGAAACCGGAGCACCCGGAGAAAACCCACGCAACCACGGGGAGAACGCGCAAACTCCCGCAGACACAGGCCCAAATCCATGTGTCTGCACAGCAACAGCGATAGTCTCTGAGCTGTCATGTTGCCCATCTGATGGTCCAGTTTAAGCATACACTAACGACTTGAAGCACTAGGCCACTCCTGAAGTAACCTCCAGGAGCAGCCCTCGCACGACCTGCCGAATGCATGCACCTTGTTGGTCAACAAGGTGGACCGAATAGCCTGTGGAAACAATTAAAGTATTTAAACAGTCCTCATATATCCCTCTATCTGCAGACCGCTCATGTGGCTGTCCAAGAGACCCTTAAACAACCCTAGCGTGCCTGCTCCCACCACCTTACTCGGTAGTGCATTCCACACCCCCACTACCCTTTGTGTGAAAAAAATGCCCTCTAATATTAGTCTTATACATAGCCCCCCTCACCCTAAGGCCGTGACCCCTCGTTCTATCCGAATCTAATGGTGGAAAAAGCTTACCACCATTTACTCTATCTATACCCCTCATAATCTTATATACCTCTAATAGATCCCCTCTCAGCCAACGTCTTTCAAGGGAAAACAACCCCAGTGCGTTCAACCTTTCCTCGTAAGACAGCCCTTCCATACCAGGCAGCATCCTGGTAAATCTCCTCTGCACTCTCTCCAGGGACTCCACATCCTTCCGGTAGTACGGCGACCAGAACTGGACGCAGTACTCCAAGTGAGGCCTAACCAACGTTCTATACACTTGCAACATCAGACTCCTACTCTTGTATTCTATACCCCTTCCTATGAAGGCTAACATACCATACGCTTTCTTTATCACCTTTTCCACCTGTACTGACACCTTCAGAGACTTGTGAACCTGCACCCCCAGGTCTCTCTGCGTCTCTATACTCCGGATAGTTTTACCTTTTATCCTATAACTCCCCTCTACAGTATTCCGGCCAAAATGCATCACCTCGCATTTATCCGGATTAAATTCCATTTGCCATCTATCTGCCCAATCTACCAGCCTATCTATGTCCTGTTGTATTGCTTGGCACTGCTCCTCAGTCCCCGCCAATCCAAGTATCTTAGTGTCATCAGCAAATTTGCTGATCACACCACCTACCCCCTCTTCCAAGTCATTTATACAAATCACAAATAGAAGAGGTCCTAGTACTGAGCCCTGTGGCACACCACTAGTGACTGACCTCCAGTTGGAAAAAGAGCCTTCCACTACTACCCACTGTCTCCTCCTCCCAAGCCAGTTCTCAACCCATCTACATACCTGGCCCTGTATCCCATGCGCCTTCACCTTTTTTATCAGCCTACCATGGGGAACCTTGTCAAACGCCTTACTGAAATCCATGTAGACGACATCAACGGCTTGTCCTTCATCAACCGTTTTTGTCACCTCTTCAAAAAATTCCACTAGATTCGTAAGGCACGACCTCCCCTTAACGAAGCCATGCTGCGTATCCCTGATCAGATCGCAGCGCTCCAGATGCTCACACATCCTGTCCCTGAGGATCCTCTCCATTAGCTTACCTATAACTGAAGTCAAGCTCACCGGCCTATAGTTCCCTGGGTTATCCATCTGACCCTTTTTAAACAACAGATACAAGTAACTGGCTTGGTAACAGGAGACAGAGAGTAATAGTGAAGGGTGTTTTTCTAGCTGTAGGTCGGTCACTAGTGGTGTGCCGCAGGGCTCGGTACTGGGACCTCTTCTATTTGTAATATATATAAATGACTTGGAAGAGGGAATAAGTGGATTGATCAGCAAGTTTGCAGACGACACAAAGATAGCTGGACTTGCGGATAGTGAGGAGCATTGTCAGGCAATGCAGCAGGACATAGATAGGCTGGTAGCTTGGGCAGACAGATGGCAGATGGAATTCAATCCTGATAAATGTGAGGTGATGCATTTCGGGAGAAAAAATGTAGGGGGGAGGTATATGATAAAGGATAGACCTATTAAGAGTATAGAAACGCAGAGGGACCTGGGGGTGCAGGTGAACAAGTCTCTGAATGTGGCAGAGCAAGTGGAGAAGGTTGTGAAGAAAGCATATAGTATGCTAGCCTTTATAGGAAGGGGTATAGAGTACAAGAGCTGGCCTTTAATGTTGCAGTTGTATAAAACGCTGGTTAGACCTTATTTGGAATACTGTGTCCAGTTCTGGTTGCCTTACTACCAGAAAGACATGGAGATTCTGGAAAGAGTGCAGAGGAGGTTTACCAGGATGCTGCCTGGTATGGAAGATCTGAGTTACGAGGAGAGGTTAGGCAAATTGGGACTGTTTTCCTTAGAAAGACGTAGACTTAGAGGAGATCTGATCGAGGTGTACAAGATTTTGAAGGGGATAGATAGAGTAAACAGGGCTAAGCTTTTTCCTAGGATGGACTCAAATAGCATGAGGGGTCACGGGCTTAGGGTGAGGGGGGGTAAGGTATAATTTGGATGCTAGAGGGAGTTTTTTCACACAGAGGGTGGTGGGGGTATGGAATGCACTGCCAAGTAAAGTGGTGGAGGCAGGTACTCTGGAATTATTTAAGAAATATAGGACGGATATCAGAGGTAGGTTCTTTACTCAAAGAGTGATTAGGGAGTGGAATGCCCTGCCTGCAGCTGTTGTAGATGCGCCAAGTTTGGTGGCGTTTTAGAGGTTAATTGATAAGTATATGGAAGAGAAGGGAATGGTTTAGTTTGGAGGGGCATTGCTTTTTATTTTGGTCGGCACAACATTGAAGGCCGAAGGGCCTGTTCTGTGCTGTAATGTTCTATGTTCTAAATACTTAGATGGGCACATGAACAGAATGGGAATGGAGGGGTATATAAAACTGATTTAAAATAGGGATCATGAGCCTTGGGAGTTCCTGGGAAGTGTGTGAATAGATGATGGTATTGATGTACTTGTTTTTATCCTACAGGTGCTTTGGTCCACCTTGTTGTCTAACGAGGGGCATACACGCGATGGGTCGTGAGAGGGCTGCTCTTGGACCTTTTTCGAGAGTATCCTACTGCTTCACACCGTTAGTGTACGCTTGACCTGCACCATCTGATGGGCAACACGACAGCGCAGTGACTATAGCTGTGCTGTGCAGATACATGGATTTGGGCCTGTGTCTGTGGGAGTTTGCGCATTCTCCCTGTGCTTGCGTGGGTTTTCTCCAGGAGCTCCGGTGTCCTCCCACATCCCAAAGATGTGCTCTTAGGCTAAGTGGCAAAACAAATTCTCCCTAAATTGTCTCAAATTTGGTTTTTAATCCATAGATCTATAAACATGGACAGGGATCACGTGTAGAAGTGGGAACATTGAGGTGGCGCGTGCTGGCTTGTTGGGCCGAAGGGCCTGTTTCCCGTGCTGTTTTGTTCTTTGTAAATGCCAACGTGCTAGATTCCTATCGCAGGCAACCTTACTGATGATGTGAATATCCATGGCAGATGCTAAAGGCACCTTGTGCTGGCTGTAATTTTTAAACTGACTCTATCCTCCAGCTTTCTATCATTCTTTATTCAATCTTCAAACACAATCAAAATACACAAAGTCAATCATCAATGATCCAAGACAGTGTAACTTTAACCAGAGTCTAACTGCAAACACTAAAATGAGGTATTTGTTAGTTGAGATAATCATATATTGATTTCTTTTTGGAAAATTACATCTTGATCACTCTGTGTTATTACCTTACAGCCTCAGTCTCATGCACTGAGTATTGGCAGCTGGTGAAGGGAGTTTATGAGGCTGTTTCTACATCAGAGGGTTTGGTTAGTCAGACAGACATTGCCTCCTTGTCAGGAGTTCTACAGTCTGCCTGACAAGGACTCTAATGCTCAATTCTCTATTTAATCAGTAACTAATGATTTTCTTCTGAGAGGATGGGAAAGGCAGTGCCAGAGAACTGAGCTCCAGCGATCCATTCAAAGTCTGAACTAATTCAGCTGGTCAGTGTCCTTCAGAATAGCAACTGGATAAGAACAAAATCAATCCAAGGTTTCGTCACATGACATCTCCTTTCAAAGTTAAGGATTCTGACTCATTTAAGGCTGAATATCTAAGAATTTGCTCTGTTGAATACTGTCGATGAAGTTTAAATGTCTCTTAGTTTTTATTATTTATTTGTGGGACATGGACATCATTGGCTGGCCAGCATTTATTGCCCATCCCTAGTTGCCTTTGTGAAGGTGGCAGTGAGTTGCCTTCTTGGAATCGCTGCAGTCGACATGCTGTGAGTTGACCCACAATGTGGTTAGGGAGGGAATTTCAGGATTTTGATGCAGCGACTGCAAAGGAACGGTGATATATTTCCAAGTCAGGATGGTGAGTTCTTGGAGGGGAATCTCCAGACAGTGGTGTTCCCAGGTATGTACCACCCTTGTCCTTCTAGATGGAAGTGGTTGTGGGTTTGGAAGGTGTTTTCTGAGTTCAGGAACAAATCAAGAAGTTTTTAATTTCAGCCAAACCTCAACTTAATTTCCCTTCTCATGGGATTCTACGTAACAAATAGAGCCACAACAGTGAAGGAGGCTGCCATTTGGCCCATTTAGTCTACACCGACCACAATCCCACCCAGGTCCTTTTCCCATAATGCCACATATTTACTGTGCTAATCCCTTGAACACTACAGGCAATTTAGCATGGCCAATCTATCTGCCTGTTAGAGTGTGGGAGGAAACCAGAGGAAACCCTTGGACATGGGGAGAATGTGCAAACTCCACACAGTGACTCAAGGCTGTAATTGGTTATTGGTGCTCTGAGGGAGCAGTGTGAACTACTCTGCCACTGTGCCGCACTGGTGATTATTTCGATATGAAAGTTGCATACTACAGTAATGTTGATACAGCATAATGACATTCCCATTTTGCCACAATTACTCACTATTTCAAGAAGTTTGATATGGAGGGTAATGCATGCTCCAATTCGAGGCACCAACTACAAAAGCATTCCATGAGTTGCCATGTTCAAATGTATTTGATGGTGGAATGTCTGATTGGTCAGCATGGATATTTGTATGAAAACAATGGCATCTTTGACTGCATTTCTTCAACAAATGACCCAATGTAGGAAGTAGGGGGAAAATAATCTCTCTCTAAACTCTGACTACAAGGAAGAAAACCAGAAAGTAATAGTACTTGCAAAAGCATTTGACTGACTAATTTAATCAGACAATGGAGTGACCATAAAAATGGTGCATTTTTTTGTGGGTGGCACAGTAGCACAGTGGTTAGTACTGCTGCTTCACAGGTCCAGGGACTTCGGTTCGATTCCCGGCTCGGGTGACTGTTTGTGTGGAGTTTGCACATTCTCCTTGTGTCTGCATGGATTTCCTCCAGGTGGTCCGGTTTCCTCCCACAGACCAAAGATGTGCAGGTTAGGTTGATTCGCCATGCTGAAATTGCCCCTTAGTGTCCTGGGGTGTATAGGTTAGAGGGATTAGTGGGTAAATGTATGGGGATAGGGCATGGATGGGATTGTGGTTGGTGCAGACTCGATGGGTCGAAGGGCCTGTTTCTGCACTGTAGGGTTCTAGGTTTTATTTCTTCAGCAGTGGATAGAATCTGACTGGCAATGACAGAAAATGTATTGAATATCAACTGAGAACAAAAGATCTCTAAACAGAGCAGGATCACATGGTTCCTCTGACCATGAGACTATGCCTCATGGCAATCTTCATTCAGAATTTAACTCATTCATTTTTATTTGGTTAAAGAAATTGCAGTTCTAAAATTTGTTGCTCTTTTATTACAGGCACTGCAGGAACGAAGTTCTTCTTAATCAGAAGCCTTTTGCAGCAAATTGTACTTCTGATGAACTTCAGTTAAATCAGTGACTGATGACTGGACGAGGAACACTCCTTATTAACATTTTGAGAGACAGATAAAGCTGCTATAGTTATTAATGATGCAGGAAGCTCTTCATGCCTAAGTGGTCTGAGCTGTCATTTTGTGGATCTCAGCACCCCGTAATGTGGAGAGTCGGTTAAACTGTCTCAATGGAAGCGCTCTACTAGTCACTGACTCACAAATTGACTGTTTACCACAAAATATGAATGTCAGAGAATTTGATGCCACTTCAACAATTCTTCTGCTGCATATTAGAGCTGATCAAAGGAATGTATCTTGTACTAAGCGCTCAGAAAGGGCAGAAATAAAGGAAAAGCCAATTGTGAAATTCAAGTTGTAATTTAGATTGAATCAGCTGTTATGTATAGAAATTCCTCAACACCCTAAACAACAAGACAAAGAATGCTTACCACGGACTCTCATTATTAAAGACCACAACTTCAAAAGCTTATATTCCTTTGATTTCACTAGTGGGTTTTAAATTATGCAGAAACTAAGAGAAGCTTCTATTCTGCTTTTAAAATGAGAATGTCAAACCAAAATTTTTATTTTTAAGCATTTTAAGTGTTTTGCAAATTTGGCTGCCTGATCCAAAGGTAGAGGAAATTTGGCATGTCTGTTAGAAAGGCTTGTGAACGAAGCCCACACAAATCCTCCACACAAACCAGCCTCCTGTCCGCTTACTCTGTCTACACTTACCACTGCCTCAGCAAAGCAGCCAGAATAATCAAGGACCCCATGCTCCCTGGACATTCTCTCTTCCATCTTCTTCCATCAGAAGATAGATATAAAAGTCTGAGGACACATACCAACTGGCTCTGCTGCTGTCAGATTTTCGAATGGACCTACCTTGCATTAAGTTGATCTTTCTCTACAGCCCAGCACTACATTCTGTACTCTCTGCTTTCCTTCTCTATGAATGATATGCCTTGCCTACAGAGCGTGCAAGAAACAATACTTTTCATTGCATACTAATACATGTGGTAAAAAAAAAATCAAATCAAAGACCTATCCTGTTTAGATCTCTCTAGAGATATTAGACAATATTTGCATAAAATTCAGTTATACCACATCAGGGTTGCATGTGGCACAGTGGTTAGCACTGCTGCTTCACAGCACTAGGGATCAGGTTCGATTCCCAACTTGGGTCAGTAAGTGTGCAGAGTTTACACGTTCCTCCCACAGCTGCTTGGGTTTGCTCCCCTAGTGCAAACATATGCAGATTAGGTGGATTGGCCATGCTCAGTTGCCCCTTAGGTGTCAGGGGATTATGGGGATAGGGACTGGATAGGATTGTGGTCGGTGCATACTCGATGGACTAAATGGTGTCCTTCTGCACTGTAGGGATTCTATGATTCTAGTCTATGATTCTAACGTGAATGCTGTGTGTAGTTCTGGCCTCCCTGTCTCAGGGAGAATTCTAATGTGTTGGAGGTGGTTCACTAGAAATGTAGAAAATAGGTGCAGGAGAAGGTCATTTGGCCCTTTGAGCCTGCAGCACTATTCAATATGATCAGAGCTGATCATTTGTGCCTGGAATGAACAGGCTTGTCTTGTGAGGAAAAGTTAGGCAGGATTTGTTTTAGAAGAATGAAGGGTGACTTGATTGAAGTGTATAAGATCCTGAATGATTTTAACAAGGTGGAACATGGAGGGGATATTTCCTCTTGTGGGAGAGTCTGGAATTAGTTGGCACTGCTTTCTGACTGAAATAAAGTGAATTTATTTCTGAGGGCCATGCAACTTTGTCTGCCTGAGAAAACGATGGAGATGGGGGTCATTGAATATTTTAAAGGCAGAGGTACACACATTCTTCTTAGACAAGGTAGTCTTCCGAGATTGATAGGAACGTGGAATTTGAAATACTAACACATCAGCCATGACCTCAATGACTGGCAGAGATGAGTCGAGAGGCTGAATGATTTACTTCTGCTCCTGTCTCATAGGTTTGCAACACCAAGCACTGGAGAAATTAGTTATGATATTTACCAATAGAAAATGTCAGGAGTTGGCAACTACTTCTAGCTTTTTCTATCTGCTAAAACTAAACTGTTAAGCTAGCTATCCAGGCTTGTATTGTTTTCTAAATATAAAAACTGTTTTATCACAGAATTGTCACAGCACAAGTGGCCATTTGGCCCATTGTGTTTGCATCAGCTCTCTGAATGAGCATTATAACTCAGTGCCATTTCCCTATACCTCTCTGCACTGTTTCTATTCAAATAATCATCATTGAATTCCACTTGAATGCCTCAATTGGACCTGATTCCACACTTCCAGGGAGTGCATTCCAGAACTGAATCACTAATTGGGTGAAAAAGTTTTCTCTCACATCACATTTGTTTCTTTTCCAAATCATTTTAAAATCTCTACCCTCTCATTCTTGATCCTTTTACGACAGAAAGTTTCTCCCTATCTGTTCTGATGAGCACCCTTGTGATTTTGAACATCTTGATCAAATCTCCTCTTAGCCTTTCTTCTCTCCAAGGAGAACAGTCCCAACCTCTCCAATCTATCCTCATCTTTGCAGTTTCTCACAAATCTCTTCTGCACTCTACTTACATCCTTCCTACACAGTATACATTCTGCCAGCTCAGGTCTAACTTTTGTCTTTATTTGATTCTATTCATTGCTCACCTGTGCCAGTGATCACAGTTACAAAATTTTCAACTCCTTTTCCACGACCAAACTTTCTTTCTGCTAATGCAGCACAATTGCCATCATTGTCTACCCAAACAGGCAGGTGAAGAGTGTCTGAGATTGGGGTCCGCAGATCTACAGATGCCCATTCTTGAATAAGTTTGGTAGAATGAAGCACGACTCCTTCATTGTGGTTGACACGGCCACCGGTGGAGATGCCTGCAGACAGACAAATGTCATTAAATACCAGAAGAAAAGGCTCAAAATATCATTCATCCCCATGCAAGCTCTAGCCCTGAGTACTTCCATACCTTGTAAATAAAACAAGTATTGAGTAGCAATCTAAATGTCTGTGTTGAATGGAACAATAATGACAGTTTAAATACAAATCAGGAAGTGGAGCGTGGTAAGATATAAATATCTACATATTTGCATGATCTTGAATATAGTCCAGCTGGATGGAACCCAGAATCACACAGGAGAAGAGCTGGTGAACTACACAATGAAACTAATGACCGTTTCTAATTGCTGTAACTCCCCAGAATCCCAAATATTCCGATTTACCAACTCCAAGAATCCGGCAGTTCAGCTTCACCGATTCAGCAGCAGCTTCAACACACAGCTTCAGAATCAGCTCAATTCTCTCATCGTAGGTTTTGGGATTGGATCGAACATATTTCTTTATGATTTCACCCTGAAAAAAAATGTAGAAACACAAAACATCTGAAGCTTTTGGTCGCACTGTTTAATATCGGCTTAAAATACACAGAGACAGCAAGAGAACACACTCTCCAAAATAACTGCAAAAAAATCAAAAAGTGTAAAAATTTGAGAGAAAAGTCATTCTCTATAGAAATTCCTGTTTAAAACTGAGTTTTAGAATGGTTAGTCAATTAATTAACTGAAAAGTGCTGCTTTATTTTTGTTTCTATACTGTTCCTGCAAAAGCACTAGGAACCATTAAACACTGATTTTCTCACCATCACCATGGCAGCAACTGTACCTTCTAGCCACTCGTTCCCGCTCGCTGGCAACATCCCCTTTCCCACTGGCCTTCTTTACCAACCTCCCTTCCCATTCGATATCCTTCTAACTCTCTGCTAACCCTCTCCTGAGATCCTGGGAGGAGGGGGGGGGCCAAATGGAAGTGAACAGGAGCAAGAGAGGGGCGAGCAGGAGTGGGTCGGTGAGGCTGGCGAGGAGGAGGTCAGTGGGGGATGGAGCTTGGCAGACTAGCGAGCAGAATGAGCTGGTGAGTAGCAGAATGTCCAACTATAGTTACCAGTAATTGTAGAGATCTGGAAGGATTGGAGTGACTGTTACTTTCACAATAGTGTGTATATTAGTGCCCCTAACTCTGTTTAGAACCTTACAACTGGCACCATTAACTTATATGACTCTGGTTGTGTCTCTGTGAAGGACATTGTTCCACATGATTAGGCACTATACAAATAAAGTATTAGAAATAATTACTGCTACAGAGGCGGTAAACATACGCACAGGTAGACTGAGTGATCTTTGAAGAATGAGGAAGTCAGAGTGTTCTAAATGAAAGGATTATTACCTTCATACTGACAATAGCCACCCGCAAATTTGTTCCCCCCAAATCCACAGCTAAAGCACTTTGCGTTTCCAAAATATGGTCAATGTCTTGGGAAATGCACTCTTTCACTGGTGGGAAACAAAACTTCTTCTGCAAAGGCTCATTCATGTCTATTGACTTCAGAAACTTCAGGATTCGTGGAACTGCATTGCCATCACCGTAGATCTTTGAGCTTGAAATGGAAAAATATCTATATTACTGATTCATCAAAAGATTATTTGCAGAAGGAGGACAATCAGCCTCGTTTCATCCCTACAGAAGCAAACATTTTTAATCCCCTCCCCTCCACTGAAGCGTTTTCATGTCCATTACATATATCTGGGAAAATGTGCATCAGTCTTCAGATATTGGAACAGACTGAGCATTTTTATCTGCAAAAAAAAACTAAAAGAATACTAAACGACCATCTGATGGGCAACACGACAGCTCAGTGACTATCGCTGTACTGTGCAGATACATGGATTTGGGCCTGTGGGAGTTTGCGCATTATCCCCGTGCTTGCGTGGGTTTTCTCCGGGTGCTCCGGTTTCCTCCCACATCCCAAAAATGTGCTCTTAGGCTAATTGGCAAAACAAATTCTCCTTAAATTGTCTCAAAGAACAAAGAACAAAGAGCAACACAGCACGGGAAACAGGCCCTTCGGCCCAATGAGCCCACGCCGCCATCCTAACGTCTTAATGACATATCGTTGACTTTAGGCTATGCCTATTGTTGAAGATTCCCATATAGGGACCAATATAGGGACAATTTGTTACCCAAATCTCAAATTTGGTTTTTAATTCAAAGATCTATAAACATGGACAGGGATCGCATGTAGAAGTGGGAACATCGAGGTGGCGGCGCGGGCTCATTGGGCCGAAGGGCCTGTTTCCCGTGCTGTTTTGTTCTTTGTTCTTTGAAGCTGTTCACGATTTCTTTTGAAATAATCTCAGGAACATGAACCCATTCAGGCCCTCATTCTAAACACAACAATTAAATCATTGATCTTCCGTACCTTAACCCCACTCATCTGCCTCGATCCTTTTGTCTAACAATCTATAAAACAGTTTTCAAATTTTCAACTAACCTTTTTTTTTTTGCGGGGGACGGTGGGGAAGAGAGACAGAGAGAGAAGATTCCAGATTTCCGTACCGGTGTGTGCAGAATTGCTTTTGGATGTCACTCCTGGACAGCCTAGCTCTCGTTTTATTTCATTTTAAGCTGTCTTGCTCAAACATTTGGGACGCAACTAACTTGTAGATCTGGATTTTTCGGTTTGGAATCCTGTCAGATTGCTAGTGGGAATAATGCAAGTTTAGGGAGACTGCTCTGTGCTAATGATCTGATCTTCTCCACTTTGTTTCATTAATAGTCCCCACTGCAGGCAACTTGTTGCATTTTCAGTTCCATTCACGTACTTGGAATCAAGGTTCGAGGACACGACTGTGACCTCACTGTCACAGTAAAGATCTCAGGGCCCGCAGAAAGTGTTTAGAATAAAAATATGGAAAAATAAAAAGCACTAAAATGCAGATAAGAAGACCAACCTTTGGTTTTTATGTGCTATTCGTCCTCCTTTGCAAAACTAAATAGCAGCACTACAATAATGTTTCTAACTCTCATTGCTGCGAAGATAACTGGGACAGGAAATATAGTGAATGATGATTCCAATTAATAACTTTTAACATTCAGTTACTGCCAATTTCCTGTTGGAACATCCAGAAGAAATAGTGGAACTGTTCCATTAGATTTTTCCCACTCCCTCCCAACTCAAAATTTGAGAAAATTAGTGGCCTGAATCCAGAATTGCAAAGGTCTGTCCTTAGCAGGAACAGAGCCCTGGACTCTTGGTCACATCTCAGCCAGGGAAAATCTTGCCCCATTATTATATTTTGAGCAACATCTAGAGTAAGTTCTGAAGCCCAGGTTTAAGTTGAAAGGTAACAAGTAGCTACATCCACTCTGAGGCAACATGCTTGGCATTGTGGTGCTAATCCCTAAAGTCCAGCTCTACTGGCTAGGATGTGTTGTCTGGATACTTGACACCACACTGCTGAAGCAACTGCTCCATGCAAACTCAGCTGCTGCAGGAGACTCCAGGAGGACAGTGGAAACACTTTAGGGATGTCATTAAATCATTTCCATATAAGTCAAACATCCTCGCTGACTCAGGATACCTCCTGGATTGTGGCTGATGATCTGGAGAAAGCTTATTTAGGAACGCACTTGTTCATTGAGATTTTGTAGGGAAGATGCAGAAGGAAACCTCCAAACAACTCATCCATTCAACCCACCAAGCACCACCTGCCCCACACATACGGCAGAGTCAGCAAATCGTGTATTGACTTATCAGCCATTTCCAAATCAACCAAACCAAGCAGAAACAAGTCATTCTCGATCCTGAGAGACTGCTTAATGAGGAAGTAGTAAAACCATGCTAATACCAAGGGTACAGTTTCCCAAACTGAAGTTGCAGAGCGTGCAGGATTTTATTCTGACTGTCAGCATTCCGCACATGAAGAACGTTTTCACCTGAGGCAGAAAAAGAAAAAGCAAAACAGAAAATCAAGCCTGGTCCATAAATAAATCTATTTACCAGTTAACAAGCCAGCCTACAGCACAAAAACAGACCATTCTATCCAACTGCTCCATTCCTGTGTCAACCTGAACCTTCTCATCTCACCCTGTCAGCACCTCCTCTCATTTCCTACTTTCTCGTATTTTTATCCAGCTTCCCCAGTCTATGCCTCATTTACTCCCTGTGGTAGCGAGTTCTATATTCTAACCACTCTTTGGGTAAAGAAGTTCCTCTCAAAGTTTCTATTGGATTAATTAGTGATTATCTTATATTTATGGCCTCAGTTTTGCTAGCCCAGAGTGAAATCATTGACCTGTATCTTTTATTTCTTATGTTCCTTCACTTTTGCTGGGTCAAAATCCAGGAACTCTCTCCCTAACTGCACTCTGGGTGTGCCCACACCACATGGAGTGCAGAGACTCAGCAACACCTTCTCAAAGATAATCTGAGATGGGTAATAAATGTTGGCCTGGCCAGCAACACCCACACCCAATGAAAGAGTTTATTAAAAAGTCTTCCAGTCATCGGCAATTAATGCCATACAGGAAGTTCTCACACAGCAAATGGAAACTACCCAGTTAATCTACTTCTATTGTTGGTGCTGGAGAGAGAAGTCAGTAATTCTCTAATAAAATGTAGTAAGTTTATCTTTCCATCCCACCAAAACCCCAGTTAAACATCTCCAATGCAGCACCCATTATCATGAAGAAGCAGCCAAGATTATGCACTCAATTTCTAGAGAAGGGTTTGGACAAAGATCTTCTGAATCAGGTTAACAACTTGAGCAAAGCTGACAGATGATGGGTTATTGAAGTGTTGTTTCATAATGAATCCTTTATTGCCAAAGCATTAACTATGAATTTGTGGGCCGAAAAGCCTGTTTGTGCTCTAGTGTTCTATTAACTATGAAATGAGAAATATTTTCTTTTGGCAGAAGGCACGCTTCTTCAAAACACTGCTACAAAGGAGGTTTTAATAGAGTTCAATTGTTCTTCAGAATGGACCCTGAGGAGGAAGTCACCCAGTCATCAGGTGAAGCAACAACATACAAGGAGCTTAGAGAGCCTGGGAATTAGATCCTATTACTGATAGCATCATATATTCTCTCCAAAGCTACTTAAAAAAAACATTTCATACAGGAGAATCTGCCCATCATACTAATTACAGAATGATACAACACAGGGCAAAGGCCTTCTGTCCATCTTTTGGAAGAACCATCCTATTCTTTTCCAGTAATCTGAAAGGTTTTCCTTTTTGGGTATTTATCCAATTCCAAGTTATTACTGAATTACTTCCACACGTTCATCAAATCCCTTCTAACCTCAGGATAACCCCCCGCCCTGCTCCCCCATCCCTCTACATAACTGAAATCTCTCATTTTTAGTGTCAAGCTAATAAATCTTCTCTGCCCTCTTGATATCCTTCTCAAAGTGTGGTACCCAGCATCAGATAAAATACACCATCTAGGGAATAAATAGTGATTTAGCACCACTTGCTTATTTTTATACTCTACATTTATAAAATTTATGATCCCAAATCAGGAGATGTCAGGGGTAGGTTTTTCACTCAGAGGGTGGTGAGTGAATGGAACCGACTGCCGTCGGAGGTTGTTGAGGCAAACTCGCTGGGGTCTTTTAAGAGACTTCTGGATGAGTATATGGAAAAGAATAGGATAGGGGGTTATAGATAGGTCTGGGGATTGGTAGATGTGATCGGCGCAACTCGTGGGCCGAAGGGCCTGTTTGTGCTGTATTGTTCTATGTTCTATGTAAATAATATAAAAACAGAGGATGCTGGAAATACACAATAGATAAGACCGAATGTGTGGAAGGAAAGAAGGAGAAACGGGGTTCAGTAGCTATCACTAATTTGTAGGAGTTACTAGGCCTGACTGCAATGGTTTGTCCTCTCGAGTTTCGGTCACTTCCTGGAGTTTGTTTGAAGCTGATGACTCGCTCCTCAGCAAATGAAGAGGAGAATAAAAGATTAAAGATGCCAATTAAGGAACTGAAGCTGGCAGTTTTTGATACTGAGCATATTTACCTAAACCTTAGCTGTAGCACTGTGGCCTGAGCTAGAAAGTTCAAGCTCCATTCAAAGCTGAACAAGAAATGAAATCTGCCTGTTCCATTCAATTAGATTCTACCTACATCTAAATTCTCTCTCTATTGCCCAATGCAAAGGTCTTTAAGTAAGCACAAGCATTCAGGTCGAGTTGTTCTGTTCCAGATTTTACCTGTTTCTCTTCCAGTTTGACGTGTTCCCAGGTTGATAACAGGTGTGCCAAACGCACCTGCTTCCCGCACTCCACAACTACTGTTCCCGATCATTAAACCAGCATGCGCAACCATCTGGATAAATTGCTCAAAGGGGATATGCTTCACTGCCCGGAAATTTGGATTCTGTTCAATTCCTTTCTTTCTCATCACTCGCACCATTTCTTTACTTCCTACAAGTGGAAATCACATTTGACAAATCAGTTTAAAGATAACAACATAAATTTTAAAACACATTTACAATACAAAAGCAGGATTAAATTTACAGATCATGACCTTACGGCATGTTTACTGGAAGTAAATTGACATTTAAATTCAAGTTATAAAATTTATCGATAATTCTCCAATTGTGTGTTCGTTTTGAAACCTCATGAAAAGATACAAAATTAAAATCCCACTTTTTGTTTGAGGGCAAATAATTCAAGGATTAGTATTAATGTCCTAAAATCAAATGTTAACATAACCGCTATAATAAAATAATCTGCAATAATAGTGTTCCAGATAAACAGTTAGACAAAATGATCTTAAATATATTCACTTCCCTTTGTCCAGGCAGATTTAAGCAATTGGAAGCATGTATGTTTACACTTGTTGTGTTGCGATTATTTGGAACGTGGGAGGATGGGGTAAGTCCACTGCAGTTCAAAGAATAAATTGGAATATTATTTATTCTCCAAATTTCTCCACTCTGCTAAAGAGGCTGTTTCTTCAGCCAATATTTGATATTGGAATAGTTTAGGTTAGAGGGTCCACTGGCAGGCGCAACACCGAGGGCCGAAGGGCCTGTAAAATCCCTGAAAGTAGGCAGTCAGGTCGAGAAGGTTGTTAAGAAGGCATATGGAGTCTTGGCTTTTATTGGTAGAGGGATTGAATTTCGGAGCCGCAACGTCATGTTGCAACTGTACAAAACTCTAGTGCGTCCGCACTTGGAGTATTGTGTGCAGTTCTGGTCCCCGCATTATAAGAAAGATGTGGAGGCTTTGGAGAGGGTACAGAGGAGGTTTACCAGGATGTTGCCTGGTATGGAGGGCAGGTCTTATGAAGAGAGGCTGAGGGACTTGAGGTTGTTTTCGTTAGAAAGGAGGCGGCTAAGAGGGGACCTAATCGAAACATATAAGAGGATTAGAGGTTTAGATAGGGTGGACAGTGATAGCCTTTTTCCTAGGATGGAGAAAGCTAGCACGAGGGGACACAGCTTTAAATTAAGGGGCGATAATTATAGGACGGCTATCAGAGGTAGGTTCTTTACCCAAAGGGTGGTTCGGGAGTGGAATGCCCTGCCTGCAGCAGTTGTAGATGCGCCAAGTGTGGTGGCGTTTAAGAGGTTAGTTGATAAGTATATGGAAGAGAAGGGAATGGTTTAGTTTGGAGGGGCATTGCTTTTTATATTGGTCGGCGCAACATCGAAGGCCGAAGGGCCTGTTCTGTGCTGTAATGTTCTATATTGTCGCTTCCCTCCAGAATTCTTCCCATTGGTATCTCTGCCTCATCACAACTCTTTCTTCTTCAAACAATAACCTCAAGACCATTGAGTTTTTTGAAAAGGTGACCAAAGAGGTGGAGAAGGGTGAGGTAGTTGATGTGGTGTATATGGATTTTAGCAAAGCGTTTGATAAGGTTCCCCATGGAGAACCCCAGGTTATTGTGGGAAGTGAGGGAAGTGATTGTAGAGCCTCTGGCAATGATCTTTGCGTCGTCCATGGAAACGGGAGAGATTCCGGAGGATTGGAGGATTGCGGATGTGGTTCCTATTTTTAAGAAAGGGAACAAGGATAGTCCAGGAAATTACCGACCGGTGAGTCTGACTTCAGTGGTTGGTAAGCTGACGGAGAGGCTTCTGAGGGACAGGATTTATGAACATTTGGAGAAGTTTAGACAGATCAGAAATAGTCAGCACAGCTTTGTCAAGGGCAGGTCGTGCCTTACGAGCCTAGTTGAGTTCTTCGAAAATGTAACTGAACACATTATAGAACATTACAGCGCAGAACAGGCCCTTCGGCCTTCGATGTTGCGCCGACCAATTAGGAACAGGCAGTGACCCTCTAACCTAAACCATTCCCCTTTCATCCATAAACTTATCTACTAACTCTTAAACGCCACCAAACTTGGCGCATCTACAACTGACGCAGGCAAGGTATTCCATACCCTTACCACCCTCTGGGTAAAGAGCCTACCTCTGACATCTGTCCTAAAACCACCACCCCTTAATTTAAAGCTATGTCCCCTCGTGCTAGCTTTCTCCATCCTAGGAAAAAGGCTATCACTGTCCACCCTATCTAAACTCTAATCATCTTATATGTTTCGATTAGGTCCCCTCTTAGCCGCCTCCTTTCTAACGAAAACAACCTCAAATCCCTCAGCCTCTCTTCATAAGACCCTGCCCTCCATACCAGGCAACATCCTGGTAAACCTCCTCTGTACCCTCTCCAATGCCTCCACATCTTTCTTATAATGTGGGGACCAGAACTGCACACAATACTCCAAGTGCGGCCGCACTAGATTTTTGTACAGTTGCAACATGATGTTGCGGCTCCGAAATTCAATCCCCCTACCAATAAAAGCTAAGACTCCGTATGCCTTCTTAACAACCTTATCGACTTGATTGCCACATTGACGAAGAGCGGTGGACGTGGTGTACATGGATTTCAGCAAGGCGTTTGATAAGGTCCCCCATGCAAGGCTTCTTGAGAAGGTGAGACGGCGTGGGATCCAAGGGGCTTTGGCCTTGTGGATCCAGAACTGGCTTGCCAGCAGAAGGCAGAGAGTGGTTGTGGATGGGTCTTTTTCTGCATGGAGATTGGTAACCAGTGGAGTGCCCAAGGGATCTGTTCTGGGACCCTTGCTGTTTGTCATTTTCATAAATGACCTGGATGAGGAAGTGGAAGGATGGGTTAGTAAGTTCGCTGACAATACAAAGGTCGGTGGTGTTGTGGATGGTCTGGAGGGATGTTAAAATTTGCAGCGGGACATAGACAGAATGCAAGACTGGGCGGAGAAGTGGCAGATGGACTTCAACGCGGATAAATGTGTAGTGGTCCATTTTGGCAAGAATAATGGGACGAAGGAGTACCATATCAAGAGTAGGAGTCTTAGCTGTGTTGTAGAGCAGAAGGATCTTGGGGTGCGGGTCCATAGGACTCAAAGCAGCCTTGCAGGTGGAAGAAGTGGTCAAGAAGGCGTATGGTGTACTGGCCTTCATTAATCGAGGAATTGAGTTTAGGAGTCAGGAGGTAATGATGCAGCTTTATAAGACCCTTGTCAGACCCCACTTGGAGTACTGTGCGCAGTTCTGGTCACTTCACTATAGGAAGGCTGTAGAAGCTATTGAAAGATTGCAGAGGAGATTTACAAGGATGCTGCCTGGATTGGGAGGCATGCCTTATGAAGATACGTTGAGGGAGCTGAAACTCTTCTCACTGGAGAGACGTAGGTTGAGAGGTGACCTGATAGAGGTTTATAAAATCTTGAGAGGAATAGATAGGGTGGACTCTCAGAGACTATTTCCCCGAGTTGAAATGGTCACTACGAGAGGACACAGATTTAAGGTGCAGGGAAGCAGATACAGAGGGGATGTTAGGGGTAAGTTCTTCACTCAGAGGGTGGTGAGTGAATGGAATCGGCTGCCGTCGGAGGTGGTACAGGCAAACTTGCTGGGGTGTTTTAAAACACTTCAGGATGAGTACATGGGATTGGGATTGGGAGGTTGTTGAGGCAAACTCACTGGGGTCTTTTAAAAGACTTCTGGATGAGTATATGGGAACTAATGGGATAGGGGGTTATAGATAGGTCTGTGGATTGGTAGATATAGATGTGTTCGGCGCAGCCTGTTTGTGCTGTAGTGTTCTATGGAAGACTACTGCAGAAAATGCAGATGCATGGGATTGAGGGAGATTTAGCAATTTGGATTAGGAATTGGCTAGCTGATAGAAGACAGAGGGTCGTGGTTGATGGGATATATTCAACCTGGAGTTTAGTTACTAGTGGTGTACCTCAGGGATCTGTTTTGGGGCCACTGTTGTTTGTTATTTTTATAAATGACCTGGATGAGGTGTAGAGGGATGGATTAGTAAATTTGCTGACGACACCAAAATCGGAGGAGTTGTAGACAGTGAGGATGGATGTTACAGTTTGCAGAGGGACATAGATAAATTGCAGAGCTGGGCCGAGAAGTGGTAAATGGAGTTTAATGTGGAAAAGTGTGAGGTGATTCACTTTGGTAAGAGTAAAACGTGTGCAGAATATAGGGCTAATGATAGAACATAGAACAATACAGCACAAACAGGCCCTTCGGCCCACGAGTTGCGCCGATCACATCTACCAATCCACAGACCTATCTATAACCCCCTATCCTATTCTTTTCCATATACTCACCCAGAAGTCTCTTAAAAGACCCCAGTGAGTTTGCCTCAACAACCTCCGAAGGCAGTCGGTTCCATTCACTCACTATCCTCTGAGTGAAAAACCTACCCCTGACATCTCCTTTATATTTGCTTCCCTGCACCTTAAATCTGTGTCCTCTCGTAGTGACCATTTCCGCTCGGGGAAATAGTCTCTGAGAGTCCACCCTATCTATTCCTCTCAACATTTTATAAACCTCTATCAGGTCGCCTCTCAACCTACGTCTCTCCAGTGAGAAGAGTCCAGCTCCCTCAACCTATCTTCATAAGGCCTGCCTCCCAATCCAGGCAGCATCTTTGTAAATCTCCTCTGAACCCTCTCAATAGCCTCTACATCCTTCCTATAATGAGGGAACCAGAACTGCACACAATACTCCAACTGGGGTCTGACAAGAGTCTTATAGAGCTGCATCATTACCTCCTGAACTCTATTCCTCGATTAACGAAGGCCAGTACACTGTACGCCTTCTTGACCACTTCCCCACCTGTGAGGCCGTTTTAAGAGTCCTATGGACCCGGACCACGAGATCCTTCTGCTCTACAACACAGCTAAGACTCCTACCCCTTATATTGTACTCTTAGGACTCTTAGTATTGCAGATGAGCAGACAGATCCCAGTGTACAGGTGCATAGATCCCTGAAAGTTGGTACTCAAGTTGATAAGGTTGTTAAAAAGGCATACAGTGTGTTAGCATTTATTGGTACAGGGATTGAATTTAGGAGCCGAGATGTCATGTTGCAACTGTACAAAACTCTGGTGCGGCCGCACTTGGGAGTATTGTGTACAGTTTTGGTCGCCACATTATAAAAAATGTGGAGGCATTGGAAAGGGTGCAGAGGAGGTTTACCAGGATGTTGCCTGGTATGATGGGTAGGCCTTATGAGGAAAGGCTAAGGGACTTGAAGTTATTTTCATTAAAGAGAAGAAGGCTAAGAGGTGACTTAATTGAGACATATAAGATGATCAGAGGGTTAAATAGGGTGGATAGTGAGAGCCTTTTTCCTCGGATGGAGATAGAACATAACAGCGCAGAACAGGCCCTTCGGCCTTCGATGTTGCGCCGACCATTATAAAAAGCAATGCCCCTCCAAACTAAACCATTCCCTTCTCTTCCATAAACTTATCAACTAACCTCTTAAACGCCGCCAAACTTGGCGCATCTACAACTGCCGTAGGCAGGGCATTCCACTCCCTAACCACCCTTTGGGTAAAGAACCTACCTCTGATATCCGTCCTATAACTATCACCCCTTAATTTAAAGCTGTGTCCCCTCGTGCTAGCTTTCTCCATCCTAGGAAAAAGGCTATCACTGTCCACCCTATCTAAACCTCTAATCATCTTATATGTTTCGATAAGGTCCCCTCTTAGCCGCCTCCTTTCTAACGAAAACAACCTCAAATCCCTCAGCCTCTCTTCATAAGACCTGCCCTCCATACCAGGCAACATCCTGGTAAACCTCCTCTGTACCCTCTCCAATGCCTCCACATCTTTCTTATAATGCGGGGACCAGAACTGCACACAATACTCCAAGTGCGGCCGCACTAGAGTTTTGTACAGTTGCAACATGACGTTGCGGCTCCGAAATTCAATCCCCCTACCAATAAAAGCTAAGACTCCATATGCCTTCTTAACAACCTTATCGACTTGACTGCCTACTTTCAGGGATCTATGCACATATACACCAAGATCCCTCTGTTCATCAACACTATTAAGAATCCTACCATTAGCCCTATACTCTACACATTTATTATTCCTGCCAAAGTGCATTACCTCACACTTTTCCACATTAAACTCCATTTGCCACCTCTCGGCCCAGCTCTGCAACTTGTCCAAGTCCCTCTGCAAACTATAACACCCCTCTTCACTATCTACCACTCCACCGACTTTAGTGTCATCTGCAAATTTACTAATCCATCCTTCAATACCCTCATCCAGATCATTTATAAAAATTACAAACAGCAGGGGCCCCAAAACAGACCCCTGAGGTACACCACTTGTCACCGAACTCCACGATGAATATCTCCCATCAACCACCACCCTCTGTCTTCTATCTGCTAGCCAATTCCTAATCCAATTAGCTAAATCACCCTCTATCCCATACATCTGCATTTTCTGCAGAAGTCTTCCATGGGCCACCTTATCAAACGCCTTACTAAAGTCCATATATACCACATCAACTGCCTTACCCCCATCCACCTCTTTGGTCACTTTTTCAAAAAACTCAATGAGGTTAGTAAGGCACGACCTACCCTTCACAAAACCATGCTGACTATCCCCAATCAATTCATTTCTCTCTAAATAACTATAAATCCTATCCCTAATAATTCTCTCCAATACTTTGCCCACAACAGAAGTAAGACTCACTGGCCTATAATTCCCTGGAAGGTCTCTCTTCCCCTTCTTGAACAATGGGACCACATTCGCTATCCTCCAGTCTTCCGGAACCATACCCGTAACCAATGACGACCTGAAGATCAGAGCCAGAGGCTCTGCAATCTCCTCTCTTGCCTCCCAGAGAATCCTAGGGTAAATCCCGTCTGGCCCAGGGGACTTAATAATAATAACATTGATGGATAACACGAAGGGGCATAGTTTCAAATTAAGGGGTGATAGTTATAGGACGGATGTTAGAGGTGGGTTCTTTACTCAGAGGGTAGTAAGGGCGTGGAATGCCTTGCCTACAGCAGTTGTGGACTTGTCAAGTTTAAGGGCATTCAAATGGGCAGTGGATAGGCGTATGGATAGCATTGGAATAGTTTAGGTTAGAGGGTCATAAAATTGGTTCCATTGGTCGGCACAACATTGAGGGCTGAAGGGCCTGTACTGCGCTGTAATGTTCTATGTTGTATTCGCTCTGTGCCTGACCCCTCCGAATATCTTTTTTTCTAATCCCACACTCTGCACCATCAAGAAAGGTAAGTGGTTGGTGTTGAATACAAGAAATGAAATTCTTATAAACTTCAAAAGTGGGATTTGATTTTATTTCCTTTAGAAAAACTGAGTCAGATGAGGACTTTGGCAGAATTATCTCCAGAAGAGCACTGATGGCAATGAAGACTTGCAGAAGCCTGTAGTTAATGTCAATGGATATGGGAGAGCTCAGCTCAAACCTGGCAAAGAGTTTGCAGAGAGCTTGGAGTTCAGCCTGTCCAGCACTGAAGCGGTTGCCAACTCTATTCACACACCTGTGGATCCAGCCATGATGTAGTGTCTGAGTGCTGAACTCATAACTTCCATTCCAGTCACCCAACATCCAAATGTTGCAGGGGAGTCCAGACTGCTCTTTTACAAGGTTAGCTTGCTGCATGGTATCTCAGACCACTGACATTACAATGTAATCCAGGGTAAGGGTTTTAAAGCTGCTCAACTACCTGCTCTCCAACAAAGATGCCAACACAGGAGAGTGGCAGTGGCTCCATGAAGCTCAAACCTATTATTCTATGACTGGAAGAAGCATTCTTCCTCCCGCCCTATCAGCGCCATTGGTGTTGCCAGCTAGCTGCTGTCACCCTCGCTGATGTAATACACTCAGCAGCCAGGTCTTCTCAAAAAGAAATTGAACCAGACAGTAAAAAATATATCGGAAAGATCACCGGAGAGACAATGGAAGCTGAGCTTACTCTAAGAGACATTTAATAAATTCTCAACTATTGAAGAGTAAAGTGGGTTAGGCATTTGATCTTTGAAACTGGCCAGCTGTAGAAAAGAGTCATTTCCAAAGCAGTTTAGTCTTAGATCCCGAAGAATATTTGCACATATTCAAGAGAGGTGTAGGTGACATGTCAACTAATATTGAGTCCTTTAAACATAGAATCATTAGAATGATTACAGCACAACTGGTGAGAGTACCTCAGCTAGTCCCACTCCTTCCCTTTTGTCCCTCAAATCATAGGAACCCTACAGTACAGAAGGAGACCATTCAACCCATTGACTGGACTGTGGGAGGAAGCTGGAGTCCTGGAGGAAACCCACACAAACATAGGGAGAATGTGTAAAATCCACACAGACATCTCTCTCTTAATGATCAAACCTTGAAATTGATAACTGAATCTGCTTTCACCGCACACAGATTGTTAACATCTGGATTCCCAATCACTTTAAATTGCTGGCTCTCAATCTGCCTACCATAATTTCTCCTCATCAATTCTGTCCAAACCCCTCATGAGTTTTCAGCATCTTTATCAACTTTCTCTAAGGAGCACAGTCCCAGATTTGCCAACCTATTCAGCTAACTGAAAGTTTTTCATCCCCAGAATTATTTGTGAATCTTTTCTGCATCCTCATATCTTCATATCCTTCTCAAACTGAGGTTGAGCCCACATCAATCCCTGCTGTTATCTCATCAAAAAATTAAATCAAATAAGTTAAACACAATTTACTCTTAACAAACCCATGAATTTCTTTCCTTAATTATTCAGATTTCATAAAATTTCTCCAAAAGTTATCATTTCTAAAAACTTTCCCACCAGTGGTTAAACTGACTGGCCTCAACTCATTGTGCTTATTCTTATACCCTGTTTGGAAATGTATGTAACATTTACAATTCTCCAGTTGCTGTATCTAAAGAGTCTTTGGAAGATTATGGCCCATGTCTCTGCAATTTCCACTTTTACTCTGCCAGCATCCTCATATTGGTTCTGGTGCCAAATCAGCTTTAGTAAGAAGTCTCACAACACCAGGTTAAAGTCCAACAGGTTTATTTGGAATCATGAGCTTGCAGAGTGCTGCTTTTTTACTCATCTGATGAAGGAACAATGCTTCGAAAGCTTGTGGTACCAAATAAACCTGTTGGATTTTAACCTGGTATTGTAAGACTTTACTGTGACTGCCCCAGTCCAATACTGGCATCTGTATATCATGTCAATCAGCTCTAAGTACAACTAGCCTTTTTAATATCTTCTCTTTACCTATTTCCATCCTGTTGTTTGAATTGGAACACGCATCTTCAGGAGAATAAACATGCTTCACAGAACAGTTTTTATTTTCTACATGTACTTGGGCTATAACACAAACAGTGTTGGGCAGTACTGAATTACATTAACAATGTAGTGCAAATTTGACTAGATGTGTTATTCATGTGGACTATGAGAATGTTGAATATATCAGTTGTATGTATGTTTTGAGCTGGCACTGAGAAGACAAATGTTAGCTTTGAAAATTTCATTATTTCAAATAGTCATCTCAGTTTTATGAAACATTGGAAGATTAAACAAAATAGAGCTCAATAGAAGAAGCCAGCAAGTGGTAGTAAAGGATTGCTTCTCTGAGTACTGGTGTGCCACAAGGATCAATGCTGGGTCCATTGTTGTTTGTCATCTATATCAATGATCTGGATGATAATGTGGTAAATTGGATCAGCAAATTTGCTGATCATAACAAAGATTGGAGGAGAGTAGTGGACAGAGAGGAAGGTTTTCAAAGCTTGCAGAGGGATTTTGACCAGCTAGGAAAATGGGTGGAAAAATGGCAGATGGAGTTTAATGCAGACAAGTGTGAGGTATTGCACTTTGGAAGAGCAAACCAAGGTAGAAAATACAAGATAAATGGTAGCACACTGAAGAGTGCAGTAGAACACAGGGATCTGGGAATACAGATCATAATTCCCTAGAAGTGGCGTCACAGGTAGATAGGGTCATAAAGAGTGCTTTTGGAACACTGCCCTTTATAAATCAAAGTATTGAGTATAGAACATAGAACATTACAGCGCAGTACAGGCCCTTCGGCCCTCGATGTTGCGCCGGCCAGTGGACCCTCTAACCTAAACTATTCCAATATCATCCATATGCCTATCCACCGAACATTTGAATGCCCCCAAAGTAGGCGAGTCCACAACTGCTGCAGGCAGGGCATTCCACGCCCTCACCACCCTCTGTGTAAAGAACCTGCCTCTGACATCCGTCCTATAACTACCACCTCTTAATTTAAAGTTATGTCCCCTCGTGTTGGTCATCACCATCCGAGGAAAAAGGCTCTCACTATCCACCCTATCCAGTCCTTTGATCATCTTATACGCCTCAATTAGGTCACCGCGTAACCTTCTTCTCTCTAATGAAAATAACCTCAGGTCCCTCAGCCTTTCCTCATAAGGCCTTCCCACCATACCAGGCAACATCCTGGTAAACCTCCTCTGCACCCTTTCCAATGCTTCCACATCTTTCTTATAATGCGGCGACCAGAACTGTACGCAATACTCCAAGTGCGGCCGCACCAGAGTTTTGTACAGTTGTAACATAAGATACAAGAGGTGGAATGTTATGGTGAGATTGTGTAAGACATTGGTGAGGCTGAATTTACAGTATTGTGTGCAGTTTTGGTCACCTAATTACAGGAAGGATATAAATAAGGTTGAAAGAGTGCAGAGAAGGTTTACAAGAATGCTGCTGGGACTTGAGAAACTGAGTTACAGAGAAAGGTTGAATAGGTTAGGACTTTATTTCCTGCAGCGTAGAAGAATGAGGGGAGATTTGATAGAGGTGTATAAAGTTATGATGGGTATAGATACAGCGAATGCAAGCAGGCTTTTTCCACTGAAGTTAGGGGAGAAAAAAACTAAAGGACATGGGTTAAGGATGAAAGGGAAAACGTTAAAAGGAAATATTAGTGGGGGGGTGGGGGTCTTCACACAGAGAGTGGTAGGAGTGTGGAAATGAGCTGCCAGATGAAGTGATGAAAGCGGGCTCATTTTTATCATTTAAGAAAAACTTGAACGGATACATGGATGAGAGAGGTGTGGAAGGATATGATCCAGGTGCAGGTCAGTGGGACTAAAATGGTTCGGCAGAGCCAAGAAGGGCCAGAAGACTTGTTTCTGTGCTGTAGTGTTCTATGGTTCTAGCTTGCCTGTTGGTGTTTGATCTTCATTTTGTGTAGTGAATAGAGTGCCCTCCACGCTCCCATGACTTTTCATACATCTAAGTTGACATGGAATTGTATTAGACTAAATAAAAGTGATACATTTTCACATATACTTCACACTGATTACCCTGTCACTCTTCAGTGCCAAGTCAACAGTTGGCACTAGCAGAGTTCATTAACTCTAACACGGCTGCACATGGGATATTGCGTTATCTCACTCCACCTACTTCACAAAATCAAGATCAAAAATTTAACAGGCAAGTTCTTGTTTAACCTTTTAACCTTCTGATTTTACCCAATTCAAAAGCACAAAGGATTCTGCCCAACAATTCAAACATGACAGCTACCCAGTTTTAAATCACATTCAAACACTCTCTGCCTACCTGCGTCAATATTCGGAAATAAAATCAACGTGCGTTTGTTGAAAGTTATTAGAGCATCAAGTGTAAGCTCGAACATTTTAACGGAATGTTTAATGTTGGTGGTAACTGGATGCTGCAAAGCCACGATGTACTCTCGAGGTTTCACATCTTTGCCTACAAGAGAGAACAAATACGTAATGTAGGAAAACAAGACATAGGAGAAAGAATAGGCCACTCAGCCCTTTGAACTTGCTCCACCATTTAAATCGTAGTTGCTTATCTGCCTCTTGCACCAATTTTCCACTACCCCATATCCCTTGATGTCATTATTATTCAGAAATCCATCAACTTCAGTCTTGAACATGCTCAGTAACTGAGCTGCCACAGCCCTCTGGGGTAGAGAATTCAATATCCTCAGTGAAGAAATTTCTCTTCATCTCAGTCCTAAGTGTTCTGATCCTTATTGTGAAACTGTGTTTTCTGCTTCTAGGCTGATCATCCTGTCCATATCTAACCTGTCAGGGCCTGTGAGAATTTTAAGTTTCAATGAGATCATCTCTCACTGTTCAAAATTTTCCAAAATAGGACCAGAATTCATCTCAAGGCAGGACAGATGAAGTATTTGAAATTACGTTGGTACATTATATACTTTTATAACACACTAGGATTTTTAATTAGTTCTAGGATGTTGTATTATAATCAAGGCTAGTATTTGTTGCCCTGGTGGTGACGCACTGCTTTCTGGGACCACTACAATCTATATGGTGTAGTTATACCCATAGAACTTTTAGGGAGGGAGTTCCAGGGATTTGACCCAATGACAGTGAAGGAATGGCAATATTGTTATAATATAGTTCCAAGTCAGGAATATAAATGACTCAAACAGGAACTTGTTCCCATGTGTTCACTGCCCTTGTCCTTCACAATGAATAGGGAATCAGTGAGGGGTCATCAAATTTAAAATGTTACTGAAAGCACTTTCAGATAATTTCTTTTACACAAAGAGCTGCTAGGCAATCAATGAAGCAACTTGTCAAAGAATATGTTGTGAGAAAGAAAAGGAAGACAAAAATGCAAGTTGCTTCTTTTCTACAAGAATAAAGCAAGCAATTACTGCACACTACTGATTTATTTAACAGAAGAACTTTCACAGTGATTATTTGCAATTTTAATCATTTTCAAAAGTTGTAGAAACATTGAACAAGTTTCTGCCTCTGCCATCTGTGATTAATCACAGAGTGTGACCAATGGGAGCCACAGTCTGTAAATAAATACAAAAACATCAGCCAATCATACTCACTTAGCCATGTCTGCAGAATGCTCAGGTAATCCTTGGTTCCAGCTGTGAGCAGCTTGTCATAAGATGGACAGCCAGACAACAGGATTCGATTGTGATCCTCACACATGGCAATGAGATGCTGTTCAGCACTCCGAGTGCAGCACACATGATAATGGGCCAATTTGGTGATGGCGTGTCGGATTGAATCATCGATGGTACCGCTGACCTCACCACCTTCCATGTGTAAAATCCGAATGTTCATCAGTGCAGCCGAGGTGGCCACTGCCAAAGCATCAAACCTATCTCCGTGAACGATCATGAGATCTGGTTTCAGACGATTGAGCACATCTGGTAATTTCACCAAAGCAAGGCCGACTGACTCGACCATGGCTGCTTCATCCTCACCTCGAACTATTGTGTGCAAACTTGTGTTTATATCAAAATCATCTTGTTCAATCATTCGATACGTATTTCTGGAAGAAAAACATGAATTCACATTACCAACACAGAATCAAATTAGTTACAAGATTCTCTTGCTTATTTTGCATTGCTTTCTAACATGAGGATCCTCATGAGTGAGAGCTCAGCTCAGTTACTCTTTGGCTTGAACTCAATGTGGTTCTCATTTCAATGCCCTAATGAAAAAGTGTTGCATTGCCCAAGATACCTTGATCCAAGATTTATCCTGGTGCCATGTGCTAGTAAGTATAGGAATAGAAGCCATAGAAAATTTACAGCTCAGAAACAGGCTTTTTGGCCCTTCTTGTCTGTGCAGTATGATTTTTTGCCTAGTCCCACTGACCTGCACTTGAACCATATCCCTCCACACCCCTCTCATCCATGTACCTGTCCAAGTTTTTCTTAAATGTTAAAAATGACCCCGCTTTTACCACTTTATCCAGCAGCTCATTCCACACTCCTCCCAATATTCCCTTTAAACTTTTCTCCTTTTACCCTTAACCCATACCCTCTGGTTTTTTTTTCTCTCACCTAGCCTCAGTGGAAAAAGCCTGCTTGCATTCACTCTATGCAATGAATGGTATCTATACCCATCAAAATCTTATAGACCTCTATCAAATCTCCCCTCAATCTTTTACGGTCCAAGAAATAAAATCCTAACCTATTCAATCTCTCTCTGTAACTCAGCTTCTCAAGTCCCGGCAACATCCTCGTGAACCTTCTCTGCACTCTTTCAACCTTATTAATATCCTTCCTGTAATTAGGTGACCAAAACTGTACACAATACTCTAAATTCACCCTCACCAAATAAGAAAGCAGAGTGTGACTGCAGAGACAGTGAAGATGGAATGGCTTCTGACTCCTGGGGTATTGGGATCAGGTTTGTGGGAGACGGGATCTGTGCATGCCAGATATGTTGCACCTGAACAGAGTTTGAACCTTGCAGGGTGATTTGCTAGTACTATTAGAACATAGAACATTACAGCACAGAACAGGCCCTTTGGCCTTTGATGTTGCGCCGACCAATTAGGAAAAAGCAATGACTCTCTAACCTAAACCATTCCCTTTTCGTCCATAAACTTATCTACTAACCTCTTAAATGCCACCAAACTTGGCGCATCTACAACTGACGCAGGCAGGGCATTCCATACCCTTACCACCCTCTGGGTAAAGAACCTACCTCTGACATCCGTCCTATAACTACCACCCCTTAATTTAAAGCTATGTCCCCTCGTGCTAGCTTTCTCCATCCTAGGAAAAAGGCTATCACTGTCCACCCTATCTAAACCTCTAATCATCTTATATGTTTCAATAAGGTCTCCTCTTAGCCGCCTTCTTTCTAACGAAAACAACCTCAAATCCCTCAGCCTCTCTTCATAAGACCTGCCCTCCATACCAGGCAACATCCTGGTAAACCTCCTCTGTACCCTCTCCAATGCCTCCACATCTTTCTTATAATGCGGGGACCAGAACTGCACACAATACTCCAAGTGCGGCCGCACTAGAGTTTTGTACAGTTGCAACATGACGTTGCGGCTCCGAAATTCAATCCCCTACCAATAAAAACTAAGACTCCGTATGCCTTCTTAACAACCTTATCGACTTGATTGCCAACTTTCAGGGATCTATGCACATATACACCAAGATCCCTCTGTTCATCAACACTATTAAGAGTCCTACCATTAGCCCTATACTCTACACATTTGTTATTCCTGCCAAAGTGAATTATCTCTCACTTTTCCGCATTAAACTCCATTTGCCACCTCTCGGCCCAGCTCTGCAACTTGTCCAAGTCTCTCTGCAAACTATAACACCCCTCTTCACTATCTACCACTCCACCGACTTTAGTGTCATCCGCAAATTTACTAATTCATCCTTCAATATTGAGGAAGGTTTAAACCTGACCAGGGTGTGGAAACCATGGGGTAACAGAGAGGAACAATAAGGTGCACAAAAAATTGAGAAAAACTAGATTAAGAACTAGTTACAAGGTGAGGTCAGTGTAAGAGGGAATGCAATAAGATATGTATGTACAGTTTTGAATAAGTTTTCCACATATGCACTGAAGGATTCCTTCACATTTGCAAAGATCATACAGAACTTGCAATCGATAGCAATGCTGTGTCCATATGCTCACTTGACCTTGCTAATCAATGTTCCACCGAAGGAAAACATAGATAATTTGTACTGCAGCACTATATCATGCTGAGTAGAACCTCCATCATTTCAAGAACCAACATTCACTGAACAAATGAACTCAGCGACTCAGACAGTTGGATTCAAATTTAACAGCAGTGTGTGTATCCATCTATGGATCACCTCTGGAACGAGTTCTCTCAAATAACATTTCTGGGTTCCATGAGAAATGTATCTTTGATGGAATGACACCTAATCTCCTAACCCTTGTATATTTTTGAAAAGTGGATGATATGTTAGTTATATTTAAATCCACAGCTGCCTGTTAAGAATTCCCTTCCAGGTGTTAATAGACTTCATCCTGCTCTCAAATTCACATTTGAAACAAAGTTAACCAAACTCCCTTTCTCTGATATACTAATTGAGGAAGTGTTCTTCACCACAGTCTACCGTAAACCTACCGCCACTGATCACAACACATGCTGGGATTTGTACACTTCTATTCGCAATAGGACTGGCCTCATCGGCAACCTTGCAAATAAGGTCCACCATTCAAACTGATGCTGAAAGATGACACAAAGGCTTCTTGTGGGATAATGCTACCCTGACAAGATCAGTTTGCATTGTATTTCATCAAACTCATGAATAGGCCAAAGGCCATCATCTTTGGCTCTGAAAAGTGCACATTGACTTCAGATTCCTCCAGAAGGGTAAGGGATCTCAGAAATATCTGATCAACAGGTGAAACAAGATGTTTCTCACTGTTACTAATGCACTGGCAACTTGAGCAGTATACAAAGTTGCCATCAAGACAAAAGCCATTCTACCTGTGTACCAATGCCAGGGTGATGCTTGTATGGAGGTCATACTTCCTAAAGACTGTCAGATCGTATCAAACAGCATGTTCCTTTTGCTGTTCACAATGGGCAAGGTACAGCCCTTCATTTGGTAATTTAGGGTATTTTGTCACTGTCCCATCTCTAGGATCTTCCAGTGATTTTGATTTGATTTATTGTCACGTGTATTAGTATACAGTGAAAAGTATTATTTCTTGCACACTATACAGACAAAGCATACTATCCATAGAGTACACAGAGGAAAAAGAAAGGAGACAGTGCAGAATGTCGCAAAACAGTGATAGCTAGGGTGTAGAGAAAGATTAACTTCATGTGAAATAGGTCCATTCAAGAGTCTGATGGCAGCAGGAAAGAAGCTGTCCTTAAGTCGGTTGTCCTTAAGTGATTGCAGACTTTTATATCTTTTTCTTGACAGAAGAAGGTGGAAGAGAGAATATCTGGGGTGTGTGGGATCCTTAATTTTGCTGGCTGCTTTTCTGAGGCAGAGGGAAGTATAGACAGCTTGGTATGGCTCCAGGTCTGATCAAGACTGCAAAAAACTACAAAGGCTTGTAAATGAAGCCCAATCCATCACACAAACCAGCTTCCCATTCATTGACTCTGTCTACACTTCCTGCTGCTTTGGCATAATTAAGGACCCCACATATCCCGGACATTCTCTCTTCCAACTTCTGTCGAGAAAGTGATACAAAAGTCTGACATCATGTACCTGAAGAGATTGGTGAGGCACTGAATAAATATTTCTCTTCGGTATTCATGCAGAGTGCTGGAAATGTAGCTATGGAGATCACTGAGGTACAGGGTTGCAAATTAGGAAGTATTGTAGTAGATAGGGAGGATGTGTTAGAAATTCTCGAGGGTTTGAAGTTGGATAAGTCCCCTGGGCCGGACGGGATTTACCCTAGGATTCTCTGGGAGGCAAGAGAGGAGATTGCAGAGCCTCTGGCTCTGATCTTCAGGTCCTCGTTGGTTACGGGTGTGGTTCCGGAGGACTGGAGGATAGCGAATGTGGTCCCATTGTTTAAGAAGGGGAAGAGAGACCTTCCAGGGAATTATAGGCCAGTGAGTCTTACTTCTGTTGTGGGCAAGGTATTGGAGAGAATTATTAGGGATAGGATTTATAGTTATTTAGAGAGAAATGAATTGATTGGGGATAGTCAGCATGGTTTCGTGAAGGGTAGGTCATGCCTTACTAACCTCATTGAGTTTTTTGAGAAAGTGACCAGAGAGGTGGATGGGGGTAAGGCGGTTGATGTAGTATATATGGACTTTAGTAAGGCGTTTGATAAGGTGGCCCATGGAAGACTTCTACAGAAAATGCAGATGTGTGGAATAGAGGGTGATTTAGCTAATTGGATTAGGAATTGGCTGGCAGATAGAAGACAGAGGGTGGTGGTTGATGGGAGATATTCATCGTGGAGTTCGGTGACGAGTGGTGTGCCTCAGGGGTCTGTTTTGGGGCCCCTGCTGTTTGTAATTTTTATAAATGATCTGGATGAGGGTATTGAGGGATGGATCAGTAAATTTGCAGATGACACTAAAGTTGGTGGAGTGGTAGATAGTGAAGAGGGGTGTTATAGTTTACAGAGTGACTTGGACAAGTTGCAGAGCTGGGCCGAGAGGTGGCAAATGGAGTTTAATGTGGAAAAGTGTGAGGTAATGCACTTTGGCAGGAACAATAAATGTGTAGAGTATAGGGCTAATGGTAGGGCTCTTAATAGTGTTGAGGAACAGAAGGATCTTGGTGTATGTGTCAATAGATCCCTGAAAGTAGGCAGTCAAGTGGATAAAGTTGTTAAGAAGGCATATGGAGTCTTAGCTTTTATTGGTAGGGGGATTGAATTTAGGAGCCGCAGCATCATGTTGCAACTGTACAAAACTCTAGTGCGGCCGCACTTGGAGTATTGTGTGCAGTTCTGGTCCCCACATTATAAGAAAGATGTGGAGGCATTGGAGAGGGTACAGAGGAGGTTTACCAGGATGTTGCCTGGTATGGAGGGCAGGTCTTATGAGGAGAGGCTGAGGGATTTGAGGTTGTTTTCGTTAGAAAGGAGGCGGCTAAGAGGAGACCTTATTGAAACATATAAGATGATTAGAGGTTTAGATAGGGTGGACAGTGATAGCCTTTTTCCTAGGATGGAGAAAGCTAGCACGAGGGGACACAGCTTTAAATTAAGGGGTATGAGTTATAGGACGGATATCAGAGGTAGGTTCTTTACTCAAAGAGTGATTAGGGAGTGGAATGCCCTGCCTGCAGCTGTTGTAGATGCGCCAAGTTTGGTGGCGTTTAAGAGGTTAGTTGATAAGTATATGGAAGAGAAGGGAATGGTTTAGTTTGGAGGGGCATTGCTTTTTATTTTGGTCGGCACAACATCGAAGGCCCTGTTCTGTGCTGTAATGTTCTATGTTCTATGTTCTAACCAACTCAAGAACAGCTTCTTCCCTGCTGCCATCAGACTTTTAAAAGGACCTATCTCGCATTAAGTTGATCTTTCTCTACACCCTAGCTATCACTGTAATGCAACATTTTGCACTCTCTCATTTCTTTTTCACCTGTGTACTCTACGAACGGTACGTTTTGTCTGCATAATGCACAAGAAACAATACTTTTCATTATATACTGATACACATGACAATAAATCAAATCAAAATCACTGGAAGGCCCTGTAGAAGGGAAAGTGACAAAATACCCTAAATTACCAAATGAAGGGCTGAATGGATAGGCTCAATACCATTTATGTTGAGAAGGATGCTTTCTATGGTGTATCTGTAAAAGTTGGTGAAAGTCGTAGCTGATATGTCAAATTTCCTTAGTCTTCTGAGAAAGTAGAGGCATGGTGGGCATTCTTAACTATAGTGTTGGCATGGAAGGTACAGGACAATTTGTTGGTGATCTGGACACCTAGAAACTTGAAGTTCTCGACCATTTTCACTACATCCTCATTGATGTAAACAGGGGCTCCACTACCCTTCATGAAGTCAATGACAATCTCCTTTGTTTTATTGGCACTGAGGAAGAGATTATTATCATCACATCATTTCACCAGATTCTCTCTGTGCTGTCCCCCTCTTTTGCTGCCAGCATTCAGTTTAAAATTCTCAACAGCCCTGGTTATGCAGCTCGCCAGCACCGGCACAGACCCTATCTGAAGTACAGACCCCACTTTGCTCAATACTGCTACCAGTATCCATGAACCAGAAGCCACTCTTCCCACATTAGTGTTTGTGCTGCATATTCATTCACTAATCTTATTTGTCCTGTGCCAATTTGCACGAGGCTCAGGTAATTCAGAAATTAACTCTGAGATTCTGCATCTTAATTTGTTGCCTAATTCCTCATGCTGACTACACAGAACCCTGTTCCTCACCCTGACCTCTATTGTGGATCATGACCACTAGCTCCTCCTCTACTCACTGCAACTTTCTCTTCAGCCCTGAGCAAATGTTCCAAACCCTGACATCGGGTATGCAACAGTTTTCTGGACTTTTGGTCCTTGCTACAGAGAATAATATCAATCCTATTCACTATACTCCTAAATGTTCTCCCCTACTCGAATGACTTTCTGTACGAGGGCCATGATCAGTTAGCTCATCCACTTTCCAGCCCCGACTCTCATCCAAACAAGCTGAGAGTGCCTCAAACTTCTTGGACAAGTGCAGAGATTGACATTGTTGCACTCTGGATCCCCATACCTGCCTCAACTTCAGTCAGACCCTCCTATCCCTCACCATATTACAAACCACAAGTTCCAATGCTAAGGGATGTGACCACTCCCTGAAACAAAGTTTGCAGGTAACTCCTGCCCTCCCTGATGTGTCGCAGTGTCTGCAGCTCAACCTCCAGGTCAATACTTCTGAACCAAAACCCCTGAAGTTACTGACACTTACTGCACAGTTCGCCATGGATAACACAGGTATCTATGAGTGCCCACATGCTGCAGCCATGACACATCACCTGTCCTGCCATACTGCTGAACTTTAATTAATCACTTAATTATTTTATTCAATTGGTAATTTATTTTAGATATTTATTAATTTTATCACAAATTCCAGTACTATTTTAACCTTATGAAAACATATCTGATCACTTACCAGCTATTGAGGAACAGAAGGATCTTGGTGTATGTGTCAATAGATCCCTGAAAGTAGGCAGTCAAGTGGATAAAGTTGTTAAGAAGGCATATGGAGTCTTAGCTTTTATTGGTAGGGGGATTGAATTTAGGAGCCGCAGCATCATGTTGCAACTGTACAAAACTCTAGTGCGGCCGCACTTGGAGTATTGTGTGCAGTTCTGGTCGCCACATTATAAGAAAGATGTGGAGGCATTGGAGAGGGTACAGAGGAGGTTTACCAGGATGTTGCCTGGTATGGAGGGCAGGTCCTATGAAGAGAGGTTGAAGGATTTGAGGTTGTTTTCGTTAGAAAGGAGGCGGCTAAGAGGGGATCTTATTGAAGCATATAAGATGATTAGAGGTTTAGATAGGGTGGACAGTGATAGCCTTTTTCCTAGGATGGAGAAAGCTAGCACGAGGGGACACAGCTTTAAATTAAGGGGTATGAGTTATAGGACGGATATCAGAGGTAGGTTCTTTACTCAAAGAGTGATTAGGGAGTGGAATGCCCTGCCTGCAGCTGTTGTAGATGCGCCAAGTTTGGTGGCGTTTAAGAGGTTAATTGATAAGTATATGGAAGAGAAGGGAATGGTTTAGTTTGGAGGGGCATTGCTTTTTATTTTGGTCGGCACAACATCGAAGGCCGAAGGGCCTGTTCTGTGCTGTAATGTTCTATGTTCTATCTATTCATCAACCATTTAAAATTTGTTACTGTCACAAGTAGGCTTACATTAACAATGAAGTAACTGTGAAAATCCCCTAACTGCCACACTCCGGCACCTGTTTGGGTACACAGGGAGAATTTAGCATAGTTAATGCAGCCTAACCAACATGTCTTTCAGACTGTGGGAGGAAACCAAAGTGTCAGGAGGAAACCCACGCAGACATGGGAAGAATGTGCAGACTGTGCACAGACAGTGACCCAAGCTAGGAATTGAACCTAGGTCCTTGGCGTGGTAAGGCAGCAGTGTTAACTACCTTGTCATTGTGACACCCTATAGCTAGCCTCTTCCCCTGTATTAGAACATAGAACATTACAGCGTAGAACAGGCCCTTCGGCCTTCGATGTTGCACCGACCAATTAAGAAAAAGCAATGACCCTCTAATCTAAACCATTCCCTTTTCATCCATAAACTTATCTACTAACCTCTTAAACGCCACCAAACTTGGTGCATCTACAACTGCAGCAGGCAGGCCATTCTATATCCTTACCATCCTCTGGGTAAAGAACCAACCTCTGACATCCGTCCTATAACTACCACCCCTTAATTTAAAGCTATGTCCCCTCGTGCTAGCTTTCTCCATCCTAGGAAAAAGGCTATCACTGTATTAAGCAGAAAATAATTTCTACAGGGTCAAAAATTTGGAAAAGGTAAAGAAGTATCTCCCACCCACTCCTCACTGAACCTCTTCAGCTCACTACACTCTGTTGAAAGCTTTTAGAAACAACAATGTCACAAATTGTAGGGCTATTATGGGCTTTGTTAAAAAAAAACTAACTTTTGTTTTAAACGGGGACAATCAGCCTTTAAAAATGGCTGCCAAAAGTAGCTAACCTTTTACTACTGCAATGTTTGTCAAGCTTCTGACAGTTCCAACAGGATTGCAAATGAACATGCTCAAATATGTGAAAACATTTGAAATTCGATGTGCATTTCCACAAGGGTAAAGATAAACTCACTGACAATGGCTTCCCTGGAAATGTGAATTTCCTATCTCACCAAAGCTGGAAGAATGGAAGCTAGTTAATGGCTGAGACATTTAAAAGGTCACTTGCCTTGACCAAAAGGCAATGGATGGGACTATTCCCCCAGACCTGGGCTAATCCAATACCTAAGAAGCATTATCTGATAACTGGGGACAGCAGCCATTTTTAGTTTTGAACTGTATCTAAACAGTCATTTTTGTGCAGAATATTGAAGACACCTCTGAAAAACAGCCACGAGCCCACAGCTCTCAGCTGAAGTGAACTACACGTGAGGATTAGGTTTATCTTTGCCACTGGGAGTCATAAAGAAAGTTATCCAGAAATCACTGGCCTGCTGAGAAAGGAATCCAGGCAGTCTTTAAGAGTTACCAACAAAGTAAGGGGACTTTCACTTTGTTCCTCTACTTCTCCCGACCCAAAGCTGCTGAGTCCATCTGCAAACGCAACCTGACTATTCAACTACTGAAGCCATCACAAATCTTCAACTTACAACCCTTCGGTTTGGACAGTTCATACTTCAACTCCAAGCTGCATGCTGTAACAACATCTTAACAGACTGAACTGAATTTCAGCTTTATTAAGTATCTTTTATCCTTATCTTTGTACATATTTCATGGAGTAACTTTATTTAATTTTACTGATATAATCTACAGCACTGTTTTGTAATAACTTTTCTGGCCTAGACTGAAGCTTTGATGCTGGGTTATTTTTCAACTGATCCATTCAAATTAAAAGGTGGCCACACACACACAAATTTTAGCCCTTGTCCACTCAGGAAACGCCTTTTACACGAGGTGGTAATGATCTGGGATAAATTAAGCATCCTTTGGACAAATGTGGATTAGTTACAGAAAATCAGCAAGGAATCGATAAAGGAAAATCATGTCAAACTAATCTGATTGCCGATCACATAGCCCCTTTCATAGTCATCCAGTCCTGAAGTTCTGGACACCACATTAGCAATGTGTACCATACAAGAAGCACAGTGTGCAACTCGTCAAGACTCCTTTAATAGCACCTTCAAAGTCACAACCTTATCCAATTCTATGATTTCAGATGTCAGATGCTGAGCAAATCAAATCCCAGAGGGAAACTTGGTTTACAAACTATACCCTTTTCTGTATTCTGAAAACAAGAAACAACATATTGATTTATAAAGAAGTTCAGTAACACTTTTGGATTTTAAAAATGGTAAGTAAAAGACTTATAACAAGAAAAGAAAACTTAAGCACACAAGATTACAGTCACACAGTTAACATTAATCTTATAAAACATACTTCCCAAAAGACTCCCTGTTTGGTCAGACCCATAAGTAAGCACCTTTCAAGCAACATTCCCTTATAACTATAAAAATCCAATATCACCCAAAACAAATATGCTGTTGTTTTAAGGTTCAGTTGTCTCTGATAAGAGTAAATATACTTACCCATAGTCATCAATTAAATGAGATCCTAGAACAACCACTTTCAGATCAAAAAGATCAGGTTGTTCCTTGATGCCAAACATAATGGGAGCGAGCTTGGAATAGTCAGCACGGTTACAGGTGGCAACACAGATTCGCAGCTTCTTCTTGTTCTTATTTTTCTCCATGATTTCCTAATTTTCAAAAGCTTTAAGGATCAATTTCTGAAAATAAACAGAAGTGGGATTTATATAAATCTGCAGCACTGAGTCAAAAATTATTTAATATGGTATGTACATTAAGAGGATTGGCCATGTTGAATTGCTGCTTACCGCCCCAAGGTGTGTTGGTTAGGTGGATTAGCCATGGGAAATGTATGGGGTTACAGAGAAAGAGCAGGGGAGAGGGCCTGGGTAAGATACTCTGTGCGAGAGTCAGTGCAGATTGAATGGGCCAAATAGCCTCTTCTGCGCTGTAGGGATTCTATGTACTAAGAATGCATGCACGCTATTCCTCAATGCACCAAGTAAGTTATAAACAAGATTTTTTTAAACAATAAAAGTATAAAGCTGAATAGTAGGAGTGGAGAATACAACCACATTTTACTAAAAATTAAAAATTTAAAAAATAAAGTTCTCCCCCCAGTCTCCCACCCATTGACTATTTACACTTCCTACAGATGGAGTTAGGGACCAATGGTAGTGTGTCAAAATTTGCAGATGACACTAAGATAAGTGGCAGAGGAAAGTGTGCAGAGGATGCTGAAAGTCTGCAAAGATATATAGATAGTCTAAGTGAGTGGGCGAGGGTCTGGCAGATGGAGTACAATGTTGATAAATGTGAGGTCATCCATTTTGATAGGAATAACAGCAAAATGGACTATTATTTAAACGGTAAAAAATTGCAGCATGCTGCTGTGCAGAGGGACCTGGGTGTCCTTATGCAGGAATCTTAAGGAATTGGTTTGCAGATGCAGCAGGTAATTAAGACGGCAAATGGAATTTTGTCCTTCATTGCTAAAGGGATGGAGTTTAAAAACAGCGAGGTTACGTTGCAGCTGTATAAGGTGCTGGTGAGGCCACACCTGGAGTAGTGTGTACAGTTTTGGTCTCCTTACTTGAGAAAGGATATACTGGCACTAGAGGGGGTGCAGAGGAGATTGACTCGGTTGATTGCAGAGTTGAGAGGGTTGGCTTATGAGGAGAGACTGAGTAGACTGGGGCTGTACTCACTGGAATTCAGAAGAATAAGGGGAAATTTTATAGAAAGATAAGATTATGAAGGGAATTGATAAGATAGAAATAGGGGAGTTGTTTCCACTGGCAGGTGAAACTAGAACTAGGGTCCTCAAAATAAGAGGAAGCAGATTTAGGACTGAGTTGAGGAGGAACTTCTTCACACAAACGGTTGTGAATCTGTGGAATTCCCTGCCCAGTGAAGCAGTTGAGGCAATCTCATTATATGTTTTTAAGGCAAGGTTAGATAAATTTTTGAACAGTGAAGGAATTAAGGGTTATGGTAAGTGGGCGGATAAATGGAGCTCAGTCACAAAAAGATCAGCCATGATCTTATTGAATGGCAGAGCAAGCTCGAGGAGCCAGATGGCCTACTCCTGCTCCCAGTTCTTATGTTCCCGCTGCCTCGTCAAAGCAGCCAGCATAATTAAGGACCTTACGCACCCCGGACATTCTCTCTTCCACCTTCTTTTTTTGGGAAAAAGGTACAAAAGTCTGAGGTCATGTACCAATAGACTCAAGAGCCACTTCTTCCCTGCTGCTGTCAGACTTCTGAACGGACCTACCTTGCATTAAATCGATCTTTCTCTATGCCCTAGCTATGACTGTAACACTACATTTTGCACTCTCTTATTTCCTTCTCTTTGAACAGTATGTTTTTATCTGTATAGCGCGCAAGCAACAATACTTTTCACTGCAAAACACGTGACAATATAAATCAAATCATCCTCCCACTAGCAGAGCAGTTGAGATTTGGGGCACACTGATATAAGGTAAATAGCAAAATGCCACGAGGAAACTCTTTTTTTTAAAAAAACAGACTTAGAAATGCGTTGCCTGAGAACATCACGGAGGCAATTCAATCCAGGTTTTCAAAGAGGAACTGGAATAGACAAGACCCCTTAACAGTTTTGAATTATAAAAATTGAGAAATAATAGGCTTATAAGAAAAGTACTGCAATGATCATAGACATTTTATTTGTCATATAGTTTGGGGAAAAGAATCAAATTTGCCAAGGTAGCCTTGAAGATTAATTTACAGAGTGTAATTGGAATAGTTCCTCAAAACAATATGTTCTGGAACAATCCAGGGAACAGACTATTTTATAGAATCCTAGAATAGTTACAGCACAGGAGGTCATTTGGGCAGTTATATCTGTGCTCATTCTCTGAAGGAACAATTTACCTAGAGTCACCTACTCTGTTATCTCTGTAACTCTGCACATTCTTCTTTTCAGATAATAATCCAATTCCTTCTTGAATCTGCCTCCACCACACTCTCAAGCTGTATATTCCAAATTCTAATTATTCACTGTGTGAACTCATTTTGATATTGCTTCTTTTACCAATTACCTTAAATCTGTATCCTCTAGTTCTCCATTCTTCTAACAGTTTCTCCTTACCTACTCAGTTGAGATTAATTAATAATCTAATAGTAAATTAGACCTTCTGGTCCCAGAGGATTGGAGAATAGCTAATTTGTTCCTTTGTTTAAGAAAGGTAGCAAGAATAATCCAGGTAATTACAGGCAGATGAGCCTTACATCAGTGATAGGGAAATTATTGGAGAGGATTCGAGGCAGGATTTATTCCCACTTGGAAATAAGCAGACATATTAGTGAGTGGTTTTGCAAAGGGAAGGTCGTGTCTCATCAACTTGATCGAGTTTTCAAGGAAGTGACAAAGATGACTGATGATGGTAGGGCAGAAGATGTTGTCTACATGGATTTCAGTAAAGTCTTGGACAAGATCCCTCATGGCAGACTGGTGCAGAAAGTGAAGTTGCATGGGATCAAAGGTGAGCTGGCAAGGTGGATACAAAACTGACTTGGTCAAAGAAGACAGAAGGTAGGAGTGGAAAGGTGTGTTTCTGAATGGAGGGCTGTGACAAGTGGTGTTTCTCAGGGGTCAGTGCTGGGACCTTTGCTGTTTATAATATACATAACTGATTTGGAAGATAATGTAACTGAATTGATTAGTAAATTTGTAGATGACATAAAGGTTGGTGGATTTGCAGATAGCGATGAGGACTATCAGAGGATACAGCTGCATATAGTTCAGTTGGAGACTTGGCAGAGAGCTAGCAGATGGAGTTTAATCCAGACAAATGTGAGGTAATGCATTTTGGAAGGTCTAATTCAGATAGGAAATATACAGTAAATGGCAGAACCCTTAAGATATTGATAGGCAGAGGGATCTGGTTGTACAGGTACACAGGTCATTGAAAGTGGCAATGCAGGTGGAGAAAGTTGTCAAGAAGGCATACGGCATGCTTGCCTTCATCAGCCGTGATATTAAGTTTAAAAATTAGTAAGTCATAGAATCTTAGTGAGCCGCACTTGGAATACAGTGTTCAATTCTGGTTGCCACACTACTAGCAAATGTGGAGGCTTTGGAGAGGTAACAAAAAAAGATTTACCAGGATGTTGCCTGGTATGGAGGGCATTAGCTATCAGAAGAGGTTGGAGAAGCTTGGTTTGTTCTCACTGGAGTGACTAATAGAAGTCTACAAGATTATGAGAGGCATGGACAGACTGGATAGTCAGAAGCTTTTTTCCCAGGATGAAGAGTCAATTATTAGGAGGCATTGGCTTAAAGGTGATGTTCGAGGTGGATTTTTACACAGAATGGTGGGCACCTGGTGCCCACTATTCATTGCTGGGGAGGTAGTGGAAGTGGATACGGTAGTGACTTTTAAAGGGCATCTTGACAAGAACATGAATAGGATGGGAATAGAAGGATCTGGTCTCGGAAAGGTAGGGAGTATAGCTCAGTTGGGCAGCATGCTTGGTGCAGGCTTGGCAGGCTAAAGGACCTGTTTCTGTGTTGTAATTTTCTTTGTTTTTTTAAAAGATCCTCTAGATATGATTGACCATAACATGACAGAATTCCATTTTCAGTTTGAGGAGGAATAACCTGGAATGCAAAACTAGTGTTTTAACTTAAATAAACATAGAACATAGAACACTACAGCACAGAACAGGCCCTTCGGCCTTTGATGTTGCGCCGACCAATATAAAAAGCAATGACCCTCTAAACTAAACCATTCCCTTCTCTTCCATATACTTATCAACTAACCTCTTAAACGCCACCAAACTTGGCGCATCTACAACTGCTGCAGGCAGGGCATTCCACTCCCGAACCACCCTTTGGGTAAAGAAGCTACCTCTGATATCCGTCCTATAACTATCACCCCTTAATTTAAAGCTGTGTCCCCTCGTGCTAGCTTTCTCCATCCTAGGAAAAAGGCTATCACTGTCCACCCTATCTAAACCTCTAATCATCTTATATGTTTCGATTAGGTCCCCTCTTAGCCGCCTCCTTTCTAACGAAAACAACCTCAAATCCCTCAGCCTCTCCTCATAAGACCTGCCCTCCATACCAGGCAACATCCTGGTAAACCTCCTCTGTACCCTCTCCAATGCCTCCACATCTTTCTTATAATGTGGGGACCAGAACTGCACACAATACTCCAAGTGCGGCCGCACTAGAGTTTTGTACAGTTGCAACATGACGTTGCGGCTCCGAAATTCAATCCCCCTACCAATAAAAGCTAAGACTCCATATGCCTTCTTAACAACCTTCTCGACTTGACTGCCTACTTTCAGGGATCTATGCACATACACACCAAGATCCCTCTGTTCATCAAGACTACTAAGAATCCTACCATTAGCCCTATACTCTACACATTTATTATTCCTGCCATAGTGCATTACCTCACACTTTTCCACATTAAACTCCATTTGCCACCTCTCGGCCCAGCTCTGCAACTTGTCCAAGTCCCTCTGCAAACTATAACACCCCTCTTCACTATCTACCACTCCACCGACTTTAGTGTCATCTGCAAATTTACTAATCCATCCTTCAATACCCTCATCCAGATCATTTATAAAAATTACAAACAGCAGGGGCCCCAAAACAGACCCCTGAGGTACACCACTTGTCACCGAACTCCACGATGAATATCTCCCATCAACCACCACCCTCTGTCTTCTATCTGCTAGCCAATTCCTAACCCAATTAGCTAAATCACCCTCTATCCCATACCTCTGCATTTTCTGCAGAAGTCTTCCATGGGCCACCTTATCAAACGCCTTACTAAAGTCCATATATACCACATCAACCGCCTTACCCCCATCCACCTCTTTGGTCACTTTTTCAAAAAACTCAATGAGGTTAGTAAGGCACGACCTACCCTTCACAAAACCAAAGAGAATATTACAACAAAGGCATCCACTATCTCTGCACCCAACTTTTTTAAGACCCTCAAGTGCAGGCCCTTAAAGGCAATAAAAAATTATGAAGATAGAGTTGGCTAAAGTGTACTGGGAAAATAGATATGTTACGATGATAGATAAGCAGTGGCAAATATTTAGGATACAGTTCATAATTCTCAACAAAAATATATCCCATTGAGAACATAATGCTCTGAGAAGAATGCACTCCTCCATGGCTAAGAACATAAAGATTATACCAAACTGAAACAAAGATGCACAAAGCTGTGAACATTAATAGCAAGCTCAAAGTTTGAGAAAATTTTAGAAACCAGGGAAGGCTGATTAAAAAAAATTATAGGGAGAAAACAGATTAAGGCTAAACTAGTAAGAAACCTAAAAAAGTGTGCAAAGCATTCTGTAAGTAGATAAAAAGGAAGAGATTAGCTGAAATAAACATTGATCCCTTTGAGAGAGATTGGAAAACTAATAATGGGAAACAAGGAGATGGCAGAACTTTGAACAAGCATTTTGTCTGTCTCCACAATAGAAGATAAAAAGCATCCCAAGCATAGTAGGAAAGTTAAGGGACGTAAGCAGGAGGAGAAACTTAAAACAATATCACCAGAGACAAAGTATGACAAAAGTTCATGGAACTAAAGATTGACAAGTCCTCTGATTCAAGGGCCTGCGCTTGAGGGTCTTAAAAAAGTTGGGTGCAGAGATAGTGGAGGCCTTTGTTATAATATTCTCTCATTGAAACGTACAAAATTCTGACAGGGCTGGACAAACCGTAAGGTCGAAAACAAACGATTACAATCTTGGGATATGGGGTAGGCCATTTAGTACTGAGATGAGGTGAATTTCTTTCACTCAGAGGATGGTAAAGTTCTTGACAACTTTATTACAGTTCTTGACAATGTAACAAGCAAAACAGATAAAGGCAAGTTGATAGACGTAATGCTTTTGGATATCCAAAAAGCATTTGATAATGTGCCAAATAAAAAATTTATTGCACAAAGATTTATCTTGCTGGAGGTGATATACTACCATGAATACAGGATTGGTTAGATGATGGAAAACACTTAGAAAACATGAGTAAATTTTCAGCTGCAAAATTGTAATGAGTGAGGAACCAGAGATTAGAGCCCGAGGCCACAACTATTTATAATTCTACCCCCCCGCCTCCCTATTTCCACACCTGGTGATCGCCCACTTACCTTCAGGCTGGCACCCCTAGGTTGTATCATATTATTCTTCTGCCTCTCCCTCCCAGGTCATAGAATTATAGAGTGCAAAAGAGACTCTCCGGTCCATTGAGTCTGCACTGACACGCGAGAAACACCTGATCTCCCACCTAATCCCATTTATCAGCACTTGGTCAATAGCCCTGAATGCTATGACGTGCAAAGTGCTCATGCAGTTTCTTTTTACAGGATGTGAGGCAACCCTCCTCCACCACACTCCCAAGCAGCACATTCCAGGCGGTAATCACCCTCTCCTTTTCTCCTCAGTATTAAGCTACGAACTCACTAAAGTTCTATACAGTTCCAACATGACTTCCCTTCTTTTGTAATCTATACCTTGATTGATAAATGCAAGTGCCCCATATGTTTTCTTCACCACCCCACTAACATGCCCCTTGGTCTTCAAAGATCTATGAACAAACAAGGTGGCTTTGTTCCTCACAACTTCCTTGAGTCATGCTGTTCACTGAATACTTCCTTGATAAATTTCTCCTTCCAAAGTGTATCACCTCACACTTTTCAGAATTAAATTTCATCTGCCACTTACCTGCCCATTTGACCATTCCAGTTATATCCTTTGTAGCCCAAGACACACTGTTTCACTGTTAACCATCTAGCCTTTGTGTCATCCACAAATTTACTAACCCTACTGCCCACAATCATCTATGCCATTTATATAAATGATAAATAATAGTGATCCAGCCTGGATCCCTGTAATACACCAACTGGACACTGACCTCCAGTCACTAAAGCAGGCTTCTGCCATCACCCTCTGTCTCTTATAACGAGTAAGAAGTCTGGCAACACCAGGTTTAAGTCCAACGAATTTATTTGATAGTAAACTCACAAGCTTTTGAGGCTTCCTTCTTCATCAGGTGAAAGCCTCAAAAGCTTGTGAGTTTACTATCAAATAAATCCGTTGGACTTAAACCTGGTATTGCCAGACTTCTTACTCTGTTTACCCCAGTCCATTTCCACATCATGTCTTATAACTGAGCCAATTTTGAATCCACTTTATCAAATTACCCTGTATCCCATGTGAATTTACCTTCTTTATCGCTCTCCCATGTGGGACCATATCATAGGCTGAAATCCATTTAAACTACGTCAACTACATTACCCTCATCTAAACCTGGTCACCTCCTCAAAATTCAATCCGATTTGCTCGGTATGACTTCCCTCTGATGAAGCCATACTGACTATCCCTGATCAAGCCCTGTGTCTCCAACTGGAAACTAATACTCTCCTTCAGAGGTTTCTCTACTAGTTTCCCTCCCATTGATGTGAGACTCACTGGTCTGTACTTCCCTAGTTTATTTCTATAGTCCTTCTCAAATAGCAGATCCACCTGAGCAGTTGTCCGATCCTTCGACAGCCCCCGGGCCACCGCCGTCACCATCCCCCTGGCCCCCGGGCCGGGACACTCTCCCTCCGCCCCTGGTCACTCACCCTCTGTCCGGAACCGCTCCTCGCTGCTCTCTTCCCTCCGCTCTGCTCCAAGTCCCACAATATCAGGTTAGAGTCCAACCACTATATTTGATTAGCTGTCCATGTTTCCGTCTCACATTGCCTTCCCCCAGCCGCCACTCCTCCGGCTAAACGTTCCACCCGCCCCATCAGCGGACGCCATGACGTAGGGCGGAGCAAGTCCGTCGTTGCCATGGTTCCGGCCGCTCGGGGGCGGGTCCGCGCGTTGCCATGGTTCCGGCCGCTCGGGGGCAGGTCCGTGTGTTGCCATGGTTCCGTCCGCTCGGGGGCGGATCCGCGCGTTGCCATGGTTCCGGCCGCTCGGGGGCGGGTCCGTGCGTTGCCATGGTTACTGAGGCCTGCGGCCGTGGAGGCAGTGCGCTCTGGTCTGTCACTCAGGCTCGGACTCCCAGTTTAATACTGAGGAGATTTTAGGATAGACAAAACTCCTGTAGGGTTTTAAAGAGAGTGGGCCAGGGAGGGAACTCCGGACTGTAGGGCCTTCTCAGCTGAAAGCACATCCATGGATGGTGGAGCCATTAACATTGTGAATGCACAAGAAGGTCAGACTGGAGGAGTGCAGAATGTGAAGGGATGTACTAACAAGATGGAGGAAAGGCAAGGTGATCTCAATGGTATATAACAATATGAGGAGTCCATTCAGTCCTTCATGCCTGCTCCACAATTCAGTCAGACTGTTGCTCATGGCCTCAATTGCATTTTCCTGCCTACTCCCAGAAACCCTCAATTGGCTTGTAGTTTAAAGAAGGTGTTGTTACACTGAGATCATCAGTGTGTGACACATGCAAACCTTTGATGGTAATATGACAAGTCAAGAAGACTGTTGAAGTTTCTGATGGTGCTACGTTCTACAATAGCATTTCAGACATGTCTTCTTCCCTCTACTCAGTATTTCCCCCCACTATGTTTGGCAGGGCCCTCAACCTTTTCCAACCTATTTCTTGCACTTCTGCCCTTACCTCTTTCCCTCCGTTGCAGGACAATGAGCGGGTTCCAAAAGAGAAAATGCTGGAAAATCTCAGCAGTTTGGCAGCATCTGTAAGGACAGACAAGAGCTGCAGTTTCGAGTCCAGATGACTGTTTGTCAAGGCTAAAAGGCATAGAAAGTGGGAGATATTTGTACTGCAGGGTGTGGGAATGAAAGATGAGTCGTAGCCACAGAAACCAGGGGAAAAGATTGCTAATAGCTGTCCACAGAGAGAATAAAAGAGGTGAATGGCTAAAGGGCAGAAAAGCTGTAAGCTCTGACAATTGAAGATGTGGGAACTGGGGGGCGGGGAGATTGGACAGAGACTGAATGCAAAAAAGAGGAAGCGGGAGAAAAGGTAAGGGAAGTGGGATGAAGGGAGGAGAGACTGGGGGAGGAGAAAAAATGAAGAAAGACAATAAAGAAATAAAAGGTAAAGAACCTTAGAGTGAAAACTACATAAAATAGAATGGTGTCGTCCGCAAATTTACTAATCCATCCATGAGGACTTGGTTAGGAAGAAAAGAGAAGCGTATGATAGGTCGAAGCAGCTGGGAACGGAGACAGCATTGAAGGAATATAGAGAGTGTAGGAGGGAGCTCAAACAGGGAGTTAGAAGGGCAAAAAGGGGGCATGAAATGAATTTGGCGGATAGGATTAAGGAAAACCCAAAGGCTTTTTATTCCTATGTTAGGAATAAAAGGGTGGTTAGAGGAAAAATCGGATCTCTTAGGGACAGAGGAGGGGAACTGTGCTTAGAGCCCGAGGGAATGGCGGAGATCCTGAATGAATACTTTGCATAGGTATTCACGAAGGAGAGGGGCTTGTTGACAGCTCCTGTCTCTGAAGGAGCTGTGGACCAGTTGAGGGAAATATCCATACCGAGGGAGGAAGTGTTAGAGCTTCTAGGTAGCATTAAAACTGATAAATCTCCGGGGCCTGATGGCATTTATCCCAGACTGCTTAGGGAGGTGCGAGGTGAAATTGCTGGGCCTCTGACGCAAATCTTTGTCTCTTCCTTGGTCACAGGTGAGGTCCCAGAGGACTGGAGAATAGCTAATGTTGTACCGTTGTTTAAAAAGGGTAGTTGGGATAACCCTGGAAATTATAGGCCGGTGAGTTTGATGTCAGTGGTAGGGAAGCTGTTGGAGGGGATTCTTAGAGATAGGATGAAAAGGCATTTAGAGCGTTGCGATCTGATTAGGGATACGCAGCATGGATTTGTTAAGAGGAGGTCGTGCCTTACAAATCTATACAATTTTTTGAGGAGGTGACGAAATCAGTGGACAAAGGGCGAGCCGTTGATGTTGTCTATATGGATTTTAGTAAGGCGTTTGACAAAGTCCCTCATGGGAGGTTAGTCGAGAAGATCAAGGCTAATGGGATACAAGGACAGGTAGCTAGATGGATAAATAACTGGCTTGGTAATAGGAAACAGAAAGTAATAGTGGAAGGGTGTTGCTCTAGCTGGAGGTCGGTCACTAGTGGTGTGCCGCAGGGCTCGGTACTGGGACCTCTTCTATTTGTAATATATATAAATGACTTGGAAGAGGAGTAAGTGGAGTGATCAGCAAGTTTGCAGACGACACAAAGATGGCTGGACTTGCGGATAGTGAGGAGCGTTGTCAGGCGATGCAGCAGGACATAGATAGGCTGGTAGCTTGGGCTGACAGAGGGAATTCAATCCTGATAAATGTGAGGTGATGCATTTCGGGAGAGAATGTAGGGGGGAGGTTTATGATAAAGGGTAGACCTATTAAGAGTATAGAAATGCAGAGGGACCTGGGGGTGCAGGTGAATAAGTCTCTGAAGGTGGCAGAGCAGGTGGAGAAGGTTGTGAAGAAAGCATATAGTATGCTAGCCTTTATAGGAAGGGGTATAGAGTACAAGAGCTGGCCTTTAATGTTGCAGTTGTATAAAACGCTTGTTAGACCTCATTTGGAATACTGCGTCCAGTTCTGGTCACCTTACTACCGGAAGGACGTGGAGACTCTGGATAGAGTGCTGAGGAGGATAACCAGGATGCTGCCTGGTATGGAAGGTCTGAGTTATGAAGAGAGATTAGGCAAATTGGGACTGTTTTCCTTAGAAAGACGTAGACTTAGAGGAGATCTGTTAGAGGTGTACAAGATTTTGAAGGGGATTGATAGAGTAAACAGGGCTAAGCTTTTTCCTAGGATGGACTCAAATAGCATGAGGGGTCACGGGCTTAGGGTGAGGGGGGTAAGGTATAATTTGGATGCTAGAGTGAGTTTTTTCACACAGAGGGTGGTGGGGTTATGGAATCCATTGCCAAGTAAATTGGTGGAGGCAGGTACTCTGGAGTTATTTAAGAAATACTTAGATGGGCACATGAACAGAATAGGAATGGAGGGGTGTAGAAAACTGATTTAAAATAGGGATCATGAGCCTTGGGAATCCCTGGGAAGTGTGTAAATAGATGATGATATTGATGTATTTGTTTTTATCCTACAGGTGCTTTGGTCCACCTTGTTGTCTAACGAGGGGCATACACGCGATGGGTCGTGAGAGGACTGCTCTTGGATCTTTTTCAAGAGTATCCTACTGCTTCACGTTGTTAGTGTACGCTTGACCTGCACCTTCTGATGGGCAACATGACAGCTCAGTGAGTATTGCTGTGCTGTGCAGATACATGGATTTGGGCCTGTGCCTGTGGGAGTTTGCGCATTCTTCCCGTGCTTGCGTGGGTTTTCTCCAGGAGCTCCGGTTTCCTCCCACATCCCAAAGATGTGCTCTTAGGCTAATTGGCAAAACAAATTCTCTGTAAATTGTCTCAAATTTGGTTTTTAAATCCATCGATCTATAAACATGGACAGGGATTGTGGGTAGAGATGGGAACATCGGGGTGGCGGTGCGGGCTCGTTGGGCCGAATGGCCTGTTTCCCGTGCTGTTTTGTTCTTTGTTCTATACCCTCATCCAGATCATTTATAAAAATTACAAACAGCAGGGGCCCCAAAACAGATCCCTGAGGTACACCACTTGTAACCGAACTCCATGATGAATAATTTCCATCAACCACCACCCTCTGTCTTCTATCAGCTAGCCAATTCCTAATCCAATTAGCTAAATCACCCTCAATCCCATACATCTGCATTTTCTGCAGAAGCCTTCCATGGGCCACCTTATCGAACGCCTTACTAAAGTCCATATATACCACACCAACTGCCTTACCCCCATCCACCTCTTTGGTCACTTTTTCAAAAAACTCAATAAGGTTAGTAAGGCACGACCTACCCTTCACAAAACCATGCTGACTATCCCCAATCAATTCATTTCTCTCTAAATAACTATAAATCCTATCCCTAATAATTCTTTCCAATACTTTGTCCACAACAGAAGTAAGACTCACCGGTCTATAATTCCCAGGAAAGTCTCGATTCCCCTTCTTGAACAATGGGACCACATTCGCTATCCTCCAGTCCTCCGGCACTATACTTGTAACCAACGACGACCTGAAGATCAGAGCCAGAGGCTCTGCAATCGCCTCTCTCGCCTCCCAGAGAATCCTAGGGTAAATCCCGTCCGGCCCAGGGGACTTATCTAACTTAAAACCTTCAAGAATATCTAGCACATCCTTCTTATCTACTTCAATACTTTCCAGTTTACAACCCTGTATCCCAGCGTTCTCCACACCTACATTTACATCTCCCTGCGTGAATACCGAAGAGAAATATTTGTTCAGTGCCTCTCCAATCTCTTCAGGCTCCACTCACAACTTCCCACTGCTGTCTCTGACTGGCCCTAATCTTGCCCTAACCAATCTTCTATTCTTAAGATATCTAAAGAAAGCTTTAGGATTCTCCTTGATCCTATCAGCCAAAGTCTTCTCATGTCCTCTTAGCTCTTCTGAACTCACTCTTTAGCTCCCTCCTGGCTAATCTATAGCTATCCATTGCACTAACTGAGCCTTCAAGCCTCATCCTGACATAAGTTTCCTTTTTCCTTTTAACCAGCGAATTAACTTTTTTAGTACACCACGGTTCCCTTACTCCATCATTTCCTCCTTGCCTGACAGGGACATACTTATCAAGGACTTGCAGTAGCTGCTCCTTGAATAAGTTATGTTGCTTTGTCTTTGCCAGAGATGATCAGTCTTTGGGTTCTTTTATAATTACTTTGCCTGGAACCGTGGAGGGGTTCTATTGTTCCTTAAAGACCTTGCAGTTATTCAAAGAACAAAGAACAAATAAGCTCCACATTTCAGATGTTCCCAGTCCCTGTAGTTTCCTAGTCCAACCTATGCACCCCAATTCTTTCCTAATAGCTTCATAATTACCATTCCCCCAGCTATAACTACTGCCCCCAGGTTCATGCCTATCCCTACCCATCACTAAGGTGAACGTAACCGAATTGTGGTCACTATCACCAAAATGTTCACTAACTTCCAAGTCTAACACCTGGTCTGGCTCATTGCCCAGTACCAAATCCAATGTAGCCTCACCTCTAGTTGGCCTATCTACATACTGAGTCAAAAAACCTTCCTGCCTCCTTGGAGGCTCACCTTGGCTCACCAAGGCTCACCTTGGAGGCATGAACACTGGAATGGACCAGTTGGGTTCAATTAAACATTTCTCAGCTATAGGTTTATGTATTTCTACGTACATGCTCGAGGTCTTAACAGCACGGCATGCTGCCCTCGAAGCGGCTGGGGGGCTGATGAGACGGTCGCACACCTCCTTGTGTAATGTGCCTTTGCAAAGAAGGTCTGGAGTGAGATGCAGTGGGTATTTGTTGAGGTTCGTCCCAAGCAGCTTGGTGACGCAGGACTCTGTGCTCTACAGACTGTTTCTGGGAATGCACACTGAAATGAATATCAACTGCTGCTGGAAGGTCATCAACTTGGTGAAGGACGCACTTTCCAAAACTTGCTGATCTTCCAGTTGAAAGACCAAGTGTTGCAGACTGGCACATTCCAAGGTCCAGGACTATGTGCTGAGCTTGGGGCAGCCGCCACAAAGGCACAATGGGGAAAGGCCACACTGTAAGGCCTTTTAAAGGAGGCAGACTGAGGGCTTGCGAACTGCAGGATGTCCTCGACCAATCTGAGCAATAACAGCGCACAGTAATTTTTGAGGCATGTTTTAGCTTTAGGTATTGTAATGGAAAAACTGTAAATTGTATAGAACAGTAAAAATGTTTTATTCTGCACTGTGTGCAATTTTGAGACATGTACATTTGCAGTGTTTTATTTGACATTTTTACAGATCTGTTCTTTTGGAATGAAATAACTGTAATCTGTAACAGTCGTAAAATGTTTTATTCTGACCTATCTGCAAGTTTACATGTCAATAAATTGCAATGTTTTAATTGTGACTTTTTTTATGAATAAAGTATATTTTTGGAAAAAAATTTCTATATACATGCAGTTTCCCAAAGCTGTCACTCATCTCTTGGATAATCCTATTCAGAAAGTGTGGTCAGGATTGTGGCAGCCAGATACTGCCACACTCTCAGGTTTGGAAGCTTGAACAATAGCTGGCAACATTGCTGTGCATGGGTATTCACTTGGAAACTCTTAAATGTGGTGATGAGTTTTAGCCTGGTAGAAACCCAGCTAAGTAAAATAAATTGTACAGATATTCATAAATACATGCAGGTAATAGTTGACATCAGACTACTTCTAGACTTTCTTGAATAGAACTGTGCATTATTCTGACAGTTACACTCACTCTGGACAAATGCCATGTCTTTACAACAACAATTATTACTCCCTTTGACTTTTATTCAATGACACTTTGTCACTGCTTCATTCTACTCCATCCAAGATCTTCCTTTTACTCTTCCTGTCTTCAGCAGCATATCCATTACGTTTCAACCCTCCTTCAGATCTGAAATTGTCACAATGAACTTGAAACGTTAGCGATTTTTCTCTCTAATCAGAGCTCCTGAACGTTTTTTGTGCTTCCTATTCTCATTTCCAAACTTCCCTCTCGTTTTGATCTTATCTCGTTAAGTTACTAGTTTATATGTTTGTTTATTAAATGTATTTGAAGCTATTATGACAATTTATACTAAATCGTGCCATTGATTTAGTTATGCATTGAGTTGTTAAACAATACATAATTGTTTTGTTACTTAATTGAACTTCCACTTTATATGGATCTAAAAGAAGTTAGGAAGTACTCTGGCCACGGTGTGGCACTATAACTGTGTTGGTTTGCATAGGACACATACAGGGAACTAATATATCATTAATACATCTGATACATTCTAGTGGTATCAGAGACAGGGTCAGACTGCAAGATATCACCTTCTCCTTTCTTGGACTGAACAGAATTAGCCTGGCAGTAAGAAGATTTGTATATTATTTACTGTTTGAAAAAACACTTTTTATTTAGTGTTTGAAAAAACACTTTTTAATTATTCTGTGGGTACGAATGCTGGAGATGAGGTGAGAGTGTCTGCCTTTGAGCAAGGAACAATGCAGGAGGGACAAGTCCTTCGGCCCACAAAGACAGTGCCGACACATGACACATAAGAACGTAAGAAATAGGAGCAGGAGTAGACCATCCAGCCCCTCGAGCCTGCCCCGCCATTCAATAAGATCATGGCAGATCTGCAGTCGTTCAGTACCACTTTCCCGCTTTCTCCCCATAACCCTTAATTCCCTTGTCAATCAAAAACCTATCCACTCTTGACTTAAATATATTCAGTGAGGAAGCCTCCACCACTTCATCAGGCAGAGAATTCCAAAGATTCACCAATCTTTGAGTGAAGAAATTCCTCCTCAACTCTGATCTGAACCACCCCCCCACCTGCCCTTATTTTGAAGCTGTGCCCTCTAGTCCTGCTATTTTTGCTAAGCGGGAAGAGTCTCTCAACCTCTACCATATCATTACTTTACATGTCTCTATAAAATCCTCTCTCAGCCTTCTAAATTCCAATGAATACAAACATGGCCTATTTAGTCTCTCCTCATAATCCAACGCCATCATCTCTGGTATCAGCCTAATGAACCTTCTCTGCACCCCCTCCAAGGCTAATATATCGTTCCTCAAATATGGTGACCAAAACTGCACACAGTACTCCAGCTGCGATCTCACCAGTACCCTATACAGCTGCAAAAGTACCTCTACTTTTATATTCTATCCCCCTAGCTATAAAGGCCAACATTGCATTTGCCTTCTTAATCACCTGCTGCACCTGCATACTGTGTTTTTGCGATTCGTACACAAGGACCCCCAGGTCCCTCTGCACCGTTACATGCTGCAGCTTTTCGCCATTTAAATAATAATCCTTCCTACCATTATTCCTACCAAAGTGAATAACCTCACACTTGCTGACATTATACTCCATCTGCCAGGTCCTCGCCCACTCACTCAACCTATCCAGATCCCTCTGCAGGTTTTCCACACCCTCCACACAATTTGCTTTTCCACCCATCTTCGAGTCATCAGCAAATTTTGTCACCCTGCACTCAGCCCCTTCCTCCAGATCATCTATGTAAATGGTAAATAGTTGAGGCCCCAGCATCGATTCCTGGGGCACTCCATTAGTCACCAGCTGCCAATCAGAATAGCACCCATTAATACAAAGAACAAAACAGCATGGGAAACAGGCCCTTTGGCCCAACGAGCCCGTGCCGCCTTTCTAAACTAAACACCTTTTGCCTCTACACAGTCCGTATCCTTCTGTTCCCTGCCTATTGATATATCTATCAAGATGCTTCTTAAATAATGTTTTTATATCTGCTTCTATCACCTCCTCTAGTAGTGCATTCCAGGCTATTACCATCCTCTGTATAAGATCTTGTCTCTCACATCTCCTTTAAATTTTCCCCATTTTACCTTAAATATATGCCCCCAAGTAGTTGACATTTCTACCCTGGGAAAAAGCTTTGTATTATTGGTCTACATTCCTGGAGCCTATTCAACTATCCATTCTATTCACGTCTCTCATAATTTTGTAAACTTCTTTCAGGTTGTGTGCCCCACCCTGCCTCTGAAGTTCAAATGAAAATAAACCAAGTTTGTCCAATCTCTTCTTGTAGATAATACTCTCCAAACCAGACAATGTCCTGGTAAACCTTTTTTGTACCCGCTCCAAAGTCTCCACCTCATGCTAGTTTTGAGGTGTCACAGTGTTTAGCACTGCTGCCTCACAGTGGCAGGGATCCAGGTTCAAATCTGGTCTTGGTTCACTGTGTGGAATCTGCACATTTTCCCTATGTCTACATGGGTTTCTTTCGAGTGCTCCGTTTTTTTCCACAATCCAAAAGATGTGAGAGAGCTAGAATGTGACAAAGGGAATGTAAGTGAGGATACAGGAGGCTGAGAAAGGTGTTGAAACAGTCCATGAATGTGTGAATGGCAGAACAAAGGTACAGAAGGGACTGCCTGGGGACTATGGTAATTGCCATGGGGGGCGGGGGGGATGTGCAAAAGGAGTGATAGAATGAAGAAGTGGAAATGAAAAAGAAGGATAATAAGATGGATGAGTCAAATGGAATAAATTGAAATAAAATAAATGGAAATGGGGTGAAAGTGGAAGGGATAGTTAAGGCTTTGAAGATGTTGAACTCGATGTTCAATCCAGAAGGCTGTAAAGTGTTCAGTGTTGGGCTTCATTAGAACATTGCAAAAGACCAAGAATGGACATGTGGACAGGAGAGCAGGGTGGTGTGTTAAAGAGGCAATGGATAAAAGTTGGTCAAGACGCTGGGAGGACATCTCTGCTCTTCCACTGATTCATGGAATCTTTTACATCCACTTGAAAGAGCATCACAGGTTTACCATCTCACACCCAAATACTGCTCCTCTAATAATACAACATTCTTATTTGTAAAGTGTCAGTACAGATTGTGCTCAACTCCTCCTTTGAACTCAGTGCCTCTTACTTTGGAGGTAAGCAACTGTAATGAGTGTGATGAGGTATGAATACTAACTTGGGAATTTGGTACAGCAGGATCTGGGTCCCTAAACCTGTATCACAAAAAAAAGCATAGAGATACATCAAGTAATTGGGAAGGCAAAAAGAATGTTGGCTTTATGTTTGGGGAAATAGGGTATAAGAGTAGGCAAGTCTTGCTACAATTGTGCAGAATATTGGTGTGATCTTTGCTAAAGTACTGTGTGCACGTGATCTCCTTACTTAAGAAGGGATGTATTTGCTTTGGAGACAGTTCAGAGAAAGTTCATTGGGCTGAATCTTGGGATGAAGGGATTGTCCTTCGAAGAAAATCTGAGCAAGTTGGCCCATGCTGACGGGGGTTTGGAAGAATGAGAGGTGATCTTAATGATTTACTCCTATGTTAAGAATAAAAGGGTGGTTAGAGGAAAAATCGGACTTCTTAGGGACAGAGGAGGGGAACTGTGCTTAGAGCCCGAGGGAATGGCAGAGATCCTGAATGAATACTTTGCATTGGTATTCACGAAGGAGAGGGGCTTGTTGACAGCTCCTGTCTCTGAGGGAGCTGTGGACCAGTTGAGGGAAATATCCATACCGAGGGAGGAAGTGTTAGAGCTTCTAGGTAGCATTAAAACTGATAAATCTCTGGGACCTGATGGCATTTATCCCAGGCTGCTTAGGGATACACAAGGTGAAATTGCTGGGCCTCTGATGCAAATCTTTGTCTCTTCTTTGGACACAGGTGAGGTCCCAGAGGACTGGAGAATAGCTAATGTTGTACCGTTGTTTAAAAAGGGTAGTAGGGATAACCCTGCGAAATATAGGCTGGTGAGTTTGACGTCAGTGGTAGGGAAGCTGTTGGAGGGGATTCTTAGAGATAGGATGTGTAGGTACTTAGAGCGTTGTGATCTGATTAGGGATATGCAGCATGGCTTTGTTAAGGGGAGGTCATGCCTTATAAATTTGGTAGAATTTTTTGGGGAGGTGACAAAAACGGTCGACGAAGGGCGAGCCGTTGATGTCGTCTATATGGATTTTAGTAAGGTGTTTGACAAAATCCCTCATGGGAGGTTAGTTGAGAAGGTCAAGGCTAATGGGATACAAGGACAGGTAGCTAGATGGATAAGTAACTGGCTTAGTAATAGACAGAGAGTAATAGTGGAAGGGTATTTTTCTAGTTGGAGGTTGGTCACTAGTGGTGTGCTGCAGGGCTCGGTACTAGGACCTCTTCTATTTGTAATATATATAAATGACTTGGAAGAGGGAGTAAGTGGAGTGATCAGCAACTTTGCAGACGATACAAAGATGGCTGGACTTGCGGATAGTGAGGAGCATTGTCAGACGATGCAGCAGGACATAGATAGGCTGGTAGCTTGGGCAGACAGATGGCAGATGGAATTCAATCCTGATAAATGTGAGGTGATGCATTTCGGGAGAAAGAATGTAGTGGGGAGGTATATGATAAAGGGTAGACCTATTAAGAGTATAGAAATGCAGAGGGACCTGGGGGTGCAGGTGAACAAGTCTCTGAAGGTGGCAGAGCAAGTGGAGAAGGTTGTGAAGAAAGCATATAGTATGCTAGCCTTTATAGGAAGGGGTATAGAGTACAAGAGCTGGCCTTTAATGTTGCAGTTGTATAAAACGTTGGTTAGACCTCATTTGGAATACTGCGTCCAGTTCTGGTCGCCTTACTACCAGAAGGACGTGGAGACTCTGGAGAGAGTGCAGAGGAGGTTTACCAGGATGCTGCCTGGTATGGAAGGTCTGAGTTACGAGGAGAGGTTAGGCAAATTGGGACTGTTTTCCTTAGAAAGACGTAGACTTAGAGGAGATCTAATAGAGGTGTACAAGATTATGAGGGGTACAGATAGAGTAAACAGGGTTAAGCTTTTTCCTAGGATGGACTCGAATAGCACGAGGGGTCACGGGCTTAGGGTAAGGGGAGTAAGGTATAATTTGGATGCTAGAGTGAGTTTTTTCACACAGAGGGTAGTGGGGGTATGGAATGCACTGCCAAGTAAAGTGATGGATTTGGATACATGGGTTTGGGCCTGTGTCTGTGGGAGTTTGTGCATTCTCCCCATGCTTGCGTGGGTTTTCTCCAGGTGCTCCGGTTTCCTCCCACATCCCAAAAATGTGCTCTTAGGCTAATTGGCAAAACAAATTCTCCCTAAATTGTCTCAAATTTGGTTTTTAATCGATAGATCTATAAACATGGATAGGGATCATGGGTAGAGCTGGGAACATCGAGGTGGCAGCATGGGCTCGTTGGGCCGAAGGGCTTGTTTCCCGAGCTGTTTTGTTCTTTGTTCTTTGTTCTTTGAAACAGAAGATTTTGAGAGTACTTGATAGAGTGGATGGTGAGAAGTGTTTCCTCTTGTGAGGGAATCTCAATCTAGGAGGCACGGTTTAAAAATAAGGGGTTTCCCATTTAGATGATGAGGAAATCTTTCTCTGAGAGTTGTTAGTCTTTGGAATTCTCTCCTTCAGAGATCAGTGGAGACTGAGTCATTGAATATATTCAAGACAGAGAGAATCTTTGATCTACAGAGAAGGAAAGGGTAACTGAGAGACTGGAGTTAAGGTCATAATCAGATCAACCATGAGTCTTATTGACTAGCGAGCAAGCTCAAGGATAAATAGCCTACTCCTGGTCCTATTTCTTATGATCCTTTACACATTATTAGGTCTAAAAAAGCTTGTTTGCTACTTGATTCTATAACATATTGTGCTCAGAAATTGTCCCAAATACATTGTATGCACACTCGTCCTCTAGGCTTCTTTTGCTAATTTGAATCATCCAATCTATATGAAGTTACAAATCCTCCGCATTTCTTTTTGATTAGTTGTGGACATTACTGGCTGGTTTGTTAATCAGCTCAAATTGCCCTTAAGTGTTTTCCAAGGCTTTTTCAGAATGCAGTTAATAGTCAACCTTGCTATGGATCTGAAATCACATATAAACCAAATCGGTAAGGATGGAAGATTTTCTTCCTTAAAGGATATCAATGAACCAGGTGAGTTTTTAATGACAGATGCTGATGATATGTTGTCATCATTATGCAATTAGTTTTCTGTAATTTTCTGTAGGTTTACAAGATGTTGAGAGGAATAGATAGGGTGGACTCTCAGAGACTATTTCCCAGGGCTGAAATGGTCGCGACGAGAGGGCACAGATTTAAGGTGCAGGGAAGCAAGTACAGAGGGGATGCTAGGGGAAAGTTTTTCACTCAGAGGGTGGTGAGTGAATGGAATCAGCTGCCGTCGGTGGTGGTCGAGGCGAACTCGCTGGGGTCTTTTAAAAGACTTCTGGAAGAGTATATGGGATCCAATGGGATTGGGGGTTATAGATAGATCTATGGCTGGGTAGGTTTTGATGTGTTCGGCACAACTTGTGGGCTGAAGAGCCTGTTTGTGCTGTAGTGTTCTATGTTCTATGTTCTATGTTAATGATGATCATTAAGAGCACAGGAATCATTAATCGATCTACCTATGGTCTTTAGCCTCCTTATTGAGTGAGTGGCAGCTTGCCCAATGGGAAGTACCAAGTGGGGTCATTTAAAAAACCCCAGACTGGTAATGTAGATCCTGAAGTAAAGAGTGCCTGATTGTAAGCCACAAGAGGGGCATTTTCCTTTGGTACCCAATAAAGGAGGTTAGTGACTGGAAACCAACGTGTGGCTCAATCCTACGTTGACAATGAGGAGAAAAAAACAGAAAATCTTGTTTTTCCTTCAGCCTTCCCTTTGGACAACCTCCAGACATCAAGGAATTTTCCAACATGAAAAAGCCATTCTGCGTCTTTTCCTGAAACTCGAGCCCTGTGACGTCAGTTGGAAAGACTGACCCAATACCCTGAGCGCATATCTTACTTCTTCCATGCTAACAACATTGAAGGAGAGGAGAAGCAAAGTGTGATATTGCTAACAACACATGGGACCCTGACTTTCAGCATGGTAAAAAAGTCTGATCTATCCAGATGTCTCAACCTCAAAAACTTTTATTGAATTGGTAGACCTGGTTAAAAAACCACTATGACATGCAGCTCCCAATAATTTTCTCCAGCCATATTGCTTCATTATGATTGGGAGAATCCCTGAGGAACCTGTCTCTGTGGCTATGTTACAGGGACTAACAAATTTGGACCACCTCTTAATGAAATGCAGCAGGACAGATTGGTATGTGGCATAAATGACATTACCATCCAAAAGAAGCTGTTGAGACAGGCTTGTCATTTGAGAACGTGGTGGAAGGAGCTCAGGAGCTACAAGGAACAAGTTACAAGCAATGCCTTCCAACTAAGGGGAGGGACTGCATGCAACCAGTCCTTAATCCAGAGTGCTTGTGTCAATTAAAGGAACATTGGGAATACCTGGCAGTCAAGGAATGGTAGGGCTGACTCCAAGAATATTAAAGGACATATTCTATGAGGGTCAGATAGTGCGAGTACTGTCAAAGGACACAGTGACAGTAATGTCTGAGGAGCAGGCAAATGTGTGCTGCCTAAGGCTGGTATTCAAGCATATCATGCAATTACCTCCCCCCCCCAGCTTCCAGAGACAGGGATGCTGCAACTGAATCGTATCATAACAATGAAAGTAGCCCAGATAATGGTGGAATTACTAATGAATGGTCATTCCTTGAAGGAGGAGGTGAGCATGGTAGCCACAGTCTCCATTATTGGAGAACAAATCTATAATCACTCCCAGTCGAGCATCTAACTCCTGAGTTTGGAAGATACAAAGGCCAGGCTGGCCACCTACATGGGATAACAAATAAAAAGGCACCTCAGTATCTCCAGTGATTTTTTTTATATTCAACAATCAGCTTGTCTCCCACTCATTGATATACAGGGGCATGGATGAAACCTTATGGGGATAAACTGGCTCCAGCAGTTCAGCTCAGCACGTCTGTAAGGCTATGCATGGGGATCTATACAAAGTTATCAGTAGATACCCTGGAGTTTCTCAGGAGGATGTGGGGAAAATTGAGGGAATTAAGATCTATGATTCCAATGCTACACCTAGGTACTTCAGAACCAGGCCAGTCCTTTCTGCCATGCTGGGAAAGGTGGAAACTGAATGAAACAGAGCCTTGAAAGCTTGTGTATAATAAAGCCTGTGCAGATTGCAGAATGGATCATGCTTGTTATTAAGCCTGACAACTCAGTTTGTCTTTATTAGGATTATAAATTGACATTCAATTAGGCCTCCAAACTCAATAGATACCCTATGTCCTGAATTGAAGATCTATATGCCAAGTTAGCGGGTGGAAAGACATTATCCAGGTTGGGCATGAGGCACACCTAACTCCAACTTGAATTAGACAAGTACCCCAGGAAATAAGTGACAATCAACACACAATGTGAGTATATCTGTTTGCCTTTCAAGGTCTTGTCAATGTGTGTCATCTTCCAAAGAGTTATGAATAACATCCTTTGAAAGCTACCCAAGGTAGCAGTATACAGGGCAAAGTAGCTTACCCAATGAGAAGCAGCCAGCAGGAGTATTTCAACCTTTTACTTTACTGTGAATGGTGTTGTAGGCCCTGAGGTGAAGACTATCTGACTGCAGGCTGTGAGAGTGACTTTTTCCTTTGGTGCACAGGGCATTGGTGATAGGAAATGGTGTTGAATTGTTGCACTTTCAATCCAAGTCTTTATTAATTGAAGTTAAACTCTATCAGCTGCTATTGAGTTACAGTACTGACATCTATCTGAGTACCTTATTCAACATTATAAATGACTGAATCCAGTGCTTTTCACAAACCCTCACTGTTGCTTGATTTATACCCTGTCCTCCAGTGTAGCTATTCCTATAGTTCTTTCCTCTTCTATTTCTTATCTGCACTCAAACTAATTGTACACTTTGATCCTCTGAATCAAACTGAACGGTGTATTCTGGTTGATCTCTGGTGCTGGATTGAGTTCTTTACATTATATAGTCCCTAAGACGGCAAAGAAAGTTTTTGTTTAATTGTCATTATGATTGAGTGATCTTTGTCCCATCACTGAATTTAATCAGTGCATCAGACTCGGTTCACATTTTCACAGTGAATTGAATCTGGTCAGAATGTCTGGAACTTCTTATCATTGTTGAATTTGACATATTTTTCAGGAACAGGACTAAATCATCCAGTCATTCAGGTCAATACATCATTCTGCTAGATCAGGGTTTCCCAAACATTTCCTGCAATGGAACACTTTTAACCTCCCAAGAGTCCTGATGAACCCCTAAGAAACACCCTTATATGCTGAAGAATTCACCCACAAACAATGGATTGTTTTAGTGCAATAAGTTGAAATATACAGAAACAATTTTTCAGAAGTCTTTCTTATTATATATCTATATTATTTTTACAATTAAAGTACTGTCTTATTCAATAATGTTTCTAAGTCTTACCTTTTTGTCATTTTTAATGGGAGAAATGACGTTGCTTTTGTTTATTAATTTGTGCAATGGTTGAAGTATTACTAGAGGATTGAATTTGCAGAAGCATGCTCTCTCTCTCTCTCTCTCTCTCTCACACACACACACACACACACACACACACAGACAAAACATTCTCACATCTCCTCCTCTCACTACCCTCTCACTCTCATCTCTCCCTCTCATACACATTCAGTCTCTCAACTCTTTCAGGGACACACACACTTTCACTTCTGTCTCATGCACACACACTTCTCTCTTTCTCAAACACATACATTCGCTTCTCCCTCTCTCACAGAATACTGCTATTTCTCTCATGCACCGTCTCAACTCTCTCTATACATGCTTTCATTTCTCTCTCACACACACTTGCCTCTTTCTGACTCTCTCTCTCTCCCCCACACTTCCCTCGCTCACGCATATAACCATCCCCCACTCACAAACACTTGCTCCCCCTCGTATTGCCAGTTGTCTCTCTTTCTTACCTTTCCCTTTTGTCATTTTTAATGGGAGAAATGACATTGCTTTTGTTTATTAATTTGTGCAATGGTTGAAGTATTACTAGAGGATTGAATTTGCAGAAGCATGCTCTCTCTCTCTCTCACACACACACACACACACACAGACAATAATACACGCAGGAATAATAAATGTGTAGAGTATAGGGCTAACGGTAGGATTCTTAATAGTGTTGATGAACAGAGGGATCTTGGTGTGTATGTGCATAGATCCCTGAAAGTAGGCAGTCAGGTCGAGAAGGTTGTTAAGAAGGCATATGGAGTCTTGGCTTTTATTGGTAGAGGGATTGAATTTCGGAGCCGCAACGTCATGTTGCAACTGTACAAAACTCTAGTGCGGCCGCACTTGGAGTATTGTGTGCAGTTCTGGTCCCCACATTATAAGAAAGATGTGGAGGCATTGGAGAGGGTACAGAGGAGGTTTACCAGGATGTTGCCTAGTATGGAGGGCAGGTCTTATGAAGAGAGGCTGAGGGATTTGAGGTTGTTTTCGTTAGAAAGGAGGCGGCTAAGAGGGGACCTTATCGAAACATATAAGATGATTAGAGGTTTAGATAGGGTGGACAGTGATAGCCTTTTTCCTAGGATGGAGAAAGCTAGCAAGAGGGGACACAGCTTTAAATTAAGGGGTGATAGTTATAGGACGGATATCAGAGGTAGGTTCTTTACCCAAAGGGTGGTTCGGGAGTGGAATGCCCTGCCTGCAGCAGTTGTAGATGCGCCAAGTTTGGTGGCGTTTAAGAGGTTAGTTGATAAGTATATGGAAGAGAAGGGAATGGTTTAGTTTGGAGGGGCATTGCTTTTTATAATGGTCGGCGCAACATCGAAGGCCGAAGGGCTTGTTCTATGCTGTAATGTTCTATGTTCTATGTTCTCTCTTGCACACACCACAGTCATGCTCATTTCCCTCTCATATATATATATATATGTATATATACACACAGACATACTTGCCTCTTGCTCATACTCTCTTCTCTCTCACACATTCACTTCTCATAGCACACTCACCACTCTCTTGCACATATACACTCACCCCTCTCACATATACACTCACCCCTCTCTTGCACATATACACTCACCCCTCTCTCGCACATATACACTCACCTCTCGCACGCATACACTCATCTCTCTCACACACATTTACACTCACCCCTCTCTCGCACATATACACTCACCCCTCTCTCGCACATATACACTCACCTCTCGCACGCATACACTCATCTCTCTCTCACACATTTACACTCACCCCTCTCTCACACACAGACACTTGCCCCTCTCTCGCACACACAGATTCAATCACTGGTGAATACTATTCCATACCATCATACTGCTCATCAATCATCATGGTAGTGTCAGACGGAGTGCCCTCTATGGTGCAGTATAATGGTGTTCTTCTTTAATCAACAGAAAACCACGAGAAAAGCTATAAAGAATAAGATGGATTTTGAGAGTAAACTAGCTCAGAACAAAAAAAAACCAAAAGTTTCTACAAATATGAAAAACAAAAAAGAATGGCTAAAGTAAATATTGGTCCTTTAGAGGATGAGAATGGGGATGTAATAACTGGAAATGAGGAAATAGCTGGGGCATCAAACAGGTATTTTGTGTCGTCTTCACAGTGGAAAACACAAATAACATGCCAAAAATTGCTGACAGGAAGGCTATGGCAGGTAAGGACTTAGAAACTATCATCATCACGAAAGAGGTCATGTTGGGGCAACTTAATGGGACTAAAGGTAGACAAGTCTCCTGGTCCTGATGGAATGCATCTCTGGGTACTAAAAGAGATGGCAGGGAAAATAGCAAATGCACAGTGATAACTTATCAAAATTCACTGGGTTCTGGAGTGCAAATGTGATGCCACTGTTTAAAAAAGGAGTTAAAGGTCGGTAACTGTAGGCAGTTAGCTTTTGTATGGGGAAAATGCTTGAATCTATCATCAAGGAAGAAATAGCAAGACATCTGAATATAAATTGTCCTATTAGTAAGACGCAGCATGGGTTCATGAAGGGCAAGTTTGACTAATTTGGTGGAATTCTTTGAGAACATTGCATGTGCAGTGGACAACGGGGAACCTGTGGATGTAGTGTATCTGGATTTCATAGAACATAGAACATTACAGCGCAGTACAGGCCCTTCGGCCCTCGATATTGCGCCAGCCAGTGGACCCTCTAACCTAAACTATTCCAATATCATCCATATGCCTATCCACCGAACATTTGAATGCCCCCAAAGTAGGCGAGTCCACAACTGCTGCAGGCAGGGCATTCCACGCTCTCACCACCCTCTGTGTAAAGAACCTGCCTCTGACATCCGTCCTATAACTACCACCTCTTAATTTAAAGTTATGTCCCCTCGTGTTGGTCATCACCATCCGAGGAAAAAGGCTCTCACTATCCACCCTATCCAATCCCTTGATCATCTTATACGCCTCAATTAGGTCACCGCGTAACCTTCTTCTCTCTAATGAAAATAACCTCAGGTCCCTCAGCCAGAAGGCATTTGACAAAGTGCCACACCAAAGGTTGCTGCATAAAATAAAAGTGCATGGATAGAGGATTGGTTAACTAACAGAAAGCAAAGAGTGGGGGGGTAAATGGGTGTTTTTCTGATTGGTGCTCAGTGATTAGTGATGTGCCTCAGGGATCAGTGTTGGAATGGCAATTGTTTATGATTTATATAGATGATTTGGGATTGGGTACCAAGTCTAGTGTGTCAAAATTTGCAGATGACACTAAGATGAGTGGCAGAACAAAGTGTGCAGAGGATGCTGAAAGTCTGCAAAGGGATACAGATAGTCTAAGTGAGAGGGCGAGGGCTGGCAGATGGAGTACAATGTTGGTAAATGTGAGGTCATCCACTTTGGTAGGAATAACAGCAAAATGGACTATTGTTTAAATGGTAAAAAATTGCAGCACGCTGCTGTGCAGAGAGACCTGGGTGTCCTTGTGCAAGAATCACAAGGAAATGGTTTGCAGGTGCAGTAGGTAATTAAGAAGGCAAATGGAATTTTGCCCATTTTGTCATTGCTAAAGGAATGGAGTTTAAAAACAGCAAGGCTATGTTACAGCTGTATAAGGTGCTGGTGAGTCCACGCCTGGAGTACAGAGTTTTGGTCTCCTTACTTGAGAAACAATATACTGGCACTGGAGGCAGTGCAGAGAAGATTCACTAGATTGATTCTGGAATTTAGTGGGTTGGCTTATGAGGAAAGAATGAATAGACTGGGGCTATACTCATTGGAATTCAGAAGAATGAGAGGTGATCTTATAGAAACATATAAGATTATAAAGGAAAAGGATTATAAAGGAAGATAAAAGCAAGGAAGTTGTTTCCATTAGTGAGTGAAAATAGACGAGGGGGCATAACCTCCAAATAAAGGGAAGCAGATTTAGGACTGAGTTGAGGAGGAACTTCATCACACAAAGGGTTATGAATCTGTGGAATTCCTTGCCCAGTGAAGCAGTTGAAGCTACCTCAAAGAACAAAGAACAAAACAGCACGGGAAACAAGCCCTTTGGCCCAACGAGCCCGCGCTGCCACCCCGATGCTCCCACCTCTACCCGTGATCCCAGTCCATGTCCACAGATCCATGGATTGAAAACCAAATTTGAGACAATTTAGGGAGAATTTGTTTTGCCAATTAGCCTAAGAACACCATTGAATGTTTTTAAGGCAAGGATAGATAAATTTTTGAACAGTAAAGGAATTAAGGGTTATGGTGAGCAGGAGGATAAGTGAAGCTGAATCCACAAAAAGGTCAGCCATTGAATGGCAAAGTAGACTCGAGAGCCAGATAGCCTATTTCTGCTTTTAGTTCTTACGTTCTGTGAAGGGAGTTAAGACATGTTGTGAGTATATGTCATGTTGTAAGACATTTTTGCAGAGAGACTTGGACAAGTTGCAGAGCTGGGCCGAGAAGTGGCAAATGGAGTTTAATGCGGAAAAGTGTGAGGTAATGCACTTTGGCAGGAACAATAAATGTGTAGAGTATAGGGCTAATGGTAGGGCTCTTAATAGTGTTGAGAACAGAAGGATCTTGGTGTATGTGTCAATAGATCCCTGAAAGTAGGCAGTCAAGTGGATAAAGTTGTTAAGAAGGCATATGGAGTCTTAGCTTTTATTGGTAGGAGGATTGAATTTAGGAGCCGCAGCATCATGTTGCAACTGTACAAAACTCTAGTGCGGCCGCACTTGGAGTATTGTGTGCAGTTCTGGTCCCCACATTTATAAGAAAGATGTGGAGGCATTGGAGAGGGTACAGAGGAGGTTTACCAGGATGTTGCCTGGTATGGAGGGCAGGTCTTATGAAGAGAGGCTGAGGGATTTGAGGTTGTTTTCGTTAGAAAGAAGGCGGCTAAGAGGAGACCTTATTGAAACATGTAAGATGATTAGAAGTTTAGATAGGGTGGACAGTGATAGCCTTTTTCCTAAGATGGAGAAAGCTAGCACGAGGGGACATAGCTTTAAATTAAGGAGTGGTAGTTATAGGATGGATGTCAGAGGTAGGTTCTTTACCCATAGGGTGGTGAGGGCATGGAATGTCCTGCCTGCAGCAGTTGTAGATGCTCCAAGTTTGGTGGCGTTTAAGAGGTTAGTAGATAAGTTTATGGACGGAAAGGGAATGGTTTAGGTTAGAGGGTCATTGTTTTTTCTTAATTGGTCGGCGCAACATCGAAGGCCGAAGGGCCTGTTCTGCGCTGTAATGTTCTATGTTCTATAGACTTGAAATAATGCAATGAAAGGATAGCAAGGACAGAAAGACTTGCATTTATATAGCTCTCTTCATTGTTTCTGGACTTTCTGAAGTGCTTCTTGCATTGACGAAGGAAGAGCAGTGGATGTGGTTTACATGGATTTCAGCAAGGTGTTTGATAAGGTCCCCCTGCAAGACTTCTTGAGAAGGTGAGGGGGCATGGGATCCAAGGGGCTTTGGCCTTGTGGATCCAGAACTGGCTTGCCAGCAGAAGGCAGAGATTAGTTGTGGATGGGTCTTTTTCTGCATGGAGGTCAGTCACCAGTGGACTGCCCAGGGATCTGTTCTGGGACCCTTGCTGTTTGTCATTTTCATAAATGACCTGGATGAGGAAGTGGAGGGATGGGTTAATAAGTTTGCCGATGATACAAACGTTGGTGGTGTTGTGGATGGTCTGGAGGGATGTCTGAAGTTGCAGCGAGACATGGACAGATGCAAGACTGGGCGGAGAAGTGGCAGATGGACTTCAACGCAGATAAATGTGTGGTGGTCCATTTTGGCAGGACCAATAGGATGAAGGAGTGTAATATCAAAGGTAGGAGTCTTGGCAGTGTTGAGGAACAGAAGGATCTTGGGGTCCAGGTCCATAGGATTCTGCCCAGCAAGTGGAGGATGTGGTCAAGAAGGCATATGGTGTACTGGCCTTCATTAATAAAGGGATTGAGTTTAGGAATCAGGAGATAATGCTGCAACTTTATAAGACCCTTGTCAGACCCCACTTGGAGTACTGTGCGCAGTTTTGGTCACCTCACTATTGGAAGAATGTGGAAGCTATTGAGAGGGTGCAGAGGAGATTTACAAGGATGTTGCCTGGATTGGGGGGCATACCTTGTGAAGATAGGTTGAGAGACCTAGGTCTCCTCCCTGGAGAGACGAAGGTTGAGAGACGACCTGATAGAGGTTTATAAGATGTTGAGAGGAATAGATAGGGTGGATTCTTGGAGGCTATTCCTCAGGGCTGAAATGGTTGCTACGAGAGGACACTGGTTTAAGGCGCTGGGGGGGCAAGTACAGAGAAAATGTTAGAGGTAAGTTTTTCACTCACAGGGTGCTGAGTGAATGGAATCGGCTGCCGTCAGTGCTGGTAGAGGCGAACTCGTTGGGGTCTTTTAAAAGACTTCTGGATGAGTACATGGGATTTAATGGGATTGGGAGTTACAGATAGTTCTATGGCCTGGTAGATATAGATATGATCGGCACAACTTGTGGGCCAAAGGACCTATTTGTGCTGTAGTGTTCTATGTTCTATGTTCTTGGCCAATGAAATACTTTTTGAAATGTAGTTAATGTTACAACATTGGAAACCTTGTTGCAAATTGTATACAGCAAGGCGCAACAAACATCATTGGGATACTAATTGATTTTACAGATGTGGATTGCTAAAGATAAATATTGTCTTCTTTGAGGTGTACAGCCAATTTTTCTTTAACATAGTGACCGCTTGTACATCCATTTAGTCTCATTGGATTGACTGTACCTCAGGCAGTGCAGCACTCCTATGAGACGACTAGCATAGATTAGTTTCAAATCCGTGGACTTTGACTTGATCCCTCAGTCTCCTGACTCAGAGAGCTACACCAGTTAAGAGAAAAAGCTTCGATTAAAACATAGTGGTATTGGTACGAAGTCTACTTAAAAACTTTTGGCATGTTAATTAAAATGTAAAAGTACAAATAAATATATATAATAAAATATAAGAAAATCGAGCATAAAAAGTTTTAAACTAATGTGAGGGTCTATGATTACTGAGTTGTCCTGATTAAATTCAGGCTTTGAGTGTGTAACCCGACAATATTGTAATAATGTTCAATGTTTTGTTTCTCTGCAACCCGAAACCACGGACAACAGACATCAGCCATTTCTCTGATCGGTAAAAACAGTCCAGAGGAAAATGTGCTGTGAGAGCTTGCAGAATCACGAATGCCAAGACAGTGAAACAGGAACAGGTAGGCTGGTATTCATGAGGCGAATTGGAGTTAGCGGTGTAGTTCTGTTCAGTGCACACCTTTAGCGCAGTGTGGAAATGTGCAGACATTATTATTAATTCAACTTCTGACCTTTTTTAGTAAATCTACAGTGACAGATTTGTAGTGAAGATTGCTGGAGCTAAATATATGTGCATTGTCAAACATAGCGACCTTTGTTTTTGCCAGATTCCCCTAAAGTAACCGCTGAAGTTATTTGACCGAATGTGCAGTGTCCTCACGCAATCCCCCCACCCCGCCCCCCCGTATATACACTCGCTAAGAACACACATTGTGCCGGCAATCTTGTTTAATATGTTCCAATGTATGATTGATACCTTGTTGTTATACAATCATATTGTTACCTGTGTTAAATACTGAACCTCCATAGTAATATCGTCTTGTAAAACTCCGCACGTTTACAACTCAGTCATCATTGGATTGTATTTCACTGAGCGGAACCTCCAATCTATTCCATACTAACTCAACTCCTGAGGCAGACAGAAACTAAAATATGGGATTTTTTTTTCAAGGAACCTTCTTCAACATTATAAAGAAATTCACATGGACTGAATCCAGTGCTTTTCCCTCAGATCTGCTCACCCTGGAATTCCGAACAGATTCGCATGGAAAATGTACCAGCGTAAAGCAGTTTAATGCTGCGGGGTAGTTGTTATTCGGGTTGAAGCCAGAGTGACTTCTACCCACAGACAATGCATCATAGCACACATGAGGACGGTCTTAACAGGGATCTTGGCTTCATGACACACTATCTGTAACCCCCGTAACTTGCCTGGGTTAGCAAAAAACCTCACTTACTGTGCTGTCTGGAGAAAATACACAATTCTCTAACCAATGCTCAGGATTTCCTTCACACACATTGTTAGCCACTTTAACACTTGAATAGCAGATTAGATGTAAGGATTCGCATTCTAATCAGCAATCTGTAACTGTCTGTGCTGATGTGTGCTATTGCAGACCAGAACACGGCATTTGCCTGAGGAAGACACAAGAGTGTTGAAAGCTCACAATTTTACTATCAAATAAATCGGTTGGATTAAAAATTGGTGTTGCTAAATTCTTACTGAGTTCATAGCACAGAGCCAGCCATTGTTAAAACTCAGGTTTGTTCCTTTGCCTTTTATTAAACACTCTGAAATCAGCTATGGACTCTGAACCCAGTGAAGAGGGTCACGTATGGGGAAGAAGGCTTTCAACTGAGAGCGGGCAGCATAGTCGCTGAAAAGGTGTTCTGGATTTACACAGGGCATTATGACAAGTGTAAGATTCAGAAAGAGAAATGGTATCAGTGAGGTGCAGATTGTCTCACTCATTATTCTAATCCTATCTCACTTATACACCACAATACCTTCACACACCACTCCGTTATCCATGCTACCCTCGAGCCCCACACTGCCCCATTACTCCCTACGCTGCCCCACTACCCCCCCCACTACCCCCCCACGCTGCCCCCACGCTGCCCCACTATCCCCCCACGCTGCCCACTATCCCCCCCACGCTGCCCCACTACCCCCCCACGCTGCCCCACTACCCCCCCACACTGCCCCACTACCCCCCACGCCCCACGCTGCCCCACTACCCCCCACGCTGCCCCACTACACCCCCCACGCTGCCCCACTACACCCCCCACGCTGCCCCACACCCCCCCACTGCCCCACTACCCCCACGCTGCCCCACTACACCCCCACGCTGCCCCACTACACCCCCCACGCTGCCCCACTACACCCCCCACGCTGCCCCACTACACCCCCACGCTGCCCCACTACACCCCCCACGCTGCCCCACTCACCCACACCCCCCACTGCCCCACTACACCCCTCACGCTGCCCCACTACACCCCTCACACTGCCCCACCACACCCCCACACTGCCCACTACACCCCCACACTGCCCCACTACACCCCACACTCACACTGCCCCACTACACCCTCACTGCCCCACACCCCTCACACTGCCCCACTACACCCCTCACACTACACCCTCACACTGCCCCACTACACCCCTCACACTGACACCCCTCACACTGCCCCACTACACCCCTCACACTGCCACTACCCCTCACACTGCCCCACCCCTCACACTGCCCCACTATACCCCTCACACTGCCCCACTACACCCCTCACACTGCCCCACTATACCCCTCACTGCCCACTATACCCCTCACACTGCCCCACCCCTCACACTGCCCCACTACCACCCCTCACGCTGCCCCACTACCCCCCATGCTGCCCACCCCCCACTGCCCCACTACCCCCCACGCTGCCCCACTACCCCCCACTCCCACTACCCCCACGCTGCCCCACTGCCCACTACCCCCCCACATTGCCCCACTACACCCCCCACGCTGCCCCACTACCTCCAACGCTGCCCACTACCCCCCCACATTGCCCCATTACCCTCCACATTGCCCCACGACCCCCCCACGCTGCCCATTACTCTAATACCCCCATTCACCATTCCCACTCTTCCTTCACTTTGATACCCGCACTGCCATTTTGCTGTCAGACAATCCTGCACCATTCTGAACTGCTGCTTCAAGTGATGAATCTGAAGTTTGTCTATGAATCTGCTGTTCCTCTGTTGGATTCTCCACTGGTGCCTGTCTGTTATTTATTATTGTTGATGCAATGTTTCCATAACTCTGGATGGGGAATTGGTCATCCTGCAACATGAGCCTGGAATCAACTGTGTCACTGTCCCCCCACTCCAGTCCTGCAGCAGGAGGGAAGGAAGGGAATGAGCGATGGAGAGAGTGAGGAGAGGGAGCAGAGGAGGAGGGAGGGAAAAGGGGAGAGAGGGAGGGGAGGGAGAGAGGGAGGGGGGAGAGAGGGAGGGGGGAGGGCGAGAGAGAAGGGGGAAAGGGAGGGAGAGGAAGAGAGGGATGGAGGGGGGAGGGGGAGGGAGAGGGGAGAAGGAGGAGGGGGACGGGACACAGAGGAAGGGTGGAGGGAGAGAGGAAGAGAGGAGGGAGGGAGGGGGGGAGGGGGAGAGGAGGGAGGGAGAGGGGAGGAGAGAGGAGGAGGGGGAGAGGAGGGAGGAGGGAGAGGGGAGGGGAGGGAGAGAGGGAGAGGGGGAGGGAGAGAGGAGGGAGGGAGAGGGGGAGGGAGAGAGGGGGAAGGAGGAGGGGGAGGGGAAGGGGAGGGAGGAAGTGATGGGATGGGAAAGAGGAAGGGACGGGGAGGGGTGAGGGAGGGAGAGGGTGAAGGAAGGGAGGGAAAGGAGAGAGTGAGAGGAGGGAGTGAGGGATGGGGAGAGAGCAAGGAGGGAGGGAGGGAATGTGGGGAAGAAGGAGACGGTGGGGGGGGGAGGGAGGACGGAAAGGAAAGGAGGGGAGGGTGGGGAGTAAATGAGGAAGAGAAGGAGAGAGGGAGTGAGGGAATGAGGGCGGGGGAGTAAGTGAGGGTGTAAGTGAGAGAGTAAGGAGTGAGGGAGTGAGTGAATGAGGGAGTAAGTGAGGGAGCAAGGGGAGAGAGGGATGAGCGGAGAGATGGGGAGGGAGAAAGAGAGAGGGGCGGAGTGGGGAGGAAGTGAGTGAGGGTGTGAGTAAAGGTGGGACAGAGCAGGGGAGGGAGTAATGGTAGGAGGAAGGGACGGAGGGGAGGGAGGCAGGGACCGGGCAGCCTGAGGCAGCTCTCCCAGGGCCCCCTGTATCTCAGCTTGCTCCTGCTCTCTGTCTCCGCCCAAACTGCAATCCTGTCCAAGGTCAGAGAAGTCAGTGTATCCTCCTGCAGGGCCCTGTCCTAGCAGCACACTCAGCAATCTGCACCCTACACAAAAGGACAGCCTTTCAACCCCGCCGCTCCCTCTCTCATTGCTGCATTAGAACAGTTGCTGAGACACATCCAGCGCTCTCACAGATATTCATTAGGAAAGATTTGACACGCTGTTTTTTGGAGCCGCACTCTCACTCTTCCCCTGCCAACTGTTCCTCCTAAAAAAAACTATCACCGGCTGAGCAGAACTGCGTATTTTTCGTCTATTATCATATTGCTGTTTCAGTTTTCCCCCATTTTAAAAGAGGAATGTTCTAAGAGAGAGAGAGAGAGCCGCCTCCAGATCAGGCTCAGAACTACAATCTCACTGATCCAATCCAGCGATTCTAACCGCACTTTAGAGCAGTTTAAACCTATTTGCCTCCAAACTGTATTGAAATCAATACAAACCGAAGGAGACAGTGTCTTTAACAGGATTTCTAGTCAGCTTATTGAGTTTGAAGATGCAGTTTATAAACTAATGGACATGGTTACTTGGGAGATCGATGTTGCCTGTATAAAGTTGGTGATGTTTAAAGCATTGTATCTTACTGTCTGAGGGTAGGTCAGGGACCTACACTGAAATTTTCAAATATTCAAAATGAAAATATTCAATGTGCAGAATTAGTTAAAGTTTATTTATTAGTGTCACAAGTAGGCTTACATTAGCTCTGCAATGAAATTTCTGTGAAAATCCCCCAGTTGCACCTATTCAGGTACACTGAGGGAGAATTTAGCATGGCTAATGCACCTAACCAGCACACCTTTCAGACTGTGAGAAGAAAACAGAGGAAACCCACAAAGACACAGGGAGAATGTGCAGACTCCACACAGATAGTGATCCAAGCCAGGAATTAAACCCAGGTTCCTGGTATTGTGAGGGAGCTTACAAGATAATGAAGGAGCTAGATAGGGTAGAGGTAGAGAGATTCTTCCTGCTTAGAAAGAATAGCAGAACTAGAGGGCACAGCCTCAAAATAAGGGGGGGGGGGTGCAATTTAGAACAGAGCTGAGGAGGATCTTCTTCACTCAAATGGTGGTGAATCTCTGGAATTCTCTGCCCATTGAAGTGGTGGAAGCTTCCTCGCTGAATGTATTTAAGTCATGGGTAGATAGATTTCTGATACACAAGGGTGGCAATATAGCACAGTGATTAGCACTGCTGCTTTACAGCTCCAGGGTCCTGGGTTCTATTCCTGGCTCAGGTCACTGTCTGTGTGGAGTTTGCATATTCTTCTTGTGTCTGCGGTGGGTTTCTTCCGGGTACTCGGGTTTCCTCCCACAGTCCAAAGATGTGTGGGTTAGGTTGATTGGGCATGCTAAGAAATTGGCCCTTAGTGTCCAGGAATGCGTAGATTAGAGGGATTAGTAGATATAATATGTAGGGATATGGGGATAAGGATCTGGGTGGAATTGTGTTCGGTGTAGACTCAATGGGCCGAAGGGCCTTTTTCTGCACTGTAGGGTTCTATGATTCAAAGGGAATTAAGGGTTATGGGGAGAAAACGGGTAAGTGGAACTAATCCAATTCAGATCAGCCATGATCTTATTGAATGGCAGGGCAGGCTCGAAGGGCTAGACTCCTGCTCCTATTTCTTATGTTCTTATGAGCAATGCAAACCACTGTGTCACTGTGCCACCCAATCCAACAACCACCTTGTTTGTCTGTCAGATAGCCCCATTCTAAACGCATTCTCCTCCCACATGCTTCACAGCTCATTGCAATTTACATTTGTGTTTGCTATTTGCCATTTATATTGGCTGTTCTTGCATTCCTGCCATGCCTTTAACTTGTTTTTTCAAAGTGGACCTGTGTCTGGTTCTGGGGAGCCAGCCTTAACTCCCTGGGCACCGGGTGAAGGCTCTGGAAAGGACTGCACTTGGGCAGGTTGAGAGCCCCCTGTGTTGGGCTTATGCTTTGATTCTTCCACTCACATGCTCATCACTATCCCAATGGATCTTATACAAACAGCACCTTGATCAGCACTGAATGTGTGGAACACAATATGTGGATTCTGTCTGGTGTGTGAGTCTGTGTATGTGTCTGTCTGTCTGTCTTTATCTGAGTAGGTGTGTGCGTGTGAGCCTGTGAGTGTGTGTGTCTGTATGTGTGTGCGCATATTGCCGGGGGAGGTAGTGGAAGTGGATATGGTAGTGCCTTTTAAAGGACATCTTGACAAGTACATGAATAGGATGGGAATCGAGGGATGTGGTCCCCGGATATGTCTGGATATGTGTCTGTCTGTGTTTGTGTGTATGTGTGTCTGGGTATGTGTGCATGTCTGTGTCAGGGTATATGTGTGTGTCAGGGTATGTGTCTGTGTCTGGGTATGTGTGTGTGTTTGGGTATGTGTGTGTGTCTGGGTATGTGTCAGGGTATGTGTCTGTGTCAGGGTATGTGTGTGTGTCTGGGCATGTGTGCATGTCTGTGTCTGGGTATGTGTGTGTGTCTGGGTATGTGTCAGGGTATGTGTCTGTGTCAGGGTATGTGTGTGTCTGGGTATGTGTCAGGGTATGTGTCTGTGTCAGGGTATGTGTGTGTGTCAGGGTATGTGTGTGTGTCAGGGTATGTGTGTGTGTTTGGGTATGTGTGTGTGTCAGGGTATGTGTGAGTGTGCACGGAGGCTGGTTCCTCTGCAAAATCTAACCTTTTTGAACAATTATAATTGGGGAGAAGTTCACAATTAGTTATCCTGTGTAGCTTCCAGCTCGCTACTATCCAGATACACATAGACTGAGAGAGGCAGCGCTGGGAGCAGTGGGATAGCGAGCAAGGCTGCCTCGGAGCTCATAGCAAGAAGTAATTGATGTTGAATGGAGAGATGAGTTTTCGGAGTACGGACATGTGTGTGTGTGCGGATTGGCGCAGGGGGCCGTGGCTTGGTGGTGGGGAGGGGGGGGGGGGGGGGGGGGGGGGGGGGTGGAGGGAGGGGGAGCTATTTTTAGAGGGAGAGTGCAGAGCGGAGATGTGTTAGTGCTGCCCAGGCAGGGGAGGTGCTGGAGCTGGAGCGGGAACGGGAGCCGGAGCTGTTCTTTCAGCACTGAGTTACTCAGCACTCATTCACCAGGAAACTGGGTAAGAAGCTCAAATCTCAGCAGCCGCATTCCTAGGTCAGACACAGGAGTAACGGTCCAGCAAGGGACCGCAGATTATGCTCCATTATCTTTTATTTGAGTTAGAGCACAATTAAAGGATCTCGGCAGCAGCTATGAGAATGAAGGGGCAGTTTCTGAATGAAGTGTCCTAGAATATTATGCAATCTGGTTTGACAGGTTTATATGTGACTGAGCCATGGGCCAGGGCAGTGCAGGAACTTGGATTGATGTTGTGAGAGATTTTGATGCACCAATCTTGTACATTCAGGGTTACTTTTAGAAGAAGTCTCCATCAATGCATGGTGACTTTTATCTGTATTACTGCCGGTCTTTTCAAAACCAAAGCGACAAAGAGGAACCGGATAGAGAATCAGCTGTGAAAATGCCGTTAATATATCAAAAAGGCAGTTTCCATTTGGCACAAGGCAGGAGAAGGATGTGTGAGCAGGGACATGCTGCCAGCATTATGGATTGAAGTTGTTGTGTGAGCGGGAATTCCATAGGCCGGGAAGCCAGTGCCTTTACACTGACCAAGAGGCAGCTTCCACCAGCCGCGTCCCTAATGGGACCCACCGCGACCTTGAGTTGAGCTGAAAGTCAGCGCCCGTATTCATCCAACCGAGTGCTGTAAATGTTACTGCAAAAAGCGCAGAACCAAGAAAGGCACAAGAGACACAGAGAGAGGCAGCAAGAGATAGAGAGAGAGAGACAGCAAGAGACACACAGAGAGAGACAGCAAGAGATACAGAGAGAGAGAGGCAGCAAGAGACACAGAGAGAGAGAGACAGCAAGAGATACAGAGAGAGAGACAGCAAGAGATACAGAGAGAGAGAGGCAGCAAGAGACACACAGAGAGAGACAGCAAGAGATACACAGAGAGAGACAGCAAGAGATACAGAGAGAGAGAGGCAGCAAGAGATACAAAGAGAGAGAGAGACAGCAAGAGACACACAGAGAGAGACAGCAAGAGATACAGAGAGAGAGAGACAGCGAGAGACACACAGAGAGAGACAGCAAGAGATACAGAGAGAGAGAGACAGCAAGAGATACAGAGAGAGAGAGAGAGACAGCAAGAGACACACAGAGAGAGACAGCAAGAGATACAGAGAGAGAGAAGCAGCAAGAGACACAGAGAGAGAGAGACAGCAAGAGATATAGAGAGAGAGAGAGACAGCAAGAGATACAGAGAGAGAGAGAGACAGCAAGAAACACACAGAGAGAGACAGCAAGAGATACAGAGAGAGAGAAGCAGCAAGAGACAGAGAGAGAGAGAGACAGCAAGAGATATAGAGAGAGAGAGAGACAGCAAGAGATACAGAGAGAGAGAGAGACAGCAAGAGACACAGAGAGAGAGACAGCAAGAGATACAGAGAGAGAGAGGCAGCAAGAGACACACAGAGAGAGAGACAGCAAGAGATACAGAGAGAGAGACAGCAAGAGATACAGAGAGAGAGAGGAGCAAGAGATACACAGAGAGAGAGAGAGACAGCAAGAGACAAAGAGAGAGAGAGAGACAGCAAGAGATACAAAGAGAGAGAGGCAGCAAGAGATACAAAGAGAGAGACAGCAAAAGACAGAGAGAGAGAGGCAGCAAGAGACACAGAGAGAGAGGCAGCAAGAGACACACAGAGAGAGGCAGCAAAAGACACAGAGAGACAGTTAGTATACACTCCGTTCACTCCTCAAACAGGGCGCTTATTAGAGGATGTATTCCGCGTGTCCTTGCAGTCACATTGATCGCTATTCGGAGCCTGAAACTGCAATCTGAAAAAATCACTTCACAGCAAACACATCCAAATATGTTCCTTAGACTATAGCTAGCACATCTTTCTTCTTTAAAACCATGTGCTACCCAGCAGATGGCTGGCACGGAGTGTAATGGGTAACCCCCCCCCCCCCCCTCCCTCGCACCCCGCACCCCGCGCCATACCAATCCCGCAATGAGAAATGTACAGGAGAGCAGCGTGGATGTTAAGTGAAAGCTGCGGGGAATGGTGAAAGGGAGCGAGGCAGACACGGTGCTGCCTGAACTGGCAGAGAGGAAGCAGGGAAATCGAGTGAAACACGGGGGGAACGAAAGAATCACAACTCCGCAAAACTTAGCAAGGAAAACTGCCAACATGCGTAAGAGAACCGAGAGCTCCTGGTATTCCCGAACCTCCCCAGCGTAATGCTGATTGTAGGAGAAATAGGTAAAAAACGCAGAGGCGGAGATAGTGATAGGTAGCAGTAAGTGGATCATCTGAAGGACGAATCAGTTAGTACACAGCACAAAAAAGACAGAATACTCTCCTACTTTCACACACCACACACCACTTAGGATAATAGCCCATTACTGCAAAGGCTACAGAATCCTTCCTCATTCTCACTCCAGGAAGATAGAATTCTGTCTCATTCACACCCAATCTCTGTTTTAAACCCATTTAATAACGGAGCTTCCACAATCCAAAGAGAATTCCAAACATTCACGAGCTTCTGAGTAATCTTTCCTCATCTTAGTTCTAAGTGGATTCCCCCTTATTTTGAAATTGTGTCCCCTGGCTGATGACTGCTCAAACAGGGGAACATCTTACCGACATCAACCGTGTAAATCTTTGTAAGTATTTTATGTTTGTCAATGAGATCACCTCTCATTCTTTGAAACTCCAAAGAATACAGGCAAATTTCTCCAATCTCACTTCATAGGACTATCCTGCCATCCCAGAACAAGTCCAGTGAACATTCATTGCAGTCACTCAATGACAATCAGAGGCAATTGGGACTAACAATGTTAAAAAACTGTGCAGCATGGACAAGTTGTGCCAAAGGGCCTATTTCCATACTTTAACCTCAGTGACTCTAATAATATCCTTCTTAGGGTTAGGGGACCTGCACACAGTACTGGATGGTCTAAACAAGCTTCTCTGCAATTGAAGCAAGACGTTGCTGTTGTTGCACTCATATCCTCTTGTAATAAAGGCTAACATCCTAATTGCTTGCTATCTCTGCATGTTAGTTTTCAGTGACTTATTGACAAGGGCATCAACGCTCCTTTGTACATCACACTCTATAATCTCTCACCATTTAAAAATATTGGGCATCTCTCTTCCTTCTGCCAAAGTGAATAACCTCAGATTTTCCCATATTACATTCCATTTGCCATGTTCTTGCCAACTCACTAAATCTGTTCAAAACTTCTTGAAACCATTTTACATCTTTCTCACAAAACAAGTTCTCACCTAACTTTTTGTCTTCTGTGACCTTAGAAACATTACATTTGGTCCCCACATCTAAATCATTGATATAAATTGTGAATTGTTTGGGCCCAAATACTGATCCTTAAAATACCCAAGTAGTCACAGGCAGGCAATTTAAGAATAGCCTGCCAACTCTTTGTTCTTTGTCTGTCAACCAATTATTAACCCATGACTGTTTATTTGCCTCCTATCCCATGTGTTTTAATTTTGCTAACCAACCTCCTATGGGGACATTATCAAAAGCCATCTGAAGATCCAAATATACTGTGTTTATCAACTGCCTTTTATCAATTCGAGGATAACATCCTCGAAATATTCCAATGGGTTTGTCAAACATGACTTCACATTCATAAATCCATGCTGACTGCCCAATCAGATCTATGTATCCATTTATCACATGTTTTGGAATAGATTCTAGCAGTTTCCCTATTACTGATGTAAGGCTAACAGGTCTGGAGTTCTTGATTTTCTTCCTTTCTCTTTATACGGTGGGGTGACATTTGCTACCTTCCAATCTACAGGAACAATTCTATAGAATCTATAGAAGTTGTAAGATAATCACCATTACATCCATTATCTCTTTAGCTACCACTTTCAGCAATCTGGGATGTAGATATCTCGGTCACCTTCAGAATCATTAATTTCAGAATACAATCTTTTTATGAATACTAATTTCCTTCAATTCCTGATTTTCTATAGTCCCTTGGATCTCTAATCCTGGGAGATTTCTTATAACTTGCTCAGTGATGACAGAAACAATGTAATCATTTAGCTTTTATGCCACTTCTCTGTTCCTCATTATAAATTTTCCTGTCTCTGCCTGTAGTGCAGCCACATTTGTCTTAGCAAAATGTTCCCATAAGATTGAAGCTAAGCAGGAAACAGCCCTTGACCACAAAGGGCCTTAACTGGGGCAAGGGTGAGCTTTCCCCCGTGCTCTGCTCACCCCAGCATAATGCTGCTGCCAAGTCGGGGCGAGTGGGAATCCAGAGGGAATTCCATCCATGCAATTTCACTCACCCCTTCAGCTCGGAATCTGCTGGTGGAAGCATAAAATTCACTGAAGAATTCTTCAATTGTGATCACTCATGCCTGGAGGTATTTTTATAATGCAATTATTAATTAGACTTTTCTCATTATATAGTGCAAAATCTAAAATCGCCAGTTCTCTTGTCCCACAACATATTGCTCTAGAAACACATCCCTCACACACTTCAGAGACTTGTCCTGAACATTAATGCTCATGAGACTTACCCAGTCTGTATGTGGATTGAAGTCACCTATGGGAGAGTGAAGTTGAGAGTTGTAAGGAAGGAATTCCAAAGTTTTAGGTCAAAGCAATTAGGTGTGGCCACCATTGGTGGAGGGATTAAAAATGAAGATGTAGAAGAAGCCAGTGTTTGAGAAGTGCAGCTCTACCTTGTAGGGTTATGGGGCTGGAGGAGATTACAAAGATAGAGGAGTGAGACCATAGAGAGACTTGAAAACAAGGATCACAATTTTAAAATCAACCACATTGCTTGACTGTGAATCAGTGTAGATTAGCGAATGCTGGTGTGATTGGAGAACAGCATTTGGTGTGTGTTAGGACTGAGGGCAGCAGACTTTACAATGATTACATGTTCATGGAGGGTGGTATGTGAGAGAGCAGGCAGAAGTATATAATGGACAATGAAGTTATTAAAGAGGGTTTTAAGCTGAGTGGAGGTGAAGTCAGGCAAGAATTGGTCACAGTGATGGTGCAAATATGAGTTTGGAAGCTCATCCCAGGTCATTTGACACCAAGGTTGCAAATAGACTGAATAAATGTGTCTGCATGAGTTTCCTCCAGGTGCTCTGGTTTCCTCCCACAGTCCAAAGATGTGCAAATTAGGTTGCTTGGCCATGTTAAAATTGCCCCTTAGTGTACTAGGATGCTTAGGTTAGAGGGATTAGTGGGTAAAATATGTAAGGATATAAGGGTAGGGCCTGGATGGGATTGTGGTCGATGCAGACTCAATGGGCTGAAGGGCCTCTTTCTGCACTGTAAGGTTGTTGCCTGGCTGTTGCCAGGCAGAGTGAAGGAGTACGAAGTGCTTTAGTGGGGTCTGAAGAAAATGGCTTCAATCTTCCAAATATTTAGTTGGAGAAAAGCTGTGCTTCTGGTGTTGGATAACGCATCTGCTAAATTAGCAAGAAATTGAGAATAGTGATGGTGTTGTCAGTGTGTGATAAGTAAACCTCTACTTTCAGATTGGCATGGCCAAGGGGCAGCATGTAGATGAAAATAGGAGGGGATCAAAGATAGATCCTTCTGGTGCACCAGGGATAATGGTACAAGAACAGAAAATGAAGCCATTGCAAATGACTCCCTGTCTATAATATAATAGATAAGAATAGAGGGTATAGATTTAAGGTGAGAGGGGAGGGATACAAAAGTGTCCAGAGAGGCAATTTTTTTTCATACACAGGATGACGTGTGTCTGGAACAAACTGCCAGAGATTATAGTAGAGGTGTGTACAATTTTATCTTTTAAAAAGCATTTAGGCAGTTGCATGGGTACAATGGGTATAGAGAGATATGGGACAAATGCAGGCAATTGATAATAACTTAGGGGTTTAAAGAAAAAGGATGACATAGACAAGTTGGGCAGAAGGACCTGTTTCCATGCTGTAAACCTCTATGACCCTAACAGTATGATAATAATAATGGATGATAATGGCAAGGATTTGAAGATGATGGTGTGGTCACCCATGTCAAAAGCTGCAGACAGATTGAAAAGGATGAGGAGGGAGAGTTACCTTTGTCAATCATATAGCATATACTTTTTATCTACACAGATACCAATTGATGAAGGGCTGGATTTAATAGAGGCATTGATGGTTTTGCTCACCAGTGTGAGAGTCAGCTGGAGCCCTGCATCACTTGTTTTAGACAAGGCCTTCTGCATTAGGTTCTCTCCAGCCAATTAACAGGCCAGCGATTGACCTTTACTGGGATCAAGAATCCTGGAGCAGAAGTTCTGCATGCGAAGAGCTGCCAGTCAGTCAGAGGCCAAAGGACCTACTCCTGGTTCTCTGTTTCTCTTAGACACTGAGTACCTTTAGCCAGTCCTCCACTTGTGTCAGTATGTGACCCCTAGTGCCATGACCTTTAATTTTCATTGCTGACCTTTTGTGTGGGATGAAAGCCTTCTGAAAATCCAAATACACCACATCCACTGGTTCTCCCTTATCTGTTCTGCTAGTTACAACCTCCAAAAGCTCAAACAGGTTTGTCAAACATGATTTACCTTTTATAAATCCATGTTCACTCTGCCTAGTATTACCATTATTTTCTACTCAACCTTTATAGTAACATCCTAGCATTTTCCCGACTACTGGTATCACCTATTCTCTCTCTCCCTCCTTTCATGGAGTATGAATATTTTTGGCGAGACCTGTATTTGTTGCCCAAAAAGAATTTTCCTTGGGGAGATGATGGTGAATTTAGACAAATGAGAGGTTATCTCATTCAAACATACAACATTCTTAAAGGATTTGACAAGGTAGATACGGGAAGGATGTTTCCCTTGGCTGGGGAATCTAGATGTAGAGATGCCGGAGTTGGACTGGGGTAATAAGAACTCAGTAATAATTTAGCAACACCAATTTTAAATCCAACCGATTTATTTGATAGTAAAATTGCGAGCTTTTGACACTCTGTGTCTTTGTCAGGCAAATGCAGTGTTCTGGTCTGCAATAGCACACATCAGCACAGACAGTCACAGATTGCTGATTAGAATGCAAATCCTTACATCTAACCTGCTATTCAAGTGTTAAAGTGGCTAACAATGTGTAATGGGGAATCTAGAACCAGGGGCACAGTATCAGAATAAGGGCAAGGTCATTTAAGATTGAAATGAGGCAGAATTTCTTCACTCAGAGAATGATGAATCTTTAGAATTCTCTATCCCAGAGTGGAGGCTCAATCTCTGAGTGTGTTCAAGACTGAGACCGATAGATTTCCACATCCTAAAAGTATCAAGAGATACAGGGATAGTGCAGGAAAATGGTGTTCAAATAGGAGATCAGCTGTGATCTCATCGAATGAAGGAGTGAGTTCGAAGGACCACATGGAATCCTGCTGCCTATTTCTTATGATCTTGAACCACTGTGGTCCACCTGATGTAGGTACACCTGTAGTGTAGGTACTGTAAAGTTACAATTTTGATCCTCCTTATCCCAAGGAAGCACTTCAATTTGTGAAATAAAAATATTTGGGTAAAGTATGAAATTCAACAGCACGAGTTGCAGATGTTTAAATATAACTTTTAAGGACACGATTTGCTGCATTGGTCTGATAATGAGAACATATAGAACAAGTTTCTGTTTGTACTCAGTGTTGCAATAACAGACTGTTAATTTATATTACAAGAGAATGTGGTAGAACTGTCTGAAGTGTAGAAAGAGACTCCAGCTGGATAACAAACTGGAATTATTGGGACTACTAAATGTAACATCTTCATAGCTGTATTTGAAAGTTTATTTATTAGTGTCACAAGCTGGCTTACATTAACACTGCAATGAAGTTACTGTGAAAATCCCCACACTCTTGCGCCTGTTCGAGTACCCTGAGAAGAATTTAGCATGGCCAATGCACTCTAACCAGCACATCTTTGAGACTGTGGAAGGAAACTGGACTACCTGGAGAAAACCACACCAATGTGGGGAGAACGTGTAGACTCTACACAGAGAAGTAACCTAAGCACCGGGTCCTGGTGCTGTGAGGCAGTAGTGCTAACTACTGTGTCACCACACTGCCCCATGCAACTCTGCTGCACTTGGACTCGTATTACTGAATTGATCACTGAAGTGCACTAGAAGATATTTTGCTTAAACTCAAAAGTCACAGCACAACAGCAACATGAGATACTTGCCAAGTAGCAGCGCATTGCAGGTCTGAGAGCAGTGTGAATGACCTAATAACTTTCACATTAGTTCAATAAAGCTCATAAAACACTGTCAGTACTGCTATATTCTATTTATAGGTTAGCCTTCAGTTAAGTTTGGAATACTGCTTATGGTACAAACTTTGCAATGATATGACTCATTGAAAATTGCCATTGTAGTAAAAGGGTGGCCAGTATAAAAGGGTTAATGTGGGATTGGGGAAACTGCACATTCTACAGCATGATGTAGAGAGTCCAGTAATAATGGACTTTTCACAGTAGACCCTAGTAGAAGTCAGCATGGAGATAGTAACTAGTTAGTGGCAATACTCTGGAGATATATATGAGTTGCAAATAAACACTTATGGTGGAATTTTTCCATCCTGGTAACTACGGGAATCATAACGAGTGGGACATAGACCATGCAAAGGTCCATTGGCCTTAGGCAGGATTTTCTGGCTTTGGAGTGAACATGGCTGGAAAATTCCACCCTTAATATTCAACCACAGAAACCTCTAGACCTCATTATGAGATACAGAACAAACCTTACAACATGGTGTAGCTAATGCATGAAGCCAGGATAAAAAAAGTGAAGAACCTCAGAGAATACGAACATGTGAATTAAGAGAGGAATAGGCTATTCAACCCTTTTGAGCCTGCTGCATCATTTAATATTATCATGGCTGATCTGATAGTTGGATCAAACCTGCATTCTCATCTACCCTTGAGAACCTTTGGTTCCCTTGTTAGTCAAGAATCTATTAAACTCCACCTTAAAAATATTCAAAGTTGCACTGTTCTCTGGGGAAGAATTCCAAATGCTAATGACCCTCTGAAAGAAGAAAAACTTCATCTCCATCTTAAATGGGAGACCCCTTATTTATAAACTGTATCTCCTAGTTCTAGGCTTTCTACAGGAGAATCATCTTTTCAGTATCCACCCTGCCAAGTTCCCTCAGGATCTTATATGTTTCAGTAAGGTAAGCTCTCATTTTTCTGAATTCCAGTGAATAGCAATCCAGCCTTTCTTCTTAAGGTAACCCCCTCATCACAGGTATCAATTGAATGAGCCTTCTCTGAACTGCCTCTAATACATTTTTATATCTTCCTTAATTAAGAAGATTAAAACTGTACACAGCACTCCAGATGTCTCTCAGCAATATTTATTGAGGTGATATGGTGGCACAGTATTTAGGGACCTGGGTTTGATTCATGGCTTGGGTCACTGTCTGTGTGGAGTTTGCACATTCTCCCTGTGTCTGCATGGATTTCCTCCAAGTGCTCCGGTTTCCTCCCACAGTCTTGAGATGTGCGGGTTAGATGGATTGGCCATGCTAAATTGTTCCTTAGTGGCAGAGCAACCAGCTAGGGTAAATGTCTGGGATTATGGTGATAGGGCCAGGATGGGATTGTAGGTGACACAGATCTAATGGGCTGAATGACCTCCTTTTGCACTGTAGAATTCAATGATTATATAACTGTAGCAAATCATCCCTCCTTTTATATTCTATTCCACTTTCAACAAATGACAAGACTCCATTTACCTCCTTTACCTGCATATAAGTCTTTTGTGATTCTTATACCATGATTGATCCCTCTGTACCTCAGATTCTGCAATCTCTCTGCATTTCAATAATATGCTGCTTTTCTATTCTTCCACCAGAGTGAATAAGTTCATACATTATACTCTACTTACCAAATTTCTACCCACTTGCCTAATCTATTTATGTCCTTTTGCAAACTCTATATGTTCTCCTCACTATTTACTTTCCTGTACATGTTTGTGCCATCAGCAAATTTAGTGACTAAGCAGAAACTACAGCCAGCTTTGAACAAAGTGTATCAAATTTAAAGATACAGCTAGAGATTCTTAAGAAAAATCTCCATTGTAAACTGAAGCTGAAGGGCAGAAGAGAGATCCACTATGTAAATAAAAAGTCAAACCTGATCGAACACAGGGTCAAAAGACCTAGCCAGAACACAGAAACGGTGAGCAAAATTCAGATAAAAGGCTGAACTAATCTTTTAAAAATACTGAGAACACTAATCAGGTAAAGCATACCAGATGTTTAACTGGTAGAGCTCGAAGAACACATGCAACCAATTCCAGAAACAACGCTATACCATGTGGTGATTGAGCTCCATTGACATAGAGTTTAAAAAGAGGAATAGAAAAATCCTAAAAAAGAGAACAGAAGTTAAATCAGAATAGAACATAGAACATAGAACATAGAACATAGAACATAGAACATAGAACATAGAACACTACAGCACAAACAGGCCCTTCGGCCCACAAGTTGTGCCGAACACATCAAAAACCTACCCAGCCATAGACCTATCTATAACCCCCAATCCCACTGGATCCCATATACTCATCCAGAAGTCTTTTAAAAGACCCCAGTGAGTTCACCTCGACCACCACCGACAGCAGCCGATTCCATTCACTCACCACCCTCTGAGTGAAAAACTTTCCCCTAGTATCCCCTCTGTACTTGCTTCTCTGCACCTTAAATCTGTGCCCTCTCGTTGCGACCATTTCAGCCCTGGGAAATAGTCTCTGAGAGTCCACCCTATCTATTCCTCTCAACATCTTGTAAACCTCCATCAGGTCGCCTCTCAACCTTCGTCTCTCCAGGGAGAACAGTCCCAGCTCCCTCAACCTGTCTTCATAAGGCATGCCTCCCAATACAGGCAACATCCTTGTAAATCTCCTCTGCACCCTTTCAATAGCTTCCACGTCCTTCCTATAGTGAGGTGACCAGAACTGCGCACAGTACTCCAAGTGTGGTACATTTGATACATTTGTGTCAAATCTGAATTAGAAGACTTCAAATACAAGATTCAAGTTGAAAATGGACCTTTGAAAATAGAATCTCACCAAAAGTATTCAATGAACCAATCTGTTCAAGAACTGATGTTTCAGAAAATACAAAGATGTTTGAAAGAAGCAGAAAGGACGAATATTGAAGTGCGAAAGTGATCAGCCAAATATCATGATATACATTGGCACCAATAACATAGGAAGGAAGAGTGTGGAGTTCCTGAACAGTGAATATTAAGAGCTTGGTAGGAAGTTAAAAAGCAGGACCCCAAGGATAGTAATTTCAGGATTGCTACCTGTGTCACGTGCCAGTGAGGATAAGAGTAGAATGCTCATGCAGATGAATATGTGGCTGAGGAACTGGTATAGGGGATAGGGTTTCAGATTTCTAGATCATTGAAACCTCTTCTGGGGCAGATGTGACCTGTATAAGAGAGATGGGTTACAGCTGAGTTACAAGGGGATCAATATACTTGCAGGGAGGTTTGCTAGTGTTATTGGGGATGGTTTAAACTAGATTTGCAGAGGGGTGGGAACCAGAGTGCCAGAGCAGATAGTGGAGAGGGGATGCAAATAAATGATGATAGTTCATGCAAAATCACAAATAGAAGAGTTGTGTGTATTGGTAATAATCTTCTGAGGTGTGTCTATTTCAATGCCAGGAGTATTATGGGGAAGACAGACGAGTTGAGGGCATGGATTGACACATGGAATTATGACATCATAGCCATTAGTGAAACTTGGCTACAGGAGGAGGAGGACTGGCAGCTCAATGTTCCTGGGTTCCAATATTTCAGACAGGATAGAGGCAGAGGAATGAAGGATGCAGGGGAGGGGGGGGTGTGGCAGTGGCATTGCTAGTCAGGGAAAATGTTACAGCAATGCTCAAGCAGGACAGATTAGCGGGCTTGTCTACTGAGGCCATGTGGGTGGAGCTGAGAAATAGGAAAGGTATGACCACATTAATAGAACATAGAACATAGAACATTACAGCACAGAACAGGCCCTTCGGCCTTCGATGTTGCGCCGACCAATATAAAAAGCAATGCCCCTCCAAACTAAACCATTCCCTTCTCTTCCATATACTTATCAACTAACCTCTTAAACGCCACCAAACTTGGCGCATCTACAACTGCTGCAGGCAGGGCATTCCACTCCCGAACCACCCTTTGGGTAAAGAACCTACCTCTGATATCCGTCCTATAACTATCACCCCTTAATTTAAAGCTGTGTCCCCTCGTGCTAGCTTTCTCCATCCTAGGAAAAAGGCTATCACTGTCCACCCTATCTAAACCTCTAATCATCTTATATGTTTCAATTAGGTCCCCTCTTAGCCGCCTCCTTTCTAACGAAAACAACCTCAAATCCCTCAGCCTCTCTTCATAAGACCTGCCCTCCATACCAGGCAACATCCTGGTAAACCTCCTCTGTACCCTCTCCAATGCCTCCACATCTTTCTTATAATGTGGGGACCAGAACTGCACACAATACTCCAAGTGCGGCCGCACTAGAGTTTTGTACAGTTGCAACATGACGTTGCGGCTCCGAAATTCAATCCCCCTACCAATAAAAGCTAAGACTCCATATGCCTTCTTAACAACCTTATCGACTTGACTGCCTACTTTCAGGGATCTATGCACATATACACCAAGATCCCTCTTGTTCATCAACACTATTAAGAATCCTACCATTAGCCCTATACTCTACACATTTATTACTCCTGCCAAAGTGCATTACCTCACACTTTTCCACATTAAACTCCATTTGCCACCTCTCGGCCCAGCTCTGCAACTTGTCCAAGTCTCTCTGCAAACTATAACACCCCTCTTCACTATCTACCACTCCACCGACTTTAGTGTCATCTGCAAATTTACTAATCCATCCTTCAATACCCTCATCCAGATCATTTATAAAAATTACAAACAGCAGGGGCCCCAAAACAGACCCCTGAGGTACACCACTTGTCACCGAACTCCACGATGAATATCTCCCATCAACCACCACCCTCTGTCTTCTATCTGCTAGCCAATTCCTAACCCAATTAGCTAAATCACCCTCTATCCCATACATCTGCATTTTCTGCAGAAGTCTTCCATGGGCCACCTTATCAAACGCCTTACTAAAGTCCATATATACCACATCAACCGCCTTACCCCCATCCACCTCTTTGGTCACTTTCAAAAAACTCAATGAGGTTAGTAAGGCACGACCTACCCTTCACAAAACCATGCTGACTATCCCCAATCAATTCATTTCTCTCTAAATAACTATAAATCCTATCCCTAATAATTCTCTCCAATACTTTGCCCACAACAGAAGTAAGACTCACTGGCCTATAATTCCCTGGAAGGTCTCTCTTCCCCTTCTTGAACAATGGGACCACATTCGCTATCCTCCAGTCCTCCGGAACCACACCCGTAACCAACGACGACCTGAAGATCAGAGCCAGAGGCTCTGCAATCTCCTCTCTTGCCTCCCAGAGAATCCTAGGGTAAATCCCATCCAGCCCAGGGGACTTATCCAACTTCAAACCCTCGAGAATATCTAGCACATCCTCCCTATCTACTTCAATACCTTCCAGTTTGCTACCCTGTACCTCAGTGTTCTCCATAACTACATTTACATCACCCTGCGTGAATACCGAAGAGAAATATTTATTCAGTGCCTCTCCAATCTCTTCAGGCTCCACGCACAACTTCCCACTGCTGTCTATGACTGGCCCTAATCTTGCCCTAACCAATCTTCTATTCTTAACATATCTAAAGAAAGCTTTAGGATTCTCCTTAATCCTATCAGCCAAAGTCTTCTCGTGTCCTCTCTTAGCTCTCCTCAATTCACTCTTTAGCTCCCTCCTGGCTAATCTATAGCTATCCATTGCACTAACCGAGCCTTCAAGCCTCATCCTGACATAAGCCTCCTTTTTCCTTTTAACCAGCAAATCAACTTTTTTCGTACACCAAGGTTCTCTTACTCGACCATTTCCTCCTTGCCTGACAGGGACATACTTATCAAGGACTCGCAGCAGCTGCTCCTTGAATAAGCTCCACATTCCAGATGTTCCCAGTCCCTGTAGTTTCCTAGTCCAATCTATGCACCCTAATTCTCTCCTGATGGCCTCATAATTACCCTTCCCCCAGCTATAACTACTGCCCCCAGCTTCATGCCTATCCCTGTCCATCACTAAGGTGAACGTAACCGAATTGTGGTCACTATCACCAAAATGTTCACCAACTTCCAAGCCTAACACCTGGTCTGGCTCATTGCCCAGCACCAAATCCAATGTAGCCTCATCTCTAGTTGGCCTATCTACATACTGAGTCAAAAAACCCTCCTGCACACTTTGTACGAAAACTGACCCCTCTAACGAGCTAGAGCTATAGCTATTCCAATCAATATTAGTAAAGTTAAAGTCCCCCATAACAATTACCCTATTACTTTCACTCCTGACCAGAATTGACTTTGCAATCCTTTCCTCAACCTCTCTAGAACTTTTAGGAGGTCTATAAAAGACTCCCAACAGGGTGACCTCTCCTTTCCTGTTTCTAATCTCAGCCCATACTACCTCAACAGACAAGTCCTCATCAAACTTCTTTTCTGTCACTGTGATACAGTCTTTGACTAATAATGCCACTCCTCCCCCCCTTCTACCTCCTTCTCTACTCCGACTGAAGCATTTGAACCCCGGAACCTGCAACATCCATGGGGTTGTATTTATAGACCACCCGATAGTCAGTGAGAATTGGAGGAGCAAACCTGCAGAGAGATAGCAGCCAACTGCCAGAAACATAGATATGATAGTAGGGAATTTTAATTTTCCACATATAGATTGGGACTCCCGCACTGTTAAAGGCCTAGAGGGGTTAGAGTTTGTAAAATGTGTTCAGGAAAATTTTCTGAATTAATATATGGAGGTACCAACTAGAGAGAATGCGATATTAGATCTCCTATTAGGAAGTGAGTTAGGGCAAGTGACGGAAGTGTGTAAAGGGGAACACTTTGGTTTCAGTGATCATAACGCCATTAGTTTCAACTTAATCATGGATGAAGATATATCTGGTCCTCGGGTTGAGGTTCTGAACTGAAAAAAGGCCAAATTTGAAGAAATGAGAAAGGATCTAAGAAGCGTGGATTGGGATAGGCTGCTCATTGGCAATTGGGAGGTCTTCAAAAGAGAAATTTTGAGAGTGCAGAATTTGTTTGTTCCTGTCAGGATCAAAGGCAAAGTAAATAAGAATAAGGAACCTTGGTTCTCGAGGGATATTGCAATCTGATAAAGAAGAAGTGAGAGATGTATGACATGTATAGGCAATAGTGAACAAATAAGATGCTTAAGGAGTATAAAAAGTGCAAGAACTACTTAAGAAGGAAATCAGGAGGGCTAAAAGAAGACATGAGGTTGCTTTAGCAGTCAAGGTGAAGGATAATCCTAAGAACTTCAACACGTATATTAAGAGCAAAAGGATAGTAAGGAATAAAATTGGTCCTTGAAGATCAGTGATTGGCTTTGCATGGAACCAAAAGAAATGGGGGAGATATTAAATGGATTTTTTTGCATCCATATTTACTAAAGAAACTGGCATGGAATCTATGGAAACAAACAAGTAGGGAGGTTATGGAACCTACACAGATTAAAGGGGAGGAGGTGCTGGCTGTCTTGAGGCAAATCAGATTACATAAATCCCCAGGACCTGACAGGGTATTCCCTTGGATCTTGAAGGAGACTGGTGTTGAATTGCAGAGGGCCTGGCAGATATGTTTAAAATGTATCCATGGGTGATGTGCCGGATGATTGGAGGATAGCTCATCTTGTTCTGTTGTTTAAAAAAGGCTCAAAAAATAATCCAGGAAATTATAGGCTGGTAAACTTGACATCAGTACTAGGTAAATTATTGGAAGGAGTACTAAGAGATAGGATCTACAAATACTTGGATGGACAGGGACTTATTAGGGAGAGTCAATATGGCTTTGTGCATGGTAGGTCATGTTTAACCAGTCTATTAGAGTTTTTTGAGGAGATTACCAGGAAAGTGGATGAAGGGAAGGCAATGGTTGTTGTTTACATGGACTTCATAAGGCCTTTGACAAGGTCCTGCATGGGAGGTTAGTTAGGAAGGTTCAATGGCTAGGAATATATGGAGATATAGTAAATTGGATTAGACATTGGCTCAATGGAAGAAGACAGCAAGTGGTTATGGAGGATTGCTTCTCTGAGTGGAGGCCTGTGACTAGTGGTGTGCCACAGGGATCAATGCTGGGTCCATTGTTGTTTGCATCTAAATCAATGATCTGAATGATAATGTGGTAAATTGGATCAGCAAATTTGCTGATGATACAAAGATGTATCATCAGCAAAGGTGTAGTGGACAGTGAGGAAGGTTTTCAAAGCTTGCAGAGAGATTTGGAGCAACTAGAAAAATGGGCTGAAAAATGGCAGATGGAGTTTAATGTAGACAAGTGGGAGATATTGCACTTTGGAAGGACAAACCAAGGTAGAACATACAAGGTAAATGGTAGGCCACTGAAGAGTGCAATAGGACAGAGAGATCTGGGAATACAGATACATAATTCCCTAAAAGTGGCATCACAGGTAGATAGGGTCATAAAGAGTGCTTTTGGAACATTGGCCTTTATAAATCAAAGTATTGAGTATAAGAATTGAAATGTTATGGTGAGGTTGCATAACACATTGGTGAGGCCAAATTTAGAATATTGTGTGCAGTTTTGGTCACCAGGAAGGATATTAATAAGGTTGAAAGAATGCAGAGAAGATTTACAAGGATGTTGCCAGGACTTGAGAAACTGACTTAGAGAGAAAGGTTGAATAGGCAAGGACTTTGTTTCCTGGAGCATAGAAGAATGAGGGAGATTTGACAGAGGTATATAAAATTATGATAGGTATAGATAGAGTGAATGCAAGTTTTTTCCACTGAGGAAAGGGGAGAAAAAACTAGAGGGCATGGATTAAGGGTGAAGGGAGAAAAGTTTAAAGGGAACATTGTGGGGGGTCTTCACACAGAGAGTGATGGGAGTATAGAATGAGCTGCCGGATGAAGTGATGAAAGCGGGCTCACTTTTAATATTTAAGAAAAACTTGGACAGGTATATGGATGAGAGGGTTGTGGAGGGATACAGTCCAGGTGCAAGTCAGTGGGACTAGGCAGAAAAATGGTTTGGCACAGCCAAGAAGGGCCAAAGGGCCTGTTTCTGTAATGTAGTGTTCTATGGTTCTCCGGTAATTACTTCCTGTGGTAATGAATTTCACAAGCTCACCACTCTTTGGGTGAAGGAACATCTCCGCACCTCCGTCCTAAGTGATCTACCCTCAATCTGGTTATGGACTCTCCCACTGTCGGGAATATCCTCCCGTGTCTACCCTGTCTAATCCTGTTAGAATTTTATAAGTCTCTATGAGATCCCCCTCATTCGTCTGAACTCCAGCGAAAACAAATCTAACTTAGTCAATTTCTCCTCATACATAAATCCTGCCAACCCCGGAATCAGCCTTAATGGTTTGAGTTACAAGGAAAGGCTGGATAGATCGGGACTATTTTCCCTGGAGCATAGGAGGTTGAAAGGTGATCTTATAGAAGTCTATAAAATAATGAGAGGTATACTTGAGATAGGTAATCAACATCTATTCCCAAAGACAGGGGAGTTTAAAATTAGAGGACATAGGTTTAAGGTGAGAGGGGAGAGATACAAAAGGATCCAGAGGGGCAATCTTTTCACTCAGAGGGTGGTGAGTGTCTGGAACAAGTTGCCAGAGGTTGTAGTAGTAGAGGCAGGTACAATTCTGTCTTTTAAAAAGTGTTTAGACAGTTACATGGATAAAATTGGCATAGATGGATATGGGCCAAATATAGGCAATTGTGGCTAACTTAATGCTAAAAGCTAGGTGACATGGACATGTTAAACCTATTTCCATGCTGTAAACCCCTATAAATCTGTCCATTACCTATTTAATATGCACATGTACACACACACACACACACACACACACACACACACACACACACACACACACACACACACACACACGTGATCTTTCAATTTTATGTTAGTAATGGGAATGCTGTACTTGAAGGATATTTGAGTTGAGGATAGAAAAAAATAAAGCCCTTCTTTTGCAACATGGGCTGTTCACGGGCTGTTCATGCCCACCATCATTGCCAGGAAGAATGGAGAACTTGGTGTCCAGCCAAATGTCCTTTTACTGCAGTGGGACTGGAGAATCCCAGTGGATGGGCTCAGAGAATCTGGCTTGTGATCTTCAAAATCAGTGAGGCTCCATTTATATTTCCCAACAATATGGCAATATTTTATTAATAGAAGCATTATTTTTAACTATCGTAAGGAAATTAAAACAAAATTTTTGTACTCAAGAGTCTCTACTTAGATAATCCTCAGGATGATTTTCTTCCACACAGGTTTAATGGGTTCTGATATGGCTGGTAAGTCCAGTGCACAAACTATAGGTCCTGCCATATGTGGGGTCCTATTTGAAGAGTCGGATAGATTTTTTTTGGAACTTTTACACTCTGTCCATTTCTGCGTGTTCTTGACAATTTTTCTCGATGTGATTGGTGCATTCCTGAATGAACCTTCTCTATTTTGGTTGGCATAATAATTTAGCCAAATGCCAGTTTCCCATCACCAATACCCCCTAATGTGCACTGAAGGAAAGGGTCATGCCTGCAACTTACAGTCAGGTAGTCTTCATCTTGGAGCCTATAACACCGATCCAGATGGAGGAATAGATTTTAACACCCCTGTTAATTGCCTCCCATTGGATGCTCAATAAGGTAGCTCATATTTCACAAACCTATGGAGAGATCTACTGATGATTCCCCCATGGCTATCATAGAAGTTGGGGATAAGCCAGAGACTCCTATGAGTTGGCAGGAATGCTTGACCTCTTCAGGGATGATTTAAGGATATCTCTACAGTGTTTCTAGTATCCTCCTGGCTGTCTCTTGCTGTGACCGAGATTGTAAAGCAGTTGCTTCAGTGTCTGGGATCAAGCATACAAATGACATATTTTGCCTGGTGAAATTGGCTTTGAGAGATTAGTGCCTTGATACTGTCAGAAAGCAGAGATTGTGACCCTCTCTGAGAACTAACACCAAAACACGCAAAGAGGAGAACCTCGCCTTATAATCTGTAAAAAGTGTGTTGTGAAGTGGAATGACCTGCTCTTCAGCAACTCCTAGTGGTTATGTACAAAATAAATCCTTGATACTTACTCGAAAATCAGCAAGTAACTATTTTTTTTATCTAACTAACAGTGAACAAATTGACTAAACTATTACAAATTGAATAAATCCCTTCTATTAACTATTCCCAAATGAAACAAGATTCTTAGATAGTGAAGAGGGGTGTTATAGTTTGCAGAGGGACTTGGACAAGTTGCAGAGCTGGGCCGAGAGGTGGCAAATGGAGTTTAATGTGGAAAAGTGTGAGGTAATGCACTATGGCAGAAATAATAAATGTGTAGAGTATAGGGCTAATGGTAGGATTCTTAGTAGTCTAGATGAACAGAGGGATCTTGGTGTGTATGTGCATAGATCCTGAAAGTAGGCAGTCAAGTCGAGAAGGTTGTTAAGAAGGCATATGGAGTCTTGGCTTTTATTGGTAGGGGGATTGAATTTCGGAGCCGCAACGTCATGTTGCAACTGTACAAAACTCTAGTGTGGCTGCACTTGGAGTATTGTGTGCAGTTCTGGTCCCCACATTATAAGAAAGATGTGGAGGCATTGGAGAGGGTACAGAGGAGGTTTACCAGGATGTTGCCTGGTATGGAGGGCAGGTCTTATGAGGAGAGGCTGAGGGATTTGAGGTTGTTTTCGTTAGAAAGGAGGAGCTAAGAGGGGACCTGATCGAAACATATAAGATGATTAGAGGTTTAGATAGGGTGGACAGTGATAGCCTTTTTCCTAGGATGGAAAAAGCTAGCACGAGGGGACACAGCTTTAAATTAAGGGGTGATAGTTATAGGACGGATATCAGAGGTAGGTTCTTTACCAAAGGGTGGTTCGGGAGTGGAATGCCCTGCCTGCAGCAGTTGTAGATGCGCCAAGTTTGGTGGCGTTTAAGAGGTTAGTTGATAAGTATATGGAAGAGAAGGGAATGGTTTAGTTTGGAGGGGCATTGCTTTTTATATTGGTCGGCGCAACATCGAAGGCCGAAGGGCCTGTTCTATGCTGTAATGTTCTATGTTCTATGTTCTATGTTCTAATGGTATGCAGTTCCAATATATACACTTCCCACTTATTAACAAAATAGAATTTAGTTACCTTCTAAATTATAACCAGGTTTTATGTCTTCCAGAATATTCTGAGCTTTCTAAATTCAAAAGCCTGTTGTCTTGGTAAAAACTGCTGCTTGGCTTTTCGATACTAATGTTTCAGTTTGGGCTCTCTGTGTACTTCCTTTTTTTAGCTCACTAAGCACAGGAAAGGCACTGTCTTTTAAAGGGACTACACAATGCATCCCCCCCCCACCCTCCCAAACATTTTACAATTTTATCATTGTTACAAACACCAAATTCTAACTGCCTACCTCCCAGTCTACAATTACTCATCCAACTTTGCAACAATAGTAGGCATGTTAGCCTGGCAGAAAATGGCCATTCTTGCCAGTAGATTTGGAGCATCTTGCAAAGGCACCATTGATGGTATATCTCCAGTGCTGTGGGCTATCCACGTCCCTGAAGGACATAGGAGAGTGGGGTTCTTTGCTGCCCAGTTAACCATGACCTTAACCTCAGTTTTGAGATTTGTGTTCTCAAATACTTTTTCACAAGTGGCTGAAGGCTAAGCTGACATACTGGATAATGAATTTCATTATCACTATCTGTCTCTATTGAGAAGGGGTCCCAAGATGTGGAAAATGGTCCACATTTTGAAGAATCTGCCAATTTCTCAATCATTCAGGGTGTTTTTTGTTACTTTGGGATCTAACTGAAAGAGAACATTAATTTTCTATTTTTAGTGAAAGGCCCATTTTTTCATTTGTCATCAAGGAGGAATCAACAAAGTAAGTAATTATTAAGGTAATGCCAGTAAGCAGTAGCATTTTAATAACAATGACGGAAAGTCCTACACCAAACGGGGATGTTTTTCAGCAGTCCGATGATCAGAGTATGCCTTAGAAAAATATTAATAATGTACTAAAGTAGAGCCTATTGGAAGAAATGAATGATGAAGAGCTGTCTAAACTCTCCTCCTGCCCTTTGAAGGGGCCCTATACCATCCTTACTCTGCTGATTCTGTGTAATTTTCTGTTGATGGAAATATTGGGCAGACTTGGGCAGGCTTCCTAAGGGCCTAGTGCCCAGACACTTTGTCCCACACTCCCCCATTCCCTAACAAGACACCCACTCTACATCATTGTCTCCACCCCACCATGACTAACTAAGCATTTAAATATAGCTTTAATACCCAAATGTCTGAACAGTAAAGGCCCTTGGTTCTTTTATATATGGTTTCTTCATTGTGCCTATTCTCTTGTGTCATTAGTGACATTCCCTAGTCTATATGCCAGAGGAGCCAGGCATCCCACCCTGCATCCATTGCTTCTCAAGAGCTGTGTAATTATTGTTTCTCTTGGATTGAGAATGCCTGGGAAAATCTGTGATTGATTAACTTCTCTTCTGGAGGTGACATGCCATTCACACCTAGGAGATTTGTTCCTTTCTATTAAAATATGACACAGATAGTAATGTGCATACAGATGATTAAATGCCAGGGGTCCTTGATGCCTCATGTTGGAGAAACCAATAATTTGAAAACAATGGTTGCTTTTGATACTACTGCCACTGCTGTGTATGCAGCAGGTTGTTACATTGCTTTTTAATTACCTCTGTCATGGAGTAACAGCAAGGTGATTTATTCCTCCAATTTCTATGTGGGTGCCAGTGAATTCATAAGAGTTGATTGCAGTAGTGCAGGAGGTGAGTACCGCTGCAGAACTTTAAAGTCGGGTATCACATGTCAGTGACAGCATTCCTGCTTCGAACTTTCTCTTTTGACACGCTCAGATATTTGTGTGATGTCACTGTCCCTTTGAAAAGAATTTTTGAAAACTTGATTTTCTGCAGCTTACAGCTTTAGTAATGTAACTGCTGCCAGCTCAGCTACCAGCTGTCCTTTTATGGCTGCTTCAATGGAATTGTTTGTTTTTGCTTTGGTTTTTTATGTCTCTGCATTGTTAAGAGAGAAAACTATTGGTTAGCAGGTAGGTGACATGAAGATTTTTTCATTTTCTGTTCTGAGCTGCAGGTTTGCATTTTAGTTTTGAAGGGAGTGGACACCAGTCTGAAAGCAGTGATTCTTCTTGCTCCCTCCCTGGTTTTGGTAAATTTTGTTGTTTAGCTGAAAGCCTTCCTGGAGTAGAAAATCTGTTGTTGGGGGTTGGATCAAGAGTCTCTCTGGTGCTTTGGAAAGCTATTCTGTTTTCAGACTATTCTGAGTCTCAAGAGTATTGTACAGCAGAATTCAACTAACAGCCTTGATTCCAGCATCAAGTGAGCATTGACCTGTGCTGTGTTAAACCTATGAAAAGGGTTTTTTGTTGGAACACATTAGCATAATTCATTTAAGGGTTTTAATTGGAACACTTCAGTGTTATTGATTTAAGGGTTATACATTATAGTGGTTGTTTTGTTGTTTGTAATTGATAAACGTTTGTGTTATTATTTCTTACTATATATGTTGACTGTATTCTTAACTAAACTTTGTTTAATAAAAACTCCCTAGTGGGTTATTTGAATCATACCTGAAGTGGAACATCTCTTGCTTATCCTAACTAAGTTCAAGATACAAAATCTAAGATTCAGCAGGCTTCATAAAACACTTTGGAGTTACTGACATGACCCAAAACACTCAATTATAATAGACCTGCAGCCTGGTGGAGTGTCTGAATAATAGACCTCATGAACTTCCAATGTCTTCTGTGCTCTTGGAACTTACCTCTTTGCCAATCATGCCCATCGATCATATTCTCAGTTAGAATATGCCTATTGTATTCTCTTGAACTCTCGATCAGTGCCTGCATAGTTGTGGACTTGTTTTTTCTTTCTAAATAAAAGTTGTCTCTTTTTGGTATTATACTTACAGTTTTCACTTTTTTAATGAGTGGTGAGAATAAGCTGGACTAATCATAGACAACATCTATGTTGCTAATTCCATCCCCAATTCTGATACTTTTCATTCACATCATTATGGTGCACAAAAAAAGATAGTTAATTACAATAGTAGGGAATGAGGAGAAGTTTGGGATTACTGAGGCTCACATTGCTGTCTCCTTCTCCTCCTGCCTTCAGGCAGCTTTCTCACCATTGCCTGATTTAGCTGTCCCTTTAAATTCTATCAGGATCTTTATGTAATCAGCAATCTGTAAACTGTCTGTGCTGATATGTGTGCTATTGCAGACCAGAATACCTCATTCACCTGAAGAAGGCTACAAAAGCCGAAAGCTTGCAAGTTTACAATCAAATAAATCGGTTGGATTTAAAATTGGTGTTGTCAGACTCTTACAATAAATATGGCAGTAGAACATAATTGTGAGAACAGCAGGAAGTGGTGAACTGCATTGACTTGACTGCCCAAAGCTCTGTTTACACTAGGTCAGATTACGCTGTAATCAACTATTTGACCCTAAAGTCAGATACAATTCCTGGGACACTTTGCGTTTTGCACTGTGAGGATCCTTGTAACCTGAAATTATCCCAGGTTACTCTGGGAGGCTAGAGAGGAGATTGCAGAGCCTTTGGCTTTGATCTTCATGTCATCATTGGCTACAGGTGTAGTGCCGGAAGACTGGAGGATGGCAAATGTTGTCCCTTTGTTCAAAAAGGGGAGCAGAGACCATCCTGGAAATTATAGACCAGTGAGCCTTACATCTGTTGTGGGGAAAGTTTTGGAAAGAATTATAAGGGATAAGATTTATAATCATTTAGAAAGAAATGAATTGATTAGGGATAGTCAGCATGGATTTGTGAAGGGAAGGTCGTGCCTCACAAACCTTATTGAGTTTTTTGAGGAGGTGACCAAAGAGGTGGATAAGGGTAAGGCAGTTGATATGGTGTATATGGATTTTAGCAAGGTGTTTGATAAGGTTCCGCATGGAAGATTACTGCAGAAAATGCAGATGCATGGGATTGAGGGAGATTTAGCAATTTGGATTAGGAATTGGCTAGCTGATAGAAGACAGAGGGTGGTGGCTGATGGGGTATATTCGACCTGGAGTTTAGTTACAAATGGTGTACCTCAGGGATCTGTTTTGGGGTCACTGTTGTTTGTTATTTTTTATAAATGACTTGGATGAGGGTGTAGAGGGATGGGTTAGTAAATTTGCTGATGATACCAAAGTGGGGGGAGTTGTAGACAGTGAGTATGGATGTTACAGTTTGCAGAGGGACGTAGATAAGTTGCAGAGCTGGGTCGAGAAGTGGCAAATGGAGTTTAATGTGGAAAAGTGTGAGGTGATTCACTTTGGTAAGAGTAATATGTGTGCAGAATATAGGGCTAATGGTAGGACTCTTAGTAGTGTAGATGTGCAGAGAGATCTCGGTGTACAGGTGCATAGATCCCTGAGAGTTGGTACCCAAGTTGATAAGGTTGTTAAGAAGGCATACAGTGTGTTAGCTTTTATTGGTAAAGAGATTGAATTTCGGAGTCGAGATGTTATGTTGCAATTGTACAAAACTCTGGTGCGGCCGCACTTGGAGTATTGTGTACAGTTTTGGTCACCACATTATAAGAAAGATGTGGAGGCATTGGAAAGGGTGCAGAGGAGGTTTACCAGGATGTTTTCTGGTATGGTACATAGGTCTTATGAGGAAAGGCTAAGGGGCTTGAGGTTATTTTCATTAGAGAGAAGAAGGCTAAGAGGTGACCTAATTGAGACATATAAGATGATCAGAGGGTTAGATAGGGTCGATAGTGAGAGCCTTTTTCATTGGATGGAGACGGATAACACGAGGGGACATAGCTTTAAATTAAGGGGTGTTAGTTATAGGACGGATGTTAGAGTGGGTTCTTTACTCAGAGGGTAGTAAGGGCGTGGAATGCCCTGCCTGCTGCAGTTGTGGACTCGCCAAGTTTAAGGGTGTTCAAATGGTCAGTGGATGGGCATATGGATAACATTGGAATAGTTTAGGATAGAGGGTCATAAAATTGGTTCCATTGGTCAGCACAACATCGAGGGTTCTATGAAATTAAATATAGAACTATTTCATGCTGCTTGCTGACACCAAAGTGGAATTGAATAGACTGTCTTTGTTCGGGTGACACTCAGGGTAACATTAGATAGGATACCTCAGGCTGCAGTTTATGAGTTGGTAACTGTGGTTACTCTCGATTCTGTAAGCAGAGCCATGCGAAAGAATCCCCATACAGGAGGTGATATAGCTCTCTTATTGCCTCTTTGGTGAAGGATACTCTAATTGCTTAGAATTACTCACTAAGGCCTCATGAGATTTATGCCTGTAAATTGCTTGGGGACTGAACTGCCTCATTTTGTCTTTCCTCCATCCTGTACTGCTCCCCCAGTTCAGTTAGAAACAAGAAGATTCCCATGTGGATGTCATGACTGTGACTTACTATGGGGGTGGGGCAGGGGGTGGTTTGAAAAATTTCCTGGCCACCTCACCAGGCCTTCAAGTTGTCAGAGAGAAGAACAGCTCTAAGCAGATGAAAACATTCTGCCTATTCCAGCATAATTCCAATGATGAATCATCTCTGAGTATAAAAACCCCAGTATCAGCATTATCCCAATTTTTAACTGGTTAATTATCCTTGAAACATCAATATCGGTCACTCCTGTCCTGAGCATCCACATCGTCACATATGAACTTCCAGCAGCATTGGTAAAGGATCATATGAAATATCCGACATGGCAATAAGGCTATCATTACTGGGTGGAAACAGAGCAGAAACAATGCTAACCCAAGTGCAGCTTGATATTGTCAGTATGCCAGATTGATGCTACAAGCCAAGTACAGAATGAATGCATTCTGAAGGTGCCAATGTTATTTTATCTAATGTCAGAAATACAGCCAAAGTCATCATCAATTATATGCTCATTGTGGTGCTCCAGTGAGGATTTGATGTAGGGAATTCCTATGACTGAGTATTTATAATGTGAAAAGTTCATATGGATAGTTTACATTATAAAGGTGAACATGGTAATTCATGATGGTAAAAGTTTACAAAAAGTGAACTTTTGTGAGAAGTGAGCATTGCAATTAAATCAGACATTCTCAGCATATTTTATAATCCCAGTTGATGTTTTAACTGGATGGGAAGATTCTGGAATGGAACCCTGGCTCAAAAGAATGTAACTTTTACTCTTTTTTAATCAAACATGGAGCAATAGACACACAGTACTGTTAATTAGTTTTAACAAGAAAAAAAGGCATTTATTAAAATTAGGGAAGTTGGAATATGAGATAATATTCCCTTAATCACCCCTTAACTTAACAAATACACACAGTTTTAATGATAAACATGAATAACACTAACACAGTATCTCCGAAGCTACAATGTTATCATCAGCACACAAAGTCCTTTGTAAGCACACAGGATGACTGTGGTCAAGAATATACTTTTCTCTGAATCCAAATTATTGTCAATGGATTTCTCCTCAGAATCCCCCCAGATGATTATCATGTGAGAGTTTCCAAACTCCATTCCCAAAACATGCTTTAAAATCTCCTCTCGTCATGAACAGGTTGCATTCCAAAATCTACTCCAATATTTTCAAATGGCAGTTTTAAATAAAGCTTCTGCTCCATTTCTAACAATGAAGCTGGCCAGACTTTTATACCTCTCCCTCCAGAATTCCTTTGTCTTAATTGACTTCCCCTGTTACACAAACTCTGACATCTAGCCAATCCTGATTTCCCAATTACTTTAAAATTTGTGTCACAGATTGTATTAAGATGTTGCAAACTTTAGGATTACTTTAGAAGCCTTTGTCCAGCTCCTCACCAGTTGATCTCTTCTCAGCTTCCTCTGTAATATCCATGAACAGAACCATGTTCTATTTCCAGGTTTTTGGAACCAACTGTTGTATCCCTGTAACCCCGGCCATTTACTGTGGCTAATCTATCCAAACTGCAAATCTTTGGACTGTGGGAGGAAAGTGAAGCACCTGGAGGAAACCCACATAGACACAGGGAGAACATGCAAAGCCCACCCAGTGATCCAAGATTGGAATCAAATCCGGCTCCCTGGCACTAGGAGGCAGCAGTACTAACTACTATGCCAGTGTGTCAGTGGTTAGCGCAGATAACTTGGAATACTGGTTCTTAGTGGTGTATATTTTCAATTTGGATACTGTGAGAAAAGATATGCAAAGCAGCGAGGGCCAGTGGGGTCATTCTGTGATCAATTAACAAAGAATATTTATTAACATAAAAGAAAAACACACAACAAAAATGGGCTGCATGTGGCACTGATTAGCACTGCTGTCTCACAATGCGAGAGACTGGGTTCGATTCCCAACTTGGGTCACTGTCTGCGTGGAGTATGCAAGTTCTCCATGTGTCTGTGTGGGTTTCCTCAGGGTGCTCCAGTTTTCCCCACAGTACAAAAGATGTGTTGGTTAGTTGCATTGGCCCAAACAGGTGCCGGAGTGTAGTGACTAGGGCATTTTTCACAGTAACTTCATTGCAGTGTTAATGTAAGCCTACTTCTGACACTAATAAATAAACTAAACTTAAAACATAATACACTACAACAGTACACTTAATTACATTGATGGCTTTGCATGCACAGTATCACATGTGGTTACCCCCTTGGTTCGCAATTATCTACGTTTCTTTAACTCTGAGATGTCTCTTGTTTCCAAACAATATCCAATATTATTTAACTCTGAGCTAAATCCAGCTGATTATCACCACACACAGGTTATTTGTGCATCTTCAGTTTCAGCAAAGGCATAATCTTCTGGATTTGAGTTTTTCAATTATTACCAGCACCCTTTTAGCAATAACTTATTTCCAGGGGAGATTGATTTTTGCAGCTGGATGTGATGGTAGCTGCCTCTACTGTGTGCCCAGTTATTATGCGATGGATATATCATTCTTTCCCTTCAGTATTGCTCCCTGTGGACCCAGCTTTTAGCATGTAAGTGCCAATTCCCTTATCTCTCCACTTTGAAGTCTTCTATGCATCATTGTTTTCCCCTGGTCACAAAAATAGACACTTGCTTTTCTCAGTGGTTTGCTAATTCACATATTATAAACTTCTCTTCAAACAGCAGTCGTTATCAATCCTTCCTTTTATTTTATCCCAATTTCATTTTTCAATCTTAATTTCCCCCAATTATTAACATTATATTTTTAGTTCTTTGATGATTTGAGAATATTAAGATATTATACAGTAACATTTAAACTATATTTAAGAATAATATTGCAACAAATAATGGGGTTGGTTTGGAGTCAGAGCTTTGAGAATCAGAATATGAAAACATGCCTGTTTGTCATGATAGCTTTGTCTTCAATACTCTAATCATTCTCAATACATTTTAATGTCCCAATTTTCCAGCTCCTTAAGCAGCTGAGGGGAAACAGTGGATTTCTCCCAGTTTGCTGCCATAAGTAGATTAGCAAGTAGAAACCCCTGCTTTGTTAGCTTTGTATGTTGTTTCTTTGAAGGTTCCTGTATGGAGTTGCACTGTCTCTGTCCCTTGAAGAATCCCACTATTTTTTAATAGGCCTCTCTATCACTGGAGACCCTCTGGTATCCCGCTCTCTTTCTCTGAGGGTCTCTGTCTAAGGATCTTGCCTTCTCTGAGGATCTTTCTCACCGGGGACCCACTATCTTTGTGGGTTTTGTCCAGCTGTCTGTCTCTAGGGGTCCTGCACTATTCAGCTTTCGCTCCATGAGGCTGTTTTTGAATAGATTTCTCTCCAGGGCAGCTCTGTCTGAGGTCATATTTCTGGGATCCAGTTGATCTTCTCTGTGAAATATTTCAGAGCATCAATTCCTGGGAATACAACTCAAATTAAGCTTCTGCGTTTGTCCACAATATCCTGATGAATCATTACAATTTTTCTGTGGTCAGTGTAAGCTTCCCAAAGTGCAATATGTAAACCTGAACACAATAATTTGAATGAGATCTGATAGTAGTCTATGTCAGTCTGCTTTCTGTTCTCATTTTTCTTATTGTTTTAAATACTAGCTGCACATATATAGTTGTAACAATGCAGTCTTCATTGAATGTCTGTTTTGTGATGGCACTGTGCCTTTAAGAAGTGCATTTGTTTCTTGTGCAGGAGTCTTTTTGGGCAGTCAATTCAATGTATCGGTGCCACTTTATCTATAACCAGTAGTCTACATGTTGATGCTGCAGAAGCATAATTGTTTCTAATTGCTGGAATATTTGTTTTTAATTTGGACTAATGCAGAGCTGTTATATTAGTCATAGATTCATAGAGTCATAGAGGTTTATAGCATGGAAACAGGTCCTTCAGCCCAGTTTGTCCTTGCTGCCTTTTTTTAAACCCCTAAGCTAATCCAAATTGCCCACATTTGGCCCATATCCCTTATACCCATCGTACCCATGTAACTATCTAAATTCTTTTTAAAAGATAAAATTGAACCTGCCTCTACTACTACCTCTGACAGCTTGTTCCAGACACTCACTACCCTCTGTGTGAACAAAATTGCCCCTCTGCACTCTTTTTTATCTCTCTCTGTTCACCTTAAACCTACGGCCACTAATTTAGACCCCCCCTAGCTTTGGGAAAAGATATTGACTATCTACTTTGTCTATGCCTCTCATTATTTTATAGACCTCTATAACGTCACCCCCTCAGTCTCCTATGCTCCAGAGAGAAAAGTCCCAGTCTATTTAACGTCTGCTTATAATTCAATTCATCAAATCCTGGTAGCATCCTAGTAAATCTTTTCTTCACTCTTTCCACTTTAATAATATCCTTTCTATAATAAGGTGACGAGAATTGCACACAGTATTCCAAGCATAGCCTTACGAGTGTCTTGTACAACTTTAACAAGACACTCCTGTCCTAACTCCTGTATTCATTGTTCTGACCAATGAAACCAAGCATGCCAAATGCCTTCTTCGCCACTCTGTCCACCTGTGGCTCCACTTTCAAGGAGCTATGAATATTTACCCATAGATCTCTTTGTTCTGTAACTCTCCCCAGTGCCTTATTATTAAGAATAAAGAAGAACAAAGAACAATATAGCTCAGGAAACAGGCCATTCAGCCCCCCAAGCCTGCGCTGCTCATGTATCCAACTAGACCATTCGTTTGTATTCCTCCAGTCCCAGTCTGCTCATATAATTGTCCAGATAAGTCTTGAACGATCCCAGCATGTCCGTTTTCTTGCTTGACAATGCATTCCAGTCCTCCACCACCCTCTGTATAAAATACATCCCTCTGACATCTGTGTTAAACCTTGCCCCGCTCACCTTGAACCTGTGACCCCTTGTGTACATCATCTCCAACCTGGAAAAGTTTCTCACTGCTCACCCTATCTATACCATTCATAATTTTATACACCTCTATTAAGTCACCCTTCATCCTCCATCTTTCCAGAGAGAACAACCCTAGTTTACCCAATCTTTCCTCATTGCTAAGATCATCCACACCAGGCAACATCCTGGTAAACCTTTTCCGTACTCTCTCCAAAGCTTCCACGTCCTTCTGGTAGTGTGGTGACCAGAACTGGACGCAGTATTCCAAATGTGGCCTAATCAATGTTCTATATAGCTGTAACATGATATGCCAAGTTTTATACTCTATTCTCCATCTTTAAAGGAAAGCATGCCATATGCCTTCTTCACCACCTTCTCCACCTGTGCTGCCACCTTTAAGGGTCTGTGAACCTGCACACCCAGGTCCTCTGAGTGTCTATATTCCTGATGGTTCTGCCATTTATTGTTTGCTCCCCGCTACATTAGTTCTACCAAAATGCATTTGTCTAAATTAAACTCCATCTGCTTTTCGTCAGCCCACTGGCCCAATTAATCAAGATCTTGTTGCAATTGGAGATAATCTTCCTCATTGTCCACCATGCCACCAATCTTGGTGTCATCTGCAAACTTACTAACCATGTTCCTTATATTCTCATCCAAATCATTAATATAAATGACAAATAACAGTGGGCCCAGCACTGTTCCCTGAGGCACACCCCTGGTCACAGCAGTGTGCCTCAGGGATCAGTGTTGGGCCCAGTTTTATTTCGTGTTTTCCCTAAGGTTTTTCAGAATGGGGCATGATTAGGTTGATTGACAGGAAAAGTTATGTGATTGGGCAGGGCTAGGCTCACAAAGGAAAACAAGCTTTGTTACTGCTTATGAGCTGTAGAGAGAAGGAGCTCTTCCTCTCTCTAATGATTGGAGACTGAAAATAGATCTTTTTCTCTGAAGTTGTGCCGTTTGAAGTAAGATCTTTCTCTGGACACTGCTAAATGGAAGTAGACAGGTGTCTTTTAACACCTCTGGACAGATGAATCTCTGTGCAGAGGTGTTAAGGAGATGGAAACTCATCATCCCTGTGAGCTATATATTTTGTGCTAACTGATTCTGAAAAAGAATGTATGCCTGCAGGCATATTGTTTAAATTCGAATGATAGAGATAGATAGCTGTTAAGAATTATACCTTGTCATGTTTAAGTATTTCAACCAGTAAAAGTGATGCTAATTCTTTTTGTTATATTTTTATTGATTCTTAAATAAAATAAAATTAAAAAAGGCTTATCTATAACTCTCTATCTTACTAATTTCCATGTACTTATCCAAAAGTATCTTAAAAGACCCATCAAATCCATCTCCACCACCACTGTCGGCAGCCGATTCCATGCACCCATTGCCCTCTGAATAAAAAACTTATCCCTGACATCTCCTCTGTACCTACTCCCCAGCACCCTAAACCTGTGTCCTCTTGTGGCTCAGTAAAGTTTTACAACACCAATTTTAAATCCAACCAATTTATTTGATAGTAAATTCGCGAGCTTTCGACTTTATAGCCTTCGTCAGGCAAATGCAGTGTTCTAGTCTGCAATAGCACTCATATCCACACAGACGGTTACAGATTGCTGATTAGAATGCGAATCCTTACATCTAACCTGCTATTCAAGTGTTAAAGTGGCTAACAATGTGTGTGAAGGGAATCCTGAGCATTGGTTAGGGAATTGTGTATTTTCTCCAGACAGCACAGTAAGTGAGGTTTTTTGCTAACCCAGGCAAGTTACGGGGGTTACAGATAGTGTGTCATGAAGCCAAGATCCCTATTAAGACCGTCCTCATGTGTGCGGAACTTGGCTATCAGTCTCTGCTCAGCATCTCTGCGCTGTCGTGTGTCACGAAGGCCCCCTTGAAGAACATTTACCCACAGGTCGGAGGCCGGATGCCCATGTCTGCTGAGGTGTTTGCCCACATGAAGGGAACTGTGCCTCTTGTGGCAACAGTTTCAACTCTGAGAAAAAGCCTCTGAGGACCCACTCGATCAAACCTCTCATCATCTTATACACCTCTATCAGGTCGTTCCTCATCCTTCATCTCTCTAAAGAGAAAAGACCGTGCTCTCTCAACCTATCCTCATAAGGCATGCCACCCAATCCAGGCAACATCCTTGTAAATCTCTTCTGCATCCTTTCTATGGCTTCCACATCCTTCCTGTAATGAGGGAACCAGTACTCCAAATGGAGTCTGACCAGGGTCTTATACAGCTGCAGCACTATCTTCCAACTCCTAAACTCAATTCCTCGATTGATGAAAGCCAGTACACCATATGCCTTCTTAACCACATCCTCTACCTGTGAAGCTGATTTGAACATCTTATGAAGCCAGACCCTAAGGTCTTTCTGATCTTCCACACTGCCAAAAGTCTTACTCTTTTGTTGTCCTATTTGATCTGCTAAAATGAACCACCACACACTTATCTGGTTGAAGCCCATCTGCCACTTCTCTGCCCAGTCTTGCATCCTATCAACATCTCGCTGCAACTTCTGACATCCCTCCACACTATCCACAACACCTCCAACCTTTGTGTCATCGGCAGACTTACCAACCCATCCCTCTACTTCCTCATCCAGGTCATTTATAAAAATCGCAAAGAGCAAGGGTCCCAGAACAGATCCCTGGGACACTCCACTGATGACCGACCTCCACGCAGAAAAAAACCTATCTACAGCCACTCTTTGCCTTCTGTGGGCAAGCCAGTTCTGAATCCACAAAGCAATGTCCCTTTGGATCCCATGCCCCCTCACTTTCTCAATAAGTTTTTCATGGGGCACCTTATCAAACGCCTTGCTGAAGTCCATATAAACCACATCTATTGTTCTTTCTTGGTCAATGTGTTTAGACCCATTCTCAAAAAAATTCAATCAGGCTTGTAAGGCATGATCTGCCTTTGAAAAAGCCATGCTGACCATTCTTGATCATGCTATACCTTTCCAAATGTTCGTAAGTCCTGTCTCTCAGGATCTTCTCCATCAACTTAACAACCACTGAGATTAGACTTACCGGTCTATAATTTTCTGAGCTATCTCTTCTCCCTTTCTTGAATAAAAGAATCACATCTGCAATCCTTCAATCCTCCGGAACCACTCCTGTTTCCATCGATAGCACAAAGATCTTCACCAGAGGCTTTGCAACCTCTTCCCTCGCCTCCCACAGTAACCTGGGGTATATCCCATCTGGTCCTGGTGACTTATCTAACTTGATGCTTTTCAAAAGCTCCATCTTCTTTCTTAATGTCTACATACTCAAGCGTTTCAGACAGTTGCAAGTCTGCACTACAACCGCCATATACAAAAAAAATACAAAAGAATGACAGATAAAGACAAAAAAATACATTTAGCCCTTCTCAGGCTTTTCTAATAGTTTTTACTGCAAATGCAATTGACCAAATTAACAAAGCTCAGGCCAAAAGAAATATTTACCTTGTGGCTCATTTAGGCAATGCTCAATTGAAATTGCTGTTCCCCAAACAATCCAGAAAAGTCTTTGTCTTTGCTCTGTGTTTTGAATATCACAGTAGTCTCCAAGAACATATCATTAACATTTCTTTATAACTTGCCAAATTGCAACGTATGCCAACAAAACCTATTAAAAAATAGAGACTTTGCTTTCAAAAAGGTGCATAAAATATGGACAACTTATTTTGATGAAATGAGCTGAGGGAAGTCAGGTGACTTATTTCACAGTTCCCTGGTGAGTGGGCCTATGCTTCAGTGATAATGTTGCCATTGGGAAGATGGATGAAGATTTTGATGATGCTATTTGCTCTCCAGCACAGATTTTTGTGCTCATTTGTGAGATATCCTGAAAAGAATTGGTGAAGCAGAACAGCAAATCTTGTCCTGGGAAAGAGCAGTGCCTCAGTGAAAGATTGGAGAGTGCTAATTTAAGCCCACTATTCAAAAAGGAAGGTAGAGAGAAAATAGGGAACTATAGACCACTGAGCCTAACATCAGTACTGAGGAAGTTGCTCGAGTCCATTATCAAGGATTTCATAATTTGGCATTTGGTAGACAGTAGTATAATTAAACAAAGTGATTTACAAAAGGAAAATCATGCTTGATGAATGTATTGGAATTCTTTGAAGATGTAACTAGTAGAATAGATCAATAGATATGATTTATTTAGACTTTCAGAAGGCTTTCGACAAGGTCTCAAATAACAGACTACTATGTGAAGTTAAAACACATGGGTTTGCAGGTAATGTCTTGAGATGGATAGAAAACTGGTTAGCAGATAGGAAGCAAAGAGTTGGCATAAATGTGTCATTTTCTGATGGCAGTCAGTGACTAATGGGGTTCCAAAGGGATCTGTGCTAGTACTCTCAACTGTTCACATTATATATTAATGATTTGGAAGAGGGGACTGAAGATGATACAAAGTTAGGTGGGAGGGTGAGCTGTGAGGAGGATGCAGAGATTCTTCAGCATGATTTAAACTGGGTGAGCTTATGGGTATCTGCACAGCAGATGCAATATAATGTGGATAAATGTGAAGTTATCCACGTTGTAGAAAACAGATTATTACTCGAATGGGTGTAAATTGAAAGAAATGGATATTCAGCAAGACCTTGGAGTCCTCGTGCATCAGTTACTGAGAATAAGCATGCAGGTACAGCAAGCAGTAAAGAAGGCAAATAGTTTGTTGACCTTCATAGCGAGAGGATTTGAGTATAGTGAAAGGGATGTTGTGCTGCAATTGTACAGAGCGTTGGTGAGGCCACACCTGGAGTATTGTATACAGTTTTGGTGTCTTTATTTGAGGAAGGTTATCCTTGCGAGAGAGGGAGTACAGAGAAAGTTTACCAGGCTGATTCCCGAGATGACAGGTCTGTCATATGAGGAGAGATTAAATTTGTTATGATTATATTCACTGGAATTTAGAAGAGTGAGAGGGGGATCTCGTAGCAACATATAAAATTCTTACAGGGTTAGACAGGGTAAATTCAGAAAGAGTGTTCCCAATGATGGGGTAGTCCAGAACTAGGGGTCATAGTTTGAGGATAAAGTGTGAACCTTTTCGAACTGAGGAGAAATTTCTTCACCCAGAGGGTGGTGAATGTGTGGAATTCACTCCCACAAACGGTAGTTGAGGCCAAAACATTGTTTGATTTCAAGAAGAAATGATGTATAGCTTTTGGGGCTAGAGGAATCAAAGGATATAGGGTTTAGGGGGGATCAGGATACTGAATTTGATGATCAGCCATGATCAAGATAAATGGCAGAGCAGGCTTGAAGGGCCAAATGGCCTACTCCTGCTTTTAATTTTTATGTTTCTAAAGTTCGCCTTCAGCCAGAAGGTGGAGAATCTATGCAAATCATTGAGTGCATTTAAGACAGAGATAGATAGGTTCTTGATTGGTAAGGGAGTGAATGGTTAATGGGAAAAGGCAGGAGAATGGAGTTGAGAAACTTATTAGCCATTCAGTGGGCTGAATGACCTAATTCTGCTCCTATATCTTATGGTTTAAAACAGAATAATTTTCATTATAATGAGGCAAACAAAGCAAACTAAATATTATGTTAGATAAAAGCAAATTACTGCGGATGCTGCAATCTGAAACCAAAAGGGAAAATGCTGGAAAATCTCAGCAGGGTTGGCAGCATCTGTAAGGAGAAAAACAGCTGATGTTTCAAATCAGATAACCCTTTATCAAAGCTCAATTTTCAAACTGCCTATACTCTTAAACCTAGAATTATGGTCTGTGAGTCATGAATTAACTGGCAGATTTCAGTCGATTATAAACTATAAATTACACATTAAATGATAGATACAATCAAGGCAGATCTAATGAATTGCCTCGGCAATTCACAAGGCACATCAACATTAAATGATAGATGCATCATCCTTCTAAATCTCTCTTCCTTGTGAAAAATTCCAGCTTCCGTCCTCCTAGAATTTAGCTTGATCCTTAACCAATGGCAGCAGACAACCCGGCTTGGTTGGTGTCCTTTTATATTTTTCAACCAGGGGTTCAATCCACCCAAAAGTTTAAGTTTCTAAATGTGGGTTTGTTTTTGTTTCCTGGGAATCTGATAGGATGAGTTTCCTTTCTGTTTCCTTTCCGGTTTCTACTACTGCCTCAAAAAGCACACAAATATTAAACACACAGATTCTCTCGCACTGTCCAAATGAAAAGTGAGATAAAGAAAGCTATGAAAACCTGAACCAGTTTTTTGGTTTGATCGTGGCTGGAATTCTCTGGTCCCATTGCAGTGAATGGAGTTTTGGCGGAATGTCAAACTCTCCATTCTCATTGGCAGCAATAGCATGGCCTGGAGACTGGAGAATTCCAACCCATAACTTTCTTCACCAGGAAACATTGTTTAAAAATTGAGCTCCACAGGTCAGATTTCTTTTTAAAGCCAGACACAAAAAGCTGCCATTAATCTAACCTCCATTTACTTTCATTTTGTGGCAATGATTGTTTCTCTAGTGCCTGTTGATATTATTGGTATACTGATTTCATAGAATCATAGAAACCCTATAGTGCAGAAAGAAGCCCTTGAACTCATCGAGTCTGCACCAACCACAACCCCATCCAGGCCGTACTGCCATATATTTACCCACTAATTCCTCCTAATTATGCATCTCAGGACACTAAGGGGCAATTTTTTAGCATGGCCAATCAACCTAACCCGCACATCTTTGGACTGTGGGGGGAAACCAGAGCACTTGGAGGAAACCCACGCAGACACGAGAGAATGTGCAGACTCCACACAGACAGTGATCCAAGCCGGGAATCGAATCCAGGTCCTTGAGGCTGTGAAGCAGCAATGCTAACCACTGTGCTACCGTGCCGCCATTCTCATACATTTTTTATATTTGGATTTGGAGAAAATTACAGAGCCCAGCATTGGGGAAAATGAATCAGATAAATTATTAAGTGAGTTGCTTCTTTTATCGGTGTTGTATTATTTTATTGTCAATTATTCTGGTCATCATCTCCTCCGAGCAGGCCCATTAGTTAGGCTATTAACCCTGAATTAAAGAAAAATACATGACTTTAAAAAAAACATGAGTCATAAAAATATTAAATTAAGTTGCATGTTTTGTGACTTTGATAATTGGAAGGGACCTTAGTGATGACAGTTGTTCTTTAGTGTTCCTCAGATGAATCTGTTACAAAAGGCATTCATAAGATCATAAGAAATGGGAGCAACAGGAGGTCATTCAGCTCATCAAGCACACTGTGCCTTTTAGTAAGATCATTATTGATCTGATTGTAGCAGTAAGTTCACTTTCCTTTTAGCAGCCCCTTAGTACTTGACTTTCTTGCAGATCAAAATTTGTCTAACTCAGTCTTGACAAGATTTGATGAACTAACCTCTGCAGTTCTTAATGGAAGAGAATTCTAAGGATTAACAACTCTCTACAGAGGCAATTTCTTCTTATCTGTTTCGATGGTAGACTCCTTATTTTTAAAAAGTACCCAATTACTGGATATGCCCACAAAAGAAAAACATCAGCAGGGATCTTACTGGCTTTCTGTGTCTCTGATGGGCAGAGTAAACACAGTAAGAAGTCTGACAATATCAATTTTAAATCCAACTAATTTATTTGATAGTAAACTTGCAAGCTTTCGGCTTTATTGCCTTCTTCAGGTGAATGAGGTGTTCTGGTCTGCAATAGCACACATATCAGCACAGACTGTTTACAGGTTACTGATTAGAATGCGAATCTTTACACCTAACCTGCTATTCAAGTCTTAAAGTGGCTAACAATGTGAGTGGAAGGAGCACTGAGCACAAGTTAAAGAGATGTGTATTTTCTCCAGACAGCACAGTAAGTGAATTTTTTTGCTAACCCAGGCAAGTCATGGGGGTTACAGATAGTGTGACATGAAGCCAAGATCCCTGTTAAGACCGTCCTCATGTGTGCGGAACTTGGCTATCAGTCTCTGCTCAGCAACTCTGCGCTGTCGTGTGTCACGAAGGCCCCCTTGAAGAACGTTTACCCGCAGGTCGGAGGCCGAATGCCCATGACTGCTGAAGTGTTCGCCCACAGGAAGGGAACTGTTTTGCCTGGTGATTGTTGAGCGATGCTCATTCATCCGCTGTCGTAGTGTCTGCATGATCTCCCCAATGTACCATGCTTCGGGACATCCTTTCTTGCAATGTATTAGGTAGACAACGTTGGCCGAGTTGCAAGAGTATGTACCGTGTACCTGGTGAATGGTATTCTCATGTTTGATGATGTCGTCCATGTCTATGATCTGGCATGTCTTGCAGAGGTTGCTGTGGCAGGGTTGTGTGATATTGTGATCACTGTCCTCCTGAAGGTTGGGTAGTTTGCTGCGAACTAGAGAAGTGACAGATGGATTTCAATCCAGATAAATGTGTGGTGGTTCATTTTGGTAGATCAAACGAGATGACGGAATATAATATTAAGGGTAAGACTCTTAGCAGTGTGGAAGATCAGAAGGATCTTGGGGTCTGGGTTCATAAGATGCTCAAATCAGCTTCATTGGTAGAGGATATGGTTAAGAAGGCGTATGGTGTACTGGGCAGAGTGAGCCAGTAAAATCTTGCAAGAGCCAAGAAATCAGGACCACTTTTGATTTCTCAAGTCTCATGATCTTACTGGAACTGGACTTTTGGCACAGTCAGTCTCTTGCCCATTTCTATTTACATGTGTTCAGTGAGCCCAGCGCAATGAATTATTTTAAAAGCAAAATTTAGTTATGCTACTTAATTAATACAAAGATCTGGATTATTTTATAAATGTGTTCAATATTGCTGTACAAAGCATTGCCTGAAAAAATAATAAAAAATTGCGATAATTGATGCCATTTGTTAACAATGTTAACATACAAACACACAAATAAGACCAACTGGCCTGCTAATGTGTCCCACTATGAAGTAGGAATAAAATCTGAAAGCATTCTAACCAGTGATGTTAATTGAACAGCTATAGGAGACTATAGTGACTGATATCATTCTATTTGGTTAACCTACTTGCCTTTTATCATTCAAGACATTTTCCACTCACAGGAATTCATTCACTTTTTGTTTAAAGACTACCAACAAATTTGGACTAATGAGTACAGTGTGTCTTTAAGTTGTCATTTGGATGCTGACAGAATTCTCCTGGAGTATTGTAGTGGGGAATTTTTAAGGTGTCTAACAGCTTAGACTATTCAAAAAATTCACAAAGGCAAAGTATCTCTGTGTAAAAGATGTAACAAATTTATTTTAAAAGTTAAATATGAAACAAACAAACAAACAAAATGTGCGGCTAAATGGAGATCTCCAAAAAGGGTTACATGGCTCAGGGAAACAAGCCACAAAACCACTCCGAGAGATCTAAGACACGCAGCCAAATACAAATTGATTATAGGTTTATCAATAATTCTGCCTTTCATTAGCTTAAAATCAATTTTCATTTAATATTCACATCAGTACATTGCTATGTCAAGTACCTCAGCCAATGACATTGCTTCCTAAGGGCATAGTGATAGCCCATTTGTCCAACAAATCTGGACAGTAAATCCCATTTTAATTTCCATCTACTTCCCCATTGCCTAGTTATGGGGCCTGCATTGCCTGCAAATGTAGTACCGTTGTTTAAAAAGGGTCAGAGGGATAACCCAGGGAACTATAGGCCGGTGAGCTTGACTTCAGTTATAGGTAAGCTAATGGAGAGGATCCTCAGGGACAGGATGTGTGAGCATCTGGGGCGCTGCGATCTGATCAGGGATACGCAGCATGGCTTCGTTAAGGGGAGGTCGTGCCTTACGAACCTAGTGGAATTTTTTGAAGAGGTGACAAAAACGGTTGATGAAGGACAGGCCGTTGATGTCATCTACATGGATTTCAGTAAGGCGTTTGACAAGGTTCCCCATGGTAGGCTGATAAAAAAGGTGAAGGCGCATGGGATACAGAGCCAGGTATGTAGATGGGTTGAGAACTGGCTTGGGAGGAGGAGACAGCGGGTAGTAGTGGAAGGCTCTTTTCCCAACTGGAGGTCAGTCACTAGTGGTGTGCCACAGGGCTCAGTACTAGGACCTCTTCTATTTGTGATTTATATAAATGACTTGGAAGAGGGGGGTAGGTGGTGAGATCAGCAAATTTGCTGATGACACTAAGATACTTGGATTGGCGGGCACTGAGGAGCAGTGCCAGGCAATACAACAGGACATTGATAGGCTGGTAGATTGGGCAGATAGATGGCAAATGGAATTTAATCCGGATAAATGCGAGGTGATGCATTTTGGCCGGAATACTGTAGAGGGGAGTTATAGGATAAAAGATAAAACTATCCGGAGTATAGAGACGCAGAGAGACCTGGGGGTGCAGGTTCACAAGTCTCTGAAGGTGTCAGTACAGGTGGAAAAAGTGATAAAGAAAGCGTATGGTATGTTAGCCTTCATAGGAAGGGTATAGAATACAAGAGTAGGAGTTTGATGTTGCAAGTGTATAGAACGTTGGTTAGGCCTCACTTGGAGTACTGCGTCCAGTTCTAGTCGCCGTACTACTGGAAGGATGTGGAGTCCCTGGAGAGAGTGCAGAGGAGATTTACCAGGATGCTGCCTGGTATGGAAGGGCTGTCTTACGAGGAAAGATTGAACGCACTGGGGTTGTTTTCCCTTGAAAGACGTCGGCTGAGAGGGGTTCTATTAGAGGTATATAAGATTATGAGGGGTATAGATAGAGTAAATGGTGGTAAGCTTTTTCCACCATTAGAATCGGATAGAACGAGGGGTCACGGCCTTAGGGTGAAGGGGGCTATGTATAAGACTAATATTAGAGGGCATTTTTTCACACAAAAGGTAGTGGGGGTGTGGAATGCACTACCGAGTAAGGTGGTGGGAGCAGGCACGCTAGGGTTGTTTAAGGTCTCTTGGACAGCCACATGAGCGGTCTGCAGATAGAGGGATATAGGAGGACTGTTTAAATACTTTAATTGTTTCCACAGGCTATTTGGTCCACCTTGTTGACCAACAAGGTGCATGCATTCAGCAAGTCGTGCGAGGGCTGCTCCTGGAGGTTACTTCAGGAGTGGCCTAGTGCTTCACGTCGTTAGTGTATGCTTAAACTGGACCATCCGATGGGCAACATGACAGCTCAGAGACTATTGCTGTTGCTGTGCAGATACATGGATTTGGGCCTGTGTCTGCGGGAGTTTGCGCGTTCTCCCCGTGGTTGCGTGGATTTTCTCCGGGTGCTCCGGTTTCCTCCCACATCCCAAAAATGTGCTCTTAGGCTGATTGGGTAACAAATTGTCCCTATATTGGTCTCTATGTCATTAAGACGTTAGGATGGCGGCGCGGGCTCGTTGGGCCGAAGGGCCTGTTTCCCGTGCTGTGTTGTTCTTTGTTCTTTGTTATGGCAGATACACTGTAATGTTGGTATGGGATGGGCATGAGATCCAAGAGGACATTGCTTTGTGGATCCAGAACTGGCTTGCCACGGAAGGCAAACAGTGGTTGTAGATGAATCTTTTTCTGCATGGAGGTCAGTCACCAGTAGAGTGCCTCAGGGATCTGTTCTAGGACCCTTGCTCTTTGTGATTTTTATAAATGACCTGGATGAGGAAGTGAAGGGGTTGGTAAGTTTGCCAAGGACACAAAGGTTGGAAGTGTTGTGAATAGTTTGGAGGGATGTCAGAAGTTGCAACGAGAGATAGATAGGATGCAAGACTGGGCAGAGTGACAGATGGACTTCAATCCAGATAAATGTGTGGTGATTCATTTTGGTAGATCAAATGAGATGACGGAATATAATATTAAGGGTAAGACTCTTAGCAGTGTGAAAAATCAGAAGGATCTTGGGGTCTGGGTTCATAAGATGCTCAAATCAGCTTCATTGGTAGAGGATATGGTTTAAAAGGTGTATGGTGTACTGGCCTTCATCAATTGAGGAATTGAGTTTAGGAGTTGGGAGATAATACTGCAGCTGTATAAGATCCTGGTCAGACTCCACTTGGAGTACTGTGCTCAGTTCTAGTGACCTCATTACAGGAAGGATGTGGAAGCCAATGAAAGGGTGCAGAGGAGATTTACAAGGATGTTGCCTGGCTAAGGTGGCATGCCTTATGAGGAAGGGTTGAGAGAGCTTAGTCTTTTCTCCTTGGAGAGACGAAGGATGAGAGGTGACCTGATAGAGGTGTATAAGATGCTGAGAGGTATTGATCAAATAGATTCACAGAGGTTTTTTCCCAGGGCTGAAATGACTGCCACAAGAGGACACAGGTTTAAGGTGCTGGGGAGTAGTTTCAGAGGAGATGTCAGGGGTAAGTTTTGCACTCAGAGGGTGTGGGTGTGTGGAATCGGCTGCCGGCGGTGGTGGTGGAGGCAGATTCGATAGGTTCTTTTAAGAGACTTTTGGATGAATACATGGGATTTAGTAAGATAGAGGGTTATAGATAAGCCTAGTGGGTAGGGACATGTTCGGCACAACTTGTGGGCTGAAGGGCCTGTTTGTGCTGTAGTTTTTCTATTTTCTATGTTCTATGTCCCCACCGGCTCATTGCCAAACTGAATAGTCATGTGCTCCTGTATCCAATGCCATGTCTATACAGATGTCTGGGCAATGAATGCATCTTATTCATTATGTTTTTAAGCTTGTACCTTCATATGAGCCATTCCCAGTAAGAATTGCTGACTAACTGGCCCCTAGCTAATGGAAGGCAAAATTATTGATAAAACTATAATCAATTTGTATTTGGCTGCGTGTCTTAGATCTCTCGGAGCGGTTTTGTGGCTTGTTTCCCTGAGCCATGTAACCCTTTTTGGGGATCTCCGAATGGCCGCACATTTTGTTTGTTTGTCTGCTTCATATTTAACTTTTAAAATAAATTTGTTACATCTTTTGCTCAGAGATATTTTGCCTTTGTGAATTTTTCGAATAGTCTAAGCTTTTAGACACGTTAAAAATTCCCCACTACAATCATGAATCATGAGTCAAAGAATAGGATAGGTGGTTATAGATAGGTCTGTGGATTGGTAGATATGATCGGCGCAACTCATGGGCCGAAGGGCCTGTTTGTGCTGTATTGTTCTATGTTCTATGTTCTATGTTCTATGAACTATTGACTTCATCATGCTTTTGGTTACCCTCTCTTTGATTAAGGCGGACAATATATTTTTAAGATACATTTAAAATTTAAGCTTTAAAATCATAACTACTTGTTTTTAATTCCTTCGCTGTACACACATGTGTAAACTGTTAATTTTGCTCCTTTTTTTATGTTTCTAAACCACTTTGAAATGTCTGCTGGTTGTGAAAATTATTCTATATAAGCAGCTCTATTTTTACAGCACATTTGAGTGCAATTGTAGTGTGTTGTGTATGTTTTATATTTATTCTTTCATGAGATATATGTGTTGCTGTCAAGGCGAGCATTTGCTGCCTTTCCCCAATTACCCTTGAACTGAATGGTTTGCTAGAGCGTTTCAGAGGGCTCACATTGCTGTGAGTCTGGAATCACATTTAGGCCAGACTGGGTAAGGACAGCAGATTGCCTTTCCTGGAGGACATTAGTGAACCAGATAGGTTTTTACAACAATCAATGAAAGTTTCATGGTAATCATTACTGACACTAGCTTTATATTCCAGATGTATTAGCTAAATTTAAATTCTACCAGCTGCTTTGGTGGAATTTGAACCCATGTTCCAAGAGCAATAGTCTGGACCACCAGTGACATTATCACTATGGCACCACCTCCCCAGCGACTATGTAGCAATTTGTAAAGCCCTCCATCTGCTGAGATGGAGATCCACAGTCAGAAGGCTGCAGTGGAATTTATAGATCTTTGGGAAGAAAAAATGTTTGCAAGATACACACACCTTTTTATCTTTGGCCTACATCTGGATGGCAAACTGTAACTAGAGGATGCTGCAGCAATCAGTCCTCAGAGCTTGACCGTTTACAATCTATATTGTAATTGTATTTTGGCAGCATAGTGGCACAGTGGTTAGCACTACTGCCTCATAGTGCCAGGGACCTGGCTCGGGTCACTGTCTGTGTAGAGTTTGTACATTCTCCCTATGTTTGTGGGGTTTCCTCCAGATGTGCTGGTTTCCTCCCACAGTATAAAGATATGTGAGTTAGGTTGATTGGCCATGCTAAATTGCCTTTACTGTCAGGTGGATTAGGAAGGTAAGTACATGGGGTTACAGGGTAGGACCTCAGTGGGATTATTGTCAGTGCAGGCTCGATGGGCCAAATGGACTCCTTCTGCACTGTAAATTCTATGATTCTATATAAATGAACTGTTTAAAGTTTATTTATTAGTGTCACAAATGGGCTTATGTTAACACTGCAATGAAGTTACTGTGAAAATCCTCTAGTTGCCACACTCCAGTGTCTGTTTGGGTTAGGAAATCAGAAACACAAAGAGACTTGGGAGTCATTGTTCAAGATTCTTTTAAGGTTAACGTGCAAGTTCAGTCGGCAGCTCTGAGCTGAGGGCAAATTTAGCAGGGCCAATGCATCTAACCATCACATCTCTCAGATTGTGAGAGTAAACCTGAGCACCCAGAGGGACAGAGTGTAACATAAGAAAATTTGCAAATGATATTAAAATAGGTGGGAAAGCAGGCAGTGAAGAGGAGATAAAGATTTTAAAGATGGATATAGATAAGTTAGGAAAATGGGCCAAAATTTGGCTCATGGAGTTTGATATGGATAGATGTGAGGTTATCAATTTTGGCTGAACAAATGGAGAGACAAATTACTATCTAAATGGAAAGCAGATTCAAAATGCATCTGGGCAGAGAGATCTGGGTGTTGTTCGTAAGGCCATAAGACATAGGATAAGGATTAGACCACTTCCCCCATTGAGACTGCTGTGTCATTCAATCATGGCTGATATTTTTCTCATCCCTCTTCTCCTGCCTTTTCCCCATAACCCCTGATCCCCTTGTTAATCAAATGTCTCCTCATCTCTGAGTTAAAGGATTGTCCCTTTAGCCTGAGGTTGTTCCCTCTGGTTTTAGTTTTTCCTACTAGTGGAAAGATCCTCTCCATGTCCACTCTATCCAGGCCTTGCAGTATCCTGTAAGTTTCAATAAGGTCCTCCCCATATCTTTCTAATCTCCAATGAGTACAGACCCAGAATCCTCAACCGTGCCTCATGCAACAAGCTCTTCATTCCAGGGATCATTCTTGTGAACCTCCTGTGAACTCTTTCCAAGGCCAGCATTTCTTCCTTCGATATGGGCCCCAAAACTGCTCATACTGCTCTAAATGGAGTCTGATTAGAGTCTTACACGACCTCAGAAGTACATATCTGCTCTTGTACTCTAGTCCTCTTGACATGAATGCTAACATTGCATTTGCCTTCCTAACTGCCGACTGAACTTGCACGTTAACCTTAAAAGAATCTTGAACAATGACTCCCAAGTCTCTTTGTGTTTCTGATTTCCTAAGCATTTCCCCATTTAGAAAATAATCTGTGCCTCCATTCCTCCTTCCAAGTATATAGCTTCACACTTTTCCACATTGTGTTCCATCTGCCTCTTTTTTGCCCACTCTCCTAGCCTGTCCAAGTCCTTCTGCAGTCCCCCTGTTTCCTCTATACTACTTGTCCCTCTATGTATTTTTGTATCTCTGCAAATTTAGCAACAGTGCCTTCAGTTCCTTCCTCCAAATTGTTAGCGTATATTGTGAAAAGTTGTGATCCTAGCACTGACCCCTGAGGCACACCACTAGTCACCAGCTGCTATCCTGAAAAAGACCCCTTTATCCTGCTCTCTGCGTTCTGCCAGTCAGCCAATCCTCTACCCATGTCAGGATCTTACCCTTAACACCATGGGCACTTATTTAACAGTCTCCTATACGGCACCTTGTCAAAGGCCTTCTGGAAATCTAAATAAATCACATACACTTGTCTTCCTTTATCTAACTTTCTTGTTACCTCCTCAAAGAACTCCAACAGATTTGTTAGACATGACATCCCTTTGACATGAATCACAAAAAGTCAGTATGCAAGTACAGCATGTAGTAAAAACGGCAAGTGGAATGTTAGCATTATTGCAAAAGCGCCAGCGGTATAAAAGGAGAGATGTGTTTTTGCAGTTGTATAGGGTGTTGGTGAGAGCACACCTGGAGTATTGTCTGATAGCATCTGTGGGAAGAGGAGCCAACCTTTCGATTCCAAATGGCCCTTCAAAGAGCTAAGAGCAAAGAGAATCAGCAGAGAATTATGCTATGAGGGTTGGGGGATCAAGGTTGGGGGGCTGGAATGGGACAAGGAGAATGTAAATGAGAATACAAAAGGCTGAGAAGGTGCTAAAAGTGTCCATTAAGTAATCAGAGTTATAAATGGCAAAACAGAGGTACAGATCGTTAAGGGACTGCCTGAGGGTTATGGCAATTGCCCTGAAAGTGGGGTGGTGGGGGCAAAAAGGGGAGGTGGAATGGAAAAGTGGAAAAATGAAAGTGAAAAAGGATGATAAAATGGATGAAAGAGATAAAATTTGATAAAATAAATGGAAATGGGGTGAAGGTGGAGGAGGGAGTTCAGGCTCTGAAATTGTTGAACTCAATGTTTGGTCTGAAAGGCTGTAAAGTGCCCATTTGGAATATGAGGTGCAAATCTTCATTTTGCATTGGGATTAGCTGGGACATTGCAAAAGACCGAGGATTACATGTGGACAGAAGAGCAGGGTGGTGTGTTGAACACTGGGTCCTTGTGTTCAGCAAATCAATCACCCATTCTTTGTTTTGTCTCTCCGATGTAGAGTAGACTGCATTGGGAGCAGCAATTGCAATAGACCAGATTGAAGGAGGTGCATGTTGGGTGTGATAGATTCAACACCTCACCCCCTGACCATGGCATCTTCCCATGTAATCGTAGGAGGTGCAAAAGAAGGCTGTTGATTTGGATGATCAGCCATGATCATGATGAATGGTGGAACAGGCTTGAAGGGCCATATAGCCTCCTCCTGCTCCTATCTTCTATGTATCTAGGCAACATCTATCCTAGGTCCTAAATACCCCTTTCAGGTGAAGCAGCACTTTGCAGCTCCTCCACAATCATCCTCAACACCAGTGCCCACAAAGGTGTATCCTCAGTCCCTCACTATCTTCCTTATACAGCTCTGACTGTGTGGCTAAATTCCTTTCCAACTCAATTTTCAAGTTTGCTGATGACACTACTGTAGTGGGTCAGATCTCAAATAACGATGAAATGGAGTGCAGGAAAGAGATGGAGAATCTGGTGAACTGGTGCGATGACAATAATCTCTCCCTCAATGTCAAAATATCGACTTTAGGAAGCCTAGTGGAGGGCATGCTGCTGTCTATATCAACAGGAGTGAAGTGGAAATCATCGTGAGTTTCTAGGTGTCCAGATTACCAACAACCTGTCCTGTTTTTCCACGTTGACACTACAGATAAGAAAGCCCACCTCTACTTTCTCAGAAGACGAAGGAAATTTGGCATGTCCTCTATGACTCTCAACAACTTTTACAGAAGCATTCTTTCTGGTTGTATCACAGCTGGCTTCTGCTCTGTCCAAGACCACAAGAAACTACAAAGGGTCGTGAACGAAGCCCAGTCCATCACCAAACCAGCCTCCCATCCATTGACTCTGTCTACACTTCCCACTGCCTCGGAAAAGTAACCAGCATAATCAAGGAACCCACACATCCTAGATGTTCTCTCTTCCACCACTTTCCATCAAGAAAAAGATACAGAAGTCTGAGGTCATGTACCAACCGACTCAAGAACAGCTTCTTCTCTGCTGCTATCAGACTTTTGAAGGGACTTACCTCGCATTAAATTGATGTTTACCCAAAGGGTGGTTTGGGAGTGGAATGCCCTGCCTGCAGCAGTTGTAGATGTGCCAAGTTTGGTGGCGTTTAAGAGGTTAGTTGATAAGTATATGGAAGAGAAGGGAATGGTTTAGTTTGGAGGGTCATTGCTTTTTATATTGGTCGGTGCAACATCGAAGGCCCAAGGGCCTGTTCTGTGCTGTAATGTTCTATGTTCTATGTTTCTCTACACCCTAGCTATGCCTCTAACACTACATTCTGTACTCTCTTATTTCCTTCTCTATGAAGAGTATGCATTGTCTGTATAGCATGCGAGAAATAATACTTTTTACTGTATACTAATACATGTCTATGTAATAAATCAAATTGAATTCAAGTCGCTTATTATCTGCAGAGAAGCCAAAGACACAGTTACAATTTCAATTGTTTACATAAAACAGAATTTCTCTGAAGGAAGTTTGCTCAATTACTCAACTAGTTTGTTATTGTCTCCTTGCATTGTGATTTGAATGGTTTTGAGCTAGGTCACTTATGTACATGAGCCAATTCATGACTACATCATGACAAATTATCTGTAACTTTATCCTTCTGCATCCTCTGCATGGAGATATCTAGTTTAGTCTATTCATTGCCAGGAGTCATACATTACAGAAAGCTAATTTGTATTTTGTTATGGTTGTTTGTAATATAACATTTTCTGACACTCATTTGTTGATCTTAAAGATTTATTACCGCTTTCTCCTGAGAATGCTCGCCTTGATTCTTTGATTTAAATGTGAACACAATTTTGCAGTGTGCAGAATTCAGTAATTAATACTTACCTAATTAGAATTATTATGGTTTTTTTGGTATAAAAAAGGACACTGTCTTCCTTTTACATTATGGGTGGAGAAAAGGGATGTGTGTCCTTGCTGTCTGTTCAAGTGATTTTTTAAAATGATTCAAACCTCAGCAAATGTTATCATTTCTGTGAGGGCTGGAAGAAGTGTTTCCTATCAATATTTGACCCTACTCTCTGAAAACAATCCTTTCACATTGGCCGGAATGTAGCTCACACTCCATCCTCTGGTCCCTCAGGGGATGGCTACTACATACAGGGGACATGTACCTTACCCAACCACTATTCCATCCCTTCTGCGCACATGTCTTTCTGTGGTTGTCATACAGGTCAAGCTGGCACTAACAAATGTGAGAGAGTGCAGGCAAGGGGATGGTCAGCCGAGATCATTGCCAAAGCCTGTAGTCAGCCTGGTTGGGGAGGTGAGGGACCAATCCTCAACTACCATTCCATACTGATACTGCTCACTGTTACTCAGCCACATGCAGCATGGGCAATGTGGTTCTGAATGGATGAATGTCTCTGCAGCGTCTGAACCCAACTGAGAGCTTCAACAAATCGGTTAGTGCCCCACCTCCCCCCCCAACCTCCCCCAACCAATGTTTGGTTGGGAATGCTTGGTTGGGAATAGTGACTGATTTTTCACTTGTGAGTGGGTTTATATGTATATCTGTACTTGTGAGCAACATCAATCAGAAAAATTCTATTTGGGAGCCTCCCTGCCTTTGGGGGCCCCATACTGGGTGTGTTTTATTGTACATCCAGCCCTGCATCAGTGCTGTCATGATGATTCTCAGCAGCCCTCTGCGCTTGCTGGAGCTCTACACCTTTATCTTCCAATGAGCTTCTCATCCTCCTCCAATTCAACCCTGACAAGCGTTCATTCTTTGCATAGCCAGGTTGTGAAGGACACAATATACTGTGAGGATGTGAGAAACACTGTCTACAGTGTATTGCTGTAAACTGCCTGAAGGGTCCAAGCATCTGAAGCTCATCTTATGGTCTACTCTATAAAGAAGTACATGGAGTGATGAGTACCTTGTGACTTCACCTCAGTCTGACTGTGAGGGCAACACACTAGAGACATTAGCCAATGTCTCAGTGGGTGCTCCTCATTCCCAAATAATCATTCCTGCAGATTTCCATCCTCTCAAAAATTTCAGGCACCTGACAGTGATTCAGAATATAGGAGTCATGACAACTCCCAAAGTACACACAGACATGCAGGATATACTTCTGATTGTCACACAATCGCTTTAGCCTGGAATCCCTTTAGCCACAGAACACAGTCTGTTGCACCATGCACTCTTGGGAAGCCTTAGATGGTGGCAAAGCCAGTGAATCTTTGAGCCTGGCTTTCTTTGTCGAGAGCAAATCTGACATAATGTAAAGGGCATCGGTGATCTTCTTTATGCAGTGATGTGTTGCTGACTGAGAGATGCTGCACAAGTCCCCTGTTGATCCTTGGAAAGATCCAGGGGTAAAGAAATTGAGCACTTCCATCACCTTCAATCCACTAGGGAAGCCCTCAATCCCATGTGGCGTCAGGTCTTCATGAAGAATGTGGCCTATGTGTAAAACAAGGACTCTGGACAATTACAGACATACTCTGCACTGCCTCACACTCATTCCTAAATGTGATATCTTCTCCTTCGATGTATCCTTAGAGTGGCAACTAGAGGATTTTCCCAGCGACTTCATTGCAATATTAATGGAAGTCACTGTGACAATAATAAATACATTTTAAAACTTCAGTGATGAACCCTCAGACTGATGAGTTATCTCTGCTGTCTGGGTCTCTCTACCTCATTCATAGAACATAGAACATAGAACATAGAACATTACAGCACAGAACAGGCCCTTCGGCCTTCGATGTTGCGCCGACCAATATAAAAAGCAATGCCCCTCCAAACTAAACCATTCCCTTCTCTTCCATATACTTATCAACTAACCTCTTAAACGCCACCAAACTTGGCGCATCTACAACTGCTGCAGGCAGGGCATTCCACTCCCGAACCACCCTTTGGGTAAAGAACCTGCCTCTGATATCCGTCCTATAACTATCACCCCTTAATTTAAAGCTGTGTCCCCTCGTGCTAGCTTTCTCCATCCTAGGAAAAAGGCTATCACTGTCCACCCTATCTAAACCTCTAATCATCTTATATGTTTCGATAAGGTCCCCTCTTAGCCGCCTCCTTTCTAACGAAAACAACCTCAAATCCCTCAGCCTCTCTTCATAAGACCTGCCCTCCATACCAGGCAACATCCTGGTAAACCTCCTCTGTACCCTCTCCAATGCCTCCACATCTTTCTTATAATGTGGGGACCAGAACTGCACACAATACTCCAAGTGCGGCCGCACTAGAGTTTTGTACAGTTGCAACATGACGTTGCGGCTCCGAAATTCAATCCCCCTACCAATAAAAGCTAAGACTCCATATGCCTTCTTAACAACCTTCTCGACTTGACTGCCTACTTTCAGGGATCTATGCACATACACACCAAGATCCCTCTGTTCATCAAGACTACTAAGAATCCTACCATTAGCCCTATACTCTACACATTTATTATTCCTGCCATAGTGCATTACCTCACACTTTTCCACATTAAACTCCATTTGCCACCTCTCGGCCCAGCTCTGCAACTTGTCCAAGTCCCTCTGCAAACTATAACACCCCTCTTCACTATCTACCACTCCACCGACTTTAGTGTCATCTGCAAATTTACTAATCCATCCTTCAATACCCTCATCCAGATCATTTATAAAAATTACAAACAGCAGGGGCCCCAAAACAGACCCTGAGGTACACCACTTGTCACCGAACTCCAAGATGAATATCTCCCATCAACCACCACCCTCTGTCTTCTATCTGCTAGCCAATTCCTAACCCAATTAGCTAAATCACCCTCTATCCCATACATCTGCATTTTCTGCAGAAGTCTTCCATGGGCCACCTTATCAAACGCCTTACTAAAGTCCATATATACCACATCAACCGCCTTACCCCCATCCACCTCCTTAGTCACTTTTTCAAAAAACTCAATGAGGTTAGTAAGGCACGACCTACCCTTCACAAAACCATGCTGACTATCTCCAATCAATTCATTACTCTCTAAATAACTATAAATCCTATCCCTAATTATTCTCTCCAATACTTTGCCCACAACAGAAGTAAGACTCACTGGCCTATAATTCCCTGGAAGGTCTCTCTTCCCCTTCTTGAACAACGGGACCACATTCGCTATCCTCCAGTCCTCCGGAACCACACCCGTAACCAACGACGACCTGAAGATCAGAGCCAGAGGCTCTGCAATCTCCTCTCTCGCCTCCCAGAGAATCCTAGGGTAAATTCATCCTCTTGTTGCTCAGGGTTTCTTTGGCCCTGTCCTCCAGGCTATACCTCCTGTTGGAGATGCTCTTGGCAATGCCTCTCCCTCCTTTGCTTCCTCCTTTGAGTGTGGAATCTGAGAAACACAGAATTAAGCCCTTGATCCATTCATCCTTTCACCTTCTCTCTGAAGTGAAACATCAAAGATAACAATGACTAAAGGATCGAGAAAGAGACACTGTGATTTAGAAACTCCAGGGAATGTTGGGCTCCACAGCTTTGGCTGCCTTACTTGCATTGTTCCCGAAGCATCCTTGCCCCTGGGACTCAAGCACACCTATTGAGATGATCAAAATGGCATTCCAGAGATGTGATATCTAGTGCTGTCTGTGAGGTGATAAGCTGTAAGTGAAATGATTTAACCAAAGTAGCTCTGCTCTCCATTCTATGAAGTGACAAAGTAATGGCCTATTCATTTCTCATGGCCAGTGAGTAGAAGCTGTTTGGCTAGTGATGAATGGCATTTATGGTGAATATGTGACTGGCCTTCATTGATGGGATGCCTGATATAATGCAGTTGTGCCCCTTTCACTAATGCCTGCATTCCCCAATCTGCAATCCTTCCTGAAACTTTTGATATTGTGCCTTTAACGTGAAGCCAGTCAGTGACTGTTGTCTATCCTGTTAACAGTGTTGAGGAAAGGAGTGGCATTCTGAACTTGAGCAACAAGATTTCTCTCCTTTGTATCTAGCCAACAATCTACCCACTCTAGCAGCACAGAAAAGAGACATTGTATTCCAGGAAGACGCCTCCTAGCCCAGCTTGGTGATCCTACCACACTGCCTGACAGCTCTGATGTCACTTTGGTTTTGTCAAATGCTCTGAGACATCAGAATGGTGCTGCTACATCTTTACTTCAGGCCCAAGTTTGATGCTCCTTCCCTTACTGTCCATGTGACTCTGATTTACTTTGAGCCTTATGGAATGATGTAGAGTTACTTTCTGCTGTTCTCCAGTATTCCCAATAATACTGGATCCTATCGTTATTGTGGATGATATTCTGATACACACAATCCCAACACCGCCACCCCCCCCCCCCCCCCCCCCCCACCTCTCCCCCAAGCCCATCATCTGCAAAGTGCCCGAGCTCCACGTGGACCTCTACCCACTCCATCTAGGGACTGTGTGAACAGTCAGCTGCAGGGATGAACACCATCACCCTCTCCCCCACCCTCCCACAACATTCCATGAGTTCTTCACAGACACCCCTCCTCCCTCCCTTTCTTATTTATTCCCTATCTGCAGGCTGGGGCGTTCTTGTGGTGCATGAGTAGTGTCCCTAACACACCACCACCAATTTCTGAGTCTTCATGCAAACAATCCCTGTGTGTTATAGCACTGTGCTGGTCTTGCTGCACTCAGCACCACCCTGTGGGGCTATGCGATTGGTCCCCTCCTGCTCTATGCCGACATTGTCATAGCATTCTACAGCACACAAAGAGGCCCTTCAGCCCATTATGTCAAAGGATAGCCTCTTGCAGCCTCCACTTTCAAACACTGACCAGTGTGGTGTTGAGTGCAACAAGAATGCCATGACATTAAGGCATGTAAGCTCTTTGTTACGTTTACTTCAAAGTCACAAATGAATTGAGGTCCAACTTGTACATGCTGCTCATTTTCAAACAGATTTGAAACAGAGACCATTTCCACTGGGGTGACCCAAGATTGGAAGGCATGAGTAATTCTGGCAAGCAGCTGTTTTAATGTGTATTTAGGAGATGAAATGAATGCCAGTATTTTTCACACCATCAGGCAGCGGGAAAACCAAGCCATCACTAACCTGCCACTGGGTGATTCACAAAGGGTTTCCATGCCAGTGGGTTTCCAGTTTTTAGCTTGCCTTTAGGTTCTCTCCTCCCACCTTGAAAACTACTGCAAATGGGATAGGAACTTTTGCCCATTAGATCTGTTATGGTTTTACTGAGTCTCTTATCTGCTTTACTATTTCAATTTACTTATTTATTATTAATGTCACAAATCAGCTTACATTGACGCTGCAGTGAAGTTACTGTGAAAATCCCCTAGTCGCCACACTCCGTTGCCTGTTTGGGTGCATTGACAGAGAATTTAACACCAAACCAGCACGTCTTTCAGACTGTGGGAGGAAACTGAAGAACTCAGAGGAAACCCATATTGACACAGGGAGAATGTGCAGAGTCCACACAGACAGTCACCCGAACCAGGAATCGAACCAGAATCTGAGGCACTGTAAGGCAACAGTGCTAACCACTGTACCACTGTGATATTGGGCTGCTTATGTCCTTCCAACATGAAGCTACTCTAGATAAGAGCACACATCACAAAATTCATCCATAGAGTTGGAGAAAGTTCCCCATCTACTGATGGACTGTGCCAATGATCAAATATGATACAAACTATTTGATAAAGAATAAGTGGCAGCATCTTGAGCAAGGGTCTTTTAATGATCATCCAAAGGTATAAAGGGTGATTCTCTAGCTCACTCACACAGGCATAAATCACATTCTGACCGAGACTTGTGTGAGAGAGTCAGAATGCAATTTGAGCCAGGTAAAACTCTGCAATGCGCCCTGTCCCTGACTGGTGATATAATCTGCTTCATGTCCAGCAAGGCTGTGAACCAGATTAGCAAATCTAAATCTTCATTAATATATTCAGATTTGGCTTTAAGCCAAATTCAGGGAAACCGTTCAATTCTCCCACCCAAACGTGAAGCCAGTGAGAATCACTATTGATCTCCAAATAGGAGACTAGATATAATGATCATGCCGGGGGCGGTGGGATGCTTGGAGGCTGGGATTTGGCTGGAAAATATTGACTGCCCCTGACCCCTTGGCAGTGCCAAATTGGCTGCTGGGGTCGCTGCCATGTTAGCACTGCCAGAATGCAATGAGTCAGTGTCAAGGTAGCAATGCGAAGGTACCAGGGAGCTGTGTTAGATTGGCACTGCCATAGGGTGGGGCTGAAGGGGATGCTCAAAAGGAGGTGAGGCCTTAATCCCAAAGCGGGATGCCACTCACGGCTGGGGAAAATGGCGGGGGGGTGATGTGATGCCCTGATGCCCCAATGCTGGTAAAGATGGATGCGGGGGGGGGGGGGGGGGTAACCCTGATGTTTGCATGGTGTGGTAATGGTAGTTTGGACAGGTAGTGATGGGGAAGAGATTGCCCCTTCATGCTCAAGGCTTAAGTGTATTCCCTATGACCTCAAGGGATCATGATTTCTGTGGTGGAGGAGAGGTGGCCCTTCAATTTTGAGATCAGGATGTCTTTTGATCCCGCACATATCCAGCACACTTACCCAATCTCTAAGTGTGGATGGATTGTGATCAGGGTCCTGCAGAGTTACCTGGCTCCAGAGAATTGTGCCTCAAATGATTTGTAATTGACAGAGTTTAGAATCTTGATAATCTAGTTTATAAACTGGGCAACCATGAGGCACTGTGAGCCTGCAACAGCAGCAGCAGAATTATACTCAACTACAATACACAACCTTATAGCCTGATATATCCCCCATTCTACCAGGGGATCCATCCTGGTTCAGTGAAGAACACTGGAGGATATGTCAGAGGAAGCACCAGGCATACCACACAATGAGATGTCAACTTGGCCAAACTGCAACACAGGATAACATATATGTCAAAGAGCACAGCACCAAGTAATAAACAGAATAAAGCAATTCTACAACAAACAGATCAGATCTAAGCTCTGCTGTTCTGCCACATCCAGTTGTGAATGGTGCTTGACAACTAAACAAGTCATTTGAGAAGGAGAGAGAATAGAACTAATGTTTCAAGTCAGGATGACCCATTGTCAAAGCTTGTGCTCCAGGACTTGCAGCATCCTTAGCCAAGCTCTTCCAGTACAGTTACAACACCAGCATATGCCCAACAATGTGGAAAATTGTCCAAGTATTTTCTGCACACAAAAAGCCAGACAAATCCAATCCAACAAATTACTACCCCATCAGACTACTCCCGATCATCAGTAAAGTGATTCAAGAGGTCATTGAGGTTACTGCTCAGCAATAACCTGCTCACTGATGCTTAGTTTGGGTTCTGCTGGCATCACTTAGCAACTGATCCCATTAAGCCTTGGTTCAAACATGGACAAAAGAGCTGAACTTCACAGGTAAAATGAGGGTGACTACACTTGACACCACGCAACATTTGACCATGCGTGGCATCATGGACCCCTAGTGAAACTGGAATCAGTGGAACTTGGGGGAAAACTCTCTGCTAGTTGGAGTCATACTCGGCACAAAGGAAGATAGTTGTCATGATTGGAAGTCAATTATCTTGGCTCCAGGACATTGTGGCAGGAGTTCCTCAGATAGTATCCTTTGTCTAGCAATCTTTAGCTGCTTCATTGATGATGTTCCTTCCATCATAAGATCAGAAACAGGGATGTTTGTAGATGATTGCACAATTTTCAGTACCATTCGCAACTTCTCAAATACTGAAGCAGTCCATGTCCAAATGCAACAAGATCTGGACAATATTCAGGCTTGGGCTGACAAGCGGAAAGTAACATTCGCACCACACAAATGGCAGGCAACAATAATTGTTAAGGATCAGATCAGAAATGCCAAGGTATGTTACGAAGTTAGCCTGGACCCTCACTTTTACATTTGATTTTGGCATTTGGGTGACAAAAAATGATTCACTCCAGGTATGATTAAAGTGACCCACTAGGAAATTTTTATCAAAAACAAACTTTATTTAAGAACACAGAATATAACAAAAAGATTTAACATAACTTTTACCAATTTAAAATATTTAAACATGACAAAATATAATTCTTAATAGCTAACTATCTCTATTGTTCCAATTTGACAGTATCACCACATAGACATAAATACTTCTTCAAAATTAGGGGAGAAACCAGTATGCTCGTGTAGTGTTGGATTTTTAACCTTTTAACACTTCAGGATAGAGATCCAGACAGCAGTTTCCAGAGAAGGATATATTCTCAGAACAGCAAAATTTCAGAAAAGTATACCCAGTCTCTGACAGTTCCCCATCTTCAGGCTTCAGAGATAAAAAGGGATATCTTTATTCCTGTAGCTTCCAAAATAGTAACTCTCAAAGAAAGATCCACTCTCATACAGCAGAATCTCTGAGAAAGTGACTTGCCTCCTAGCAGATTTCAGTCTAAAATTCAGGGAGGAAAAAGAGAAGCAGCCCTCTCTCTCTCTCAATTCAGAAGTAACATCAAAGATTAAGTATTCCATGTAAGCCCAGCTTCACCCATCACATGACTATACCTGTCAATCATCCCAAACAAGCCCCTTTCTGCAAAATCCCAGGGAGAAGCACTCAAAACAGCAGAATAGCATTAGTTCAGATTAAAATAAATATTCTACCAATTAGAAGCAATTATGCTGCTGCAGTAACAATGCAGGATGACGGTTGTAGACAAATCAGCACTAAGTGCATCAAACAGCTATGATAAATTCTTCACAAGAACATGACTCAAATTCATTTCTTAATGGCACGGTATTGTCACACCATTTCCAATGAAAGAGAATCTAAACATTGCTGTAGATATTCAATGACATTATCATGACTGAGTCCAACACTATCAACATCCTGGGAGCTACCATTGAGTAGACTTAATTGGGTTAGTCTTATAAATACTGTGGCTATTAGAACTGGTCAGAGGCTAGGAATCCCATGGCAAGTAATTGACCTCATTACTCAAATCTGTCCATCAACTAAAATACATAAGTCAGGAGTATGATAGAATACATTTGCCTGGATGAATGCAACTCAAGAAGCTTAACACTATCCAGAACAAAGCAATCTGCTTGACTGGCACCCAATTCCCTCCACCACTGATGCATAGTAGCAGCAGTGTGCCCAATCTACAACTCACCAAGGCTGCTTTGAAGCACTTTCCGAATCATGACAACTGCCATCTAGAAGGACAAGGACTACAGACACATGAAGGGACCGCCACCACCTGGAAGTTCCTCTCCAAGCTGATCACAATCCTGACATGGAAATATATCATTATTCCTTCACTGTCATTGGCTCAAAACCTTGGAATTCCCTCCCGAACAGCAGGTTGGCTTATATGGACTGCAGGGGTTGAAGAAGTCAGCTCCCAACCATCTTCTCAAGGGCAATTAGAGATGGGACATAACTGTTGGCCTATCCCAGTGAAGCCCATATCCCTTGAATGAATAAAAATGGAAGTTTACATGTGACAAGGTTAATTTTAGGCAGAACTAGAACAAATAAGGAATAGATCGGATGCACAAAAAGATTCACTGGATACCAAACTGAGCATAAAGGAGTCACCTCAATGCTGAATTCCAATCTCATTCTAATAGGCCAGCTTAAGGCAGCTGTTTGATGATCTTCTCTGAAGCGTTGTTGGGAGCTTTGTTTTCGTTGTGGCTTGAGGGATGGGCAATAAATACTGGTTTAGCCAGTGACACCTATATCACATAAATGGATTAGGAAATAACATTCTCTAATATACTGAGAAGAATTCACTATTCTTCTTTGAAATAACGCTTTGGGATTTTGTTATGTGTATCTATGAAAAATTACACCTCTGACACTGCAAGACACCCTCAATACTATACTTCCAACAGAGCATCACTCCCTTATTACTACCCCAATAATGCAGTGCTCCCCCAGTATCTCCAAAATCATCATTGTTCTAATGATCAGTCAATTATTTTGTGTTAAACAAGTGATAAATATTGACTAGGAATCGAGATTAGTTCCCCTGCTCTTCTTCAGAATAATATTACAGGATCTTGAGAAGGTGAGAGGGCATGGCATTCAGAACTGGCTTGCCGGCAGAAGGCAGAGAGTGGTTGTGGATGGGTCTTTTTCTGCATGGAGGTCGGTCACCAGTGGAGTGCCACAGGGATCTGTTCTAGGACCCTTGCTGTTTGTCAATTTCATAAATGACCTGGGTGAGAAAGTGGAGGGATGGGTTAGTAAGTTCGCCGAAGATACGAAGGTTGGTGGTGTTGTGGATGGTCTGCAGGGATGTCTGAAGTTGCAGCGTGACATAGATAGGATGCAAGACTGGGCAGAGAAGTGGCAGATGGATAAATGTGTAGTTGTCCATTTTGGCAGGACCAATGGGTTGAAGGAGTATAATATCAAGAGTAGGTGTCTTAGCAGTGTCGAGGAGCAGAAGACCTTGGGGTCCGGGCCTATAGGACTCTTAAATCGGCCTCGCAATTGGAGGATGTGGTCAAGAAGGTGTATGGTGTACTGGCTTTTGTTAATTGAGGGATTGAGTTTAGGAGTCGGGAGGTAATGCTGCAACTTTATAAGACCCTTGTCAGACCCCGCTTGGAGTATTGTGTGCAGTTCTATAGAACATAGAACATAGAACATAGAACATTACAGCGCAGTACAGGCCCTTCGGCCCTCGATGTTGCGCCGGCCAGTGGACCCTCTAACCTAAACAATTCCAATATCATCCATATGCCTATCCACCGAACATTTGAATGCCCCCAAAGTAGGCGAGTCCACAACTGCTGCAGGCAGGGCATTCCACGCCCTCACCACCCTCTGTGTAAAGAACCTGCCTCTGACATCCGTCCTATAACTACCACCTCTTAATTTAAAGTTATGTCCCCTCGTGTTGGTCATCACCATCCGAGGAAAAAGGCTCTCACTATCCACCCTATCCAATCCCTTGATCATCTTATACGCCTCAATTCTGGTCGCCTCACTATAGGAAGGATGTGAAAGCTACTGAAAGGGTACAGAGGAGATGTACAAGGATGTTGCCTGGATAGGGAGGCATGCCCTATGAAGATAGGTTGAGGGAGCTGGGACTCTTCTTCCTAGGGAGACAAAGGTTGAGAGGTGACCTGATGGAGATTTATAAGATGTTGAGAGGAATAGATAGGGTGGATTCTCGGAGGCTATTTCCCAGGGCTGAAATGGTTGCTATGAGAGGACACAGGTTTAAGGTGCTGGGGAGCAAGTACAGAGGAGATGTCAGGGGTAAGTTTTTCACTCAGAGGATGGTGAGTGCGTGGAATCAGCTGCCATCAGTGGTGGTAGAGGTGAACTCGCTGGTGTGTTTTAAAACACTTCAGGATGAGTACATGGGATTTAATGGGTTTGGGAATTACAGTTAATTCAAGGCCTGATAGGTATGGATATGATTGGCACAACTTGTGGGCCGAAGGGCCTGTTTGTGCTGTAGTGTTCTATGTTCTATCTTTTCCTTGTACCTGAGAGAGCAGATGGGACCTTGATTTAACATCTCATTGAAATCGAGCACTCTGTTGGTACTGCACTGGTGTGTCAGCCACGAACTTTGTGCTCATGTCCCCAAATTAGGACTTGAACAAAAAATCTTTTGATTCTTCTTTTCCTGTTTCTAAGGGTGGCACAGTAGTTAACACTGCTGCCTTATAGTGCCAGGGAGTTGGGTTTGATTCCCAGCTTGGGTCACTGTCTGTGTGTGGAGTTTGTACATTCTCCTCGTGCCTGCGTGGGTTTCCTCCGGGTGTTCCAGTTTCTTCCCACAGTCCAAAGATGTAAAATTTCAAATGATCACAACAATTTATACTACAAGATTCTGATTGGTTGGTAAGTCAACTTTAGCTGAGATATTGAAAGAGAGAACAATGAGAACTATATATTCCCAAGCCCCTGGATTTGCAAATATGGTGCAAGGTTTGGACATATTCCTTTTATTTGCAGCGTGCATGCCTGTGCATGAATAAGAGTTGCTCCTAGCAGGAATAAATGAACATTTTTGCAGTCATTAAAAGTGTGCTCATTGTCAGAGTAAATGAAATGTGGCAGCTAATTCATGTCAGATAGCTCTCACAAACTGCAACATGATAATGATCAGATGTTCTTTTTAATGATGTTGGTTGAGTGATAAATGCTGGCCAGGTTATCAGGGATAATTTATCTGCTGTCCTTTAAGATATTTCCATGGGATCTTTCACATCCATCTGAGAGGACAGACAAGGTCTCAGTATAGCAATCATCTAAACAAAAAATCTCCCACTTTGCACTATCCCTTCAGTATTGGACCTACAACCTAGACTATGGTTCAACTCTCTGAAATGGGTCTTGAATCCACAACTTTCTGAGCCAGAGATATCCGTGCTATTCACTGAGACATCTGGCTTTGCTTAGTTATCCAAATGGAATCAGTGCACTTGCAAATGGCAAGCAGCCATATTGAGGATCAACACTCCATTCAGGAAATAAATGAACATGAGGACTTGTGAATATGACATTGGGTAGAAATTAATCAGATCTGAGCAAGAAGGTGGAGGGAGATTAGAACTTGACTTTGGCAGGAACTGAGTGAGCAATTTGCATAGAGATAATATATAACAAAAATAAAACTGAAATTAATAGACAAACTGTTAAGAACATGTATTAAAAGGACAACTCACAAAAATATGTACGCAGCAGTAAGTTTCTAACAGACAATAACTTGATATAGATATAGATATAGATATAGAACATTACAGCACAGAACAGGCCCTTCGGCCTTCGATGTTGTGCCGACCAAAATAAAAAGCAATGCCCCTCCAAACTAAACCATTCCCTTCTCTTCCATATACTTATCAATTAACCTCTTAAACGCCACCAAACTTGGCGCATCTACAACAGCTGCAGGCTGTAATAAAAACACTCAAAGAGCAATAATCTCATGCACCAAACATCACATCAAAAACAAAGCTACAAATAAAACCAGAAAAATGAAGAATATTGATTTTTCATTCCTGTTCAAAAGTTTTGATCTGGGATTAGTATTTCTTAATCATACAGCTTTCTAAACACTCAAGCTGTGATAGCTGGTGAATCAAAAGACAATTACATATCTCCCATCTTGACATTTAGGGAAAAATAGAATTGCTTTTGATGAATTCCAATAGGAATTTGTGAATAGCAATCTACCTATAGTCCATTATCCAATTATCTTTCTGCAATTTCCTGTTTATTCATTTTATCCACAGAGACAGTGAAAAATAAGAGGAACCAGAAATATTTATTTTTTACATTCTTTTCCTTTCTCCTCTGGATTTGATATCTGTATTTATTTTTTTCTGCCTATTTTCTACTGCCCAATTCAGGCAGTACAAACACAGCATGTGAGAGTATAGAACATAGAACAGTACAGCACGGTACAGCCCCTTCGGCCCACAATGTTGTGCCGAAACCAAGATCAAGCTATCCCACTCCCTAACACTCCCTAACATTCTGGTGTGCTCCATGTGCCTATCTAATAACCGCTTGAAAGTTCCATAAAGTGTCCGACTCCACTATTACAGTAGGCAATGTATTCCACACTCCAACCACTCTCTGAATAAAGAACCTACCTCGACATTCCTCCTATATCTCCCACCAGGAACCTTATAGTTATACCCCTTAGTAACATCCACCCGAGGAAATAATCTCTGAATGTCCACTCTATCTATTCCCCTCATCATCTTATAAACCTTTATTGAGTTGCCTCTCATCCTCCTCTGCCCTAAAGAGAAAAAACCCAGCTCCCTCAACCTTTCCTCATAAGACCTAGCCTCCAAACCAGGCAGCATCCTGGAAAATTTCCTCTGCACTTTCTCCAATGCTTCCACATTCTTCTTATAGTGAGGTGACCAGAACTGCGCACAATATTCCAAATGTGGTCTCACCAAGATCCCGTACAGTTGCAGCATAATCCTCTGTTAATAAATGCTAACACACTATAAGCCTTCTTCTATGGCTCTATCCATTTGAGTGGCAACCTTCAGAGATCTGTGGATATGACCCCCAAGATCTCTGTGTTCTTCCATATTCCTCAGAATCCTGCCATTGACCCTGTAATCTACATTCAAATTTGTCCTACCAAAGTGAATCACCTCGCACTTTATCAGGGTTAAACTTCATCTGCCATTTTTTGGCCCAGCTCTGCATCCTATCAATGTCTCTTTGCAGCCTACAACCGCCCTCCACTTCATCCACTACTCCACCAATCTTGGTGTCATCAACAAATTTACTGACCCACTCTTTAACGCCCTACTCATTAATAAAAATCACAAATAGCAGAGGACCCAACACTGATCCCTGTGGTACACCACTGGTAACTAGTCTCCAGTCTGAAAATTTTCCATCCATCAACAGCCTCTGTCTTTTATGAGATATGATATGGAGATGCCGGCATTGGACTGGGGTAAACACAATAAGAAGTCTGATAACACCAAGTCCATATCAACCGGTTGGACTTTAACCTAGTGTTGTGAGACTTCTTATTGTGTTCTATGAGATAGCTAATTACTTATCCAATTGACCAAATTTTCCTCTATTCCAACCTCCTTACTTTCTTCATGATCCAACCATGGTGAACCTTGTCAAACGCCTTACTAAAATCCAGTATACGACATCAACTGTTCTATCTTCATCTACACACTTAGTTACCTCCTCAAAGAATTATAAATATTATGAAATATAAATATTAGGACGGCAGAGTTAACTGGGTCAAGACTCCCAACTACACCTCCCTAACCAGAAACTAAGTCCATTTTGAGTCCAAGCAAGCACAACTGGAAAATCCCACCCTAAGGGCAAAATTTTACCAGAAAAATTCAAAGTGTCCAGCTACATGAGAATGGGAAAGTTGCAGATCCGTTTTTTTGGTGAATTTTTACACCCAATCTTACACACATAGTTCATGAAAAATTAGGCTAGACTGTTCCTACTTACTGCAGGCAGTGGGAGGGGTTGAACTTGCCAGTAGAACATAGAACATAGAACATTACAGCACAGAACAGGCCCTTCGGCCTTCGATGTTGCGCTGACCAATATAAAAAGCAATGCCCCTCCAAACTAAACCATTCCCTTCTCTTCCATGTACTTATCAACTAACCTCTTAAACGCCACCAAACTTGGCGCATCTACAACCGCTGCAGCAGGGCATTCCACTCCCGAACCACCCTTTGGGTAAAGAACCTGCCTCTGATATCCGTCCTATAACTATCACCCCTTAATTTAAAGCTGTGTCCCCTCGTGCTAGCTTTCTCCATCCGAGGAAAAAGGCTATCACTGTCCACCCTATCTAAACCTCTAATCATCTTACATGTTTTGATTAGGTCCCCTCTTAGCCGCCTCCTTTCTAACGAATACAACCTCAAATCCCTCAGCCTCTCCTCATAAGACCTGCCCTCCATACCAGGCAACATCCTGGTAAACCTCCTCTGTACGCTCTCCAAAGCCTCCACATCTTTCTTATAATGCGGGGACCAGAACTGCACACAATACTCCAAGTGCGGCCGCATTAGAGTTTTGTACAGTTGCAACATGACGTTGCGGCTCCGAAATTCAATCCCCCTACCAATAAAAGCCAAGAATCCATATGCCTTCCTAACAACCTTCTCGACTTGACTGCCTACTTTCAGGGATCTATGCACATACACACCAAGATCCCTCTGTTCATCAAGACTACTAAGAATCCTACCATTAGCCCTATACGCTACACATTTATTATTCCTGCCATAGTGCATTACCTCACACTTTTCCACATTAAACTCCATTCGCCACCTCTCGGCCCAGCTCTGCAACTTGTCTAAGTCCCTCTGCAAACTATAACACCCCTCTTCACTATCTACCACTCCACCGACTTTAGTGTCATCTGCAAATTTACTAATCCATCCTTCAATACCCTCATCCAGATCATTTATAAAAATTACAAACAGCAGGGCCCCAAAACAGACCCCTGAGGTACACCACTTGTCACCGAACTCCACGATGAATATCTCCCATCAACCACCACCCTCTGTCTTCTATCTGCTAGCCAATTCCTAAACCAATTAGCTAAATCACCCTCTATCCCATACATCTGCATTTTCTGCAGAAGTCTTCCATGAGCCACCTTATCAAACGCCTTACTAAAGTCCATATATACCACATCAACCGCCTTACCCCCATCCACCTCCTTAGTCACTTTTTCAAAAAAATCAATGAGGTTAGTAAGGCACGACCTACCCTTCACAAAACCATGCTGACTATCTCCAATCAATTCATTACTCTCTAAATAAGTATAAATCCTATCCCTAATTATTCTCTCCAATACTTTGCCCACAACAGAAGTAAGACTCACTGGCCTATAATTCACTGGAAGGTCTCTCTTCCCCTTCTTGAACAATGGGACCACATTTGCTATCCTCCAGTCCTCCGGAACCACACCCGTAACCAACAACGACCTGAAGATCAGAGCCAGAGGCTCTGCAATCTCCTCTCTTGCCTCCCAGAGAAGCCTAGGGTAAATCCCGTCCGGCCCAGGGGACTTATCCAACTTCAAACCCTCGAGAATATCTAGCACATCCTCCCTATCTACTTCGATACCTTCCAGTTTGGAACCTGATCAACCTGATCAATCAATAGAGAGAGCTATTGTGCATGTGCACACATACAATTCCAATAGCAGACGGGCTGACAAATAGAGAGAGAGCTTTCAGGCTTCTGCTGTTGCAACAGCTTCAACCAAACCCTCCCATCACAGGTGTCCATGACTGATCATGAGCCCCACACTGCCCAAAAATATAGCCTCGGCCACCCAGTTCAATCACAACATCCTACCACCCACCCCCCCCACTCCCCCCCCCTCCCCACTGATAGCAGCTGCAAAGCGGCAATGGGGCCGCTCTCAGTCCCTCCACTGATCATAGGCAGATCTATAATGGGGTTCTCCCTCCCTCCCCATAGCAATCTCCGGCAGACAATGCAGTGAGCCACTCCTTCCTGACAGGGCTGCCTGGTTGCCCTCTTACCGGATATGGGTGTGGCTAATCACATCAGAAATACAGTTTTGGTAAGATTGTGAGAGTCAAGAAATCGGCCGTTCTCCTGATGTCTTGGCTCTCGCGTGATTTTACTGCGCCCCTTGATGGGCAGGGCAAGCCGGCAAATGTGATAATTCATGACTGTGTACACATTTACAGGCTGTTCCCCAGGCTTTCAGCTAAGTCCATGCTTGCTTCTCTACACATCTCTGTCCATCTCAACTGATTCTTGTCTCAGGTCATGTGCGTAATTACATCATATTGTTTCCACTCCTATAGAACCCTTGCTCTATCATAGAGAACATAGAACATTACAGCGCAGTACAGGCCCTTCGGCCCTCGATGTTGCGCCAACCAATGTAACCAATTTTATGACCCTCTATCCTAAACTATTCCAATGTTATCCATATGCCTATCCACTGCCCATTTGAACGCCCTTAAACTTGACGAGTCCACAACTGCTGCAGGCAGGGCATTCCACGCCCTTACTACCCTCTGAGTAAAGAACCCACCTCTAGCATCTGTCCTATAACTACCACCCCTTAATTTAAAACTATGTTCCCTCGTGTTATCCATCTCCATCCAAGGAAAAAGGCTCTCACTATCCACCCTATCTAACCCTCTGATCATCTTATATGTCTCAATTAAGTCACTATCAGGTATCATTAAACTACAGCTCCCTGTCAGATTTATCCAAGATTTACAATACAATCACATTACTCCTTCTCTGTCCCTCAAACCTCTGACTTTATAAATTGAGATAGTCTGGAGATTTGACAATACATCCCCATTGCATTCTGGTCACATGTAAAGAAGTGATAGGCTCTGCTGATTTGGGCATTTTTTTGTTGATGCAAATTTTGAGATAGAGTGTGTTTCTGATACATGATTATCATCTTCTGAAATGTTTTTCCACTCCTCATTGTTTAACATCTCTTTGTAAACTCCTTATATGCTCTGCTCAGAAATCATTGGCTTATCCTTTTTTTTCCAGAGAGTGTCCACTCCATTCGTTTGTTGTGCAAACCCATTTTTTCTTTCGCACTGCGGTTCACCACAATCTTATGAGTGTTAAATACATCTCTCTCCAGTTATTTGGATGTCCTTCATTATTGGGCTCATTTTGCAGTTTGATTTTTATCACAACACTGTGTTCTTCCATGTCTCTGTGCCTCACTGAGGTTGATGTTGCTAGTTCCTTGCTCCAGCATAATCATACAGCTTTTTATGTTAGTTGCAGTTTCTGTGTTGCATTCACAAGTAGTGTGACAAAAGCTAGGATTGGGATTCATTTTTCTGTCATTTTCCTGTGGCAATTATCTGAAGATTTGGCTAGTCTGATCAAGGAGGAGTTTCTGCCACCTGAAAAGAAACTGGATAAATCAGCTGAAGTCGGCATAGGTGTGTTTACTGGTGAACCTCTTGGGAACTTGCTGTTCCATGTAGTTGATGACAAAATGTTTTGACATCTTCTGCCTTACTAAAAAGCTCAGGGCAACACAGGCATCTCTACTCAAGACAGAAAAAGATTATTTGCAAATTATGTGTATGACATCACATATCTGCTTGTTGCTATATTTCAGAGGCTTTTGGATCAAGCCTATGATCACAATCAGTTTCCTCTGGGCTTGTAGGGTGATGTGCCTGTCAGTCATAGCCAGAGGTCTCTTTCCATGCTTCCTTTTCCAAGAGGACCATAACACTGGTTCCCATGTCCAAGTGGTTGAAGTGACCAGTTTACTAAGATTTGTGATTCCAGAGAGGGAATCCAGTATCGTTGACCTCACTCAAGATGCACACTTGGATCTCTTCCCGATGTGGTACCTCAATCTTAAGGATTGTCTTGGGATTCTTTGCCCATCTAGGTGTCTTAACTGTGAGGTGTCCAAGGTGGTTTCAGTTGAAATACTGCGCTGAGATTGCTGGATGTTGCCTTCGCCTGTCTCCACAGCACTAAAATGGTTGGCTACACTTTTGTAATTGGTATTACCTTCCTTGGCCTGGAACTTCTCCACCTCTTTGTTATTTTACTAACTGGACAGTCGGGGTTGCTCTGTATCATGGCTTAACTTCACTCTGTACAATGGATCAGATTTCCGACTGACTGACCATGTGAATGGTCTTTTCTAAAGTTGGATCTTCCTTGGTCTGTGGTGTGTCTGGAAAGGTATTTTCAGCTACTCTAACAAATCTGCTCCAAACGAGTTCTGGCATAAGATCACTGTACTCACAGTCTTCAGCCAATCTGTTTAATTTGTTTATAAAATAATCAACAAGTTATCCAGACCATTGGATTTGTGCAGCTCACCACCACCTTCTGAAGGGCAACTAGGGAAAGGCCTAGCAGTAACCCTCACACTCCAATCATGAACAAAAAAATGTTTAAACATTGCTCTCAAAAGTTTTGTAACTGCTGAAATTAAAATTTATATAGAATTATTTTTGAACTTTTATCAAATTTAGCTGAGGATTTGCATATTCCTTGCCTTGCGATAATAATAAAAAGAAGAAAGCAGAGTATTTCTTAAACACTGTGAGTTTGAGAAATGCGGTATCCACAGGTATCTCAGTGTTCTTGTTTATCAGTCACTAAAAGCTAACATGCAGGTTAGCACTACTGTCTCACAGCACCAGGGACCCTGGTTCGATTCCAGCCTGCAGTGACTGTCTGTGTGGAGTTTTGCACATTCTCCCCATATGTGTGAGGCTTTAGAGTCACAGAGGTTTACAGCATGGAAACAGACCCTTTTGACAACTTGTCCACTGTGGGTGCTCCAGTTTCCTCCCACACTCCAAAGATGTGCAAGCCATGTGGATTAGCCATGCTTAGTGTGTGGGGCTATAGGGATTAGACAGAGTGGAAAGCTTGGTTGAGATTCTCTTTCAGAAAGTTGTTCTAGGCCTGAGAAGCTGAATAGCATTTTTCTGTATTGTAGGGATTCTATAGTTCAAATAACACATTGGTCTTCATCCTGAGGAGATTTGAGTACAGGTATAAAGATGTTTTGCAGCAGTTAGAAAGAGCCTTGTTGAGATCACACCTGGAGTATTGTGAATCGTTTTGGTTCTCTCACCTAAGGAAGGATATACTTGTCATTGAAGGATTGCAACATGCAACCAGATTAATCTCTGGGATAGCTGGATTGTCATACAGAGAGAGATCGTGGAGACTGGGTTCGTATTCCCTTGAGTTTTGATGAGGGGTAACCTAATTAAATCTTACAAAATTCTTACAAGGTGTGATAGGGTGGATGTAGATAAAATGTTTCACCTGGCTGGTATCTAAAATCAGACGACATAATCTGAGGGTAAGGAATGGGACTAAAATGAGGAGAGGTTTCTTCACTTGAGGGATGGTGAATCTTTGAAATTCTCTGCCCCAGAGAGCTGTGGAAGTTCTATTGTTGAGCATTTTAAAAATAAAATTGATACAAATGGCATCAAAGACAGTTGGGGATAATGCGGAAAAATGGCATTCAGTGAAATGATCAGCCATGATCAAATTGAATAGTAGGGCAGGCCTACTTCTATTCTGATGTTTTCATTTTAAGCTAGACTGTGTGGAAAGAGTTGAGGAGTGCCCAGTGTTAGTGTGGTGCGTTGAAGCTGAGTGGTGGGTTGTGGGACCTGTAATGAGGAAATGTTTTTTAATGATGGTGTGCTGATTTCATCCCTGCTGTCATAGTGTCTGTATTGTTACTCCTTGGCACAGTGATCTTAGCCATACAAACTGGCATGATGGGAAGTGAGAGGCAAGTGGATTGGTAAGGCCTGGTTTGATGTAACCTTCTCCAGGAGTTTTTAAGCTGAAATCTTTTGAAGGAGCAAGATGTTGCTCAGGACTGGGAGACAGGGAGGTTGAATTCATAGAATTATAGAAACCCTACAGTGCAGAAGGATACCATTTGGCCCATCGAATCTGCACTGACCACAATCCCACCTGGCCCTACACATTTACCCGCTAATCCCTCTAACCTATGCATTTTAGGACACTAAGGGGCAATTTTAGCATAGCCAATCAATCTAATCTGCACATCTTTGGAGCACCTGGAGGAAATCCACGCAGATACAAGGAGAATGTGCAAACTCCACAAAGACAGTGACCCAAGCTGGGAATCGAACCCAAGTTCTGGAGCTGTGAAACAGCAGTGCTAACCACTGTGCTACTGTGTTGCCCAAGTTAATGGAGAGTACCCAAGATGGTACACATTTTCATGCTGAGCTGGATATCTGCAAGATTGCTGGGCTGGAGCTGCATCTCCAAGGTGACCACCACAATTTCCATGGAAGCAGGCAAATGTTTGCATGCTGGAGCCATGGCATCACACAGAACATGGACAGACTCCTCTGGCTTGGCCTGTTCCATGTGTGCCTGAAGTTCCCCTGCCAGTGTCTGCATTTCCAATATGTCTCCTCAGGCTGTATCCAATGGTTTGTCTTCTTCATGGGACTGAGCAGAGGCCTGATCTCCAGCAGTTCTCCGAGTGTCGGAGACATCAGCTGTCACTTGCTCTGCCAGTTGAGAGCCCATATCAATGATGTTCTCACCAGATTGTGATTCTTAGCCTATTTTATATTGTGCATCCACTGAGGTGTAAATATGGCCTCCACATCTTTGACCTTATGAGATAATATTAGGATGGCAACTTTTTGCCTACCCCTTCTATAAGATTTGGTAAGCCTCTGGTGGATGTTTAAGTAATAAGTTGAACAGCGAAAGATTACAGATGGACAGCCTTCCTACCCTGCCTTCTCCCCCACGCCCCCCGCAGAAATGATCCCCACCTCTGTGCCTGCCACTGAACTAGTACCTAGAACAGAATACTCCAGGTTTCTAATGAAATACATTTAATAAAATACATTTGTGGAGCACCAAGACAGACCAGGAAAGGAACAGAAACCTAACTAAGATCTATCAGTAGGTAGCGTATTCAGGCTGGCTTTTACCGATCTCTTTTCACTACAGGGTTTTAATTTAATCTTCATTGGAGTGAAGTTAGTGAAACCCGCTACTGTGAGCAGTAAACCTTTGCAAATATGTCTTCATTAACTTCCATACTATTTCTTCAGTGGATCAATAAGGGATCATGGGTCTCAAGACTTCATCTCAAGAGAAACAAATGTGATAGTGAAGTGTGTGTGTGATTGTGCGTGTGCGTGTGATTGTGCGTGTGTGTGATTGTGCGTGTATGTGCATGTGTGTGCGTGTGATTGTGCATGTGTGTGTATGTGTGTGTGTGTGCGTGTATGTGTGTGGATATGTGTGTGATTGTGTGTGTGATTGTGCGTGTGTGTGATTGTGCGTGTATGTGCATGTGTGTGCGTGTGATTGTGCGTGTGTGTGTATGTGTGTGTGTGTGCGTGTATGTGTGTGGATATGTGTGTGATTGTGTGTGTGATTGTGCGTGTGTGTGATTGTGCGTGTGTGTATGTGTGTGATTGTGCGTGCGTGTGATTGTGCGTGTGTGTGATTGTGCGTGTGATTGTGCATGTGTGTGAGTGGGCTATGCGAGCAGGTGTAATTGTGAATGTGCTTCAGGTGTTGAGTAAAAAACATTAATCCTTTTAAAACTCACGAGCAAATCTGTCATTTATTGATCTTTGACTGTCACAGCACCCAGAGGGTTAAAACATTTTTTTGTTCTTTTTAGGAACACATATATTTTGATCAGTTGAGGGATGGAAAAGGGATAAGCATTGATCATCTGTTCTCAGTTCACTTGAAATGTGCTTTCTGTTAGGGCATTGGAAGCAAATTCAACAGTAACTTTCAAAAAGGAATTGGGATAAATATTTGAAAAAGAGGCATTTGTAGCAATATGAGGAGAAGATTAAGGAGACTGAACAGCTCTTTCAGACAGGCACAATTGGCTGAATGCCCTATTCTAGTTGATTATGTACTTGATAATGATTGATACTTTTACGCAGTTCTGATACAATGAAATGTCTCATTAATGCTCGGATGTCCCTAAACATAACAAGTGAAATTGGATTTCAATAGGATTTCATAGAAGTTCTGAGATCATTAGGGAACGTTCTCTGTGGGGAACTCCCAAAATGTCATCCAACTCAGTGTGTTGCAGTCTCCCTTTGAGTCAGAAGTCTAGGATTGGAATACACAATCTAGGCCACTAATTTGACTGGTTTCTATTGGTGGAGAGGAGTGGGAAAGGTGGTGGGCTACATGTCTGTGTTAAAACCAGGGTTGGACATGCCCCTGCTTGGCCAGCCTGCTCCATGTCAGTGTAAAGGCCATTGAGCTATTAATTGGTTTGATTTGGGTCTTCTGCGCTCATTTGGTGTAGAGATCTCGCTTTGAGAGCTGCTGGCCAGTCAAATAGTTGGCAGTTTTCTGGCTCCAGCTGTACCACTGGTAGAGGTGGCGACTGCTGGAACTAAGCTAGCCAATCGGCGGCAGGGGTGGGTGTCAGGAATGTGGGTTGTCAGGGGCCAGGTTGTGTAGGGCTGTGGAAAGAAGAAACATGTTGGGTGAAGAGGTTGGGTGAAGAGCTTAGGGAGCCATGAAGGGGGCAACACCCTGCCTTTTACTGGTCACCCACCAGACTGAGAAATGAAATCTGTTGGGCAGCACTTGTGTGGGCTTCTCCTAGCACAATCCCAGCAACAGTGGAAGGAACCCTTAAGTAACCATTAATTACCCATTCAGGGCTTCATTTGGCCCACAGATGAGCTATCCTCCTGATGCCTCCCAAAATGACAGTGAAGGCAGGGTGAACAAGTAGGCTCCAGGAGTAGCGCCTATGGCAAGGCACTCAATTTTACTGCATCCCATCTACCTTCCACTTGTCAGCCTGTCCCTAGAGAAGCTGTAAACTCCAGTTCTTACTGAAGGGTAATCAGTAAGGGATCAGCCTTCAAATATTCCATTAAACTAAGGCTAGGTCTGGCAACATAATAGTCACTGAACTTTGTAATTCAGTATCTGTGAAGTGGTTTGAGAAGATGGTTAGTTAAAAAAAGAAACTTTAACACAATTATATAATTTCATCTCTTTAACTGTCAATGTCTTTAGAAACTCTGGTGAATTCTATTGGTGAATTATTGCCCTACATTCATTCAGAATGGTATTTTTGCTCTTGTTGATATTTAAGCAAAGCAGTATTTCTATTTTTATAATATCAGAGTGAATACAGCTGATATTTAAAAGCTGCCAAGTTAGGTGACATTCTTTGCTAGCTTGCTTCTAATGTGTATCTTCCTATTGGAATGAAGCACCAAAATTCAGTGACTATTTCGTTGATTAATTTTCCACAGCTTTGTGAAATAATCTAGTTGTTTTGTAAAATTAATTATATTTTAATTTAAGAGTTCATTTTCCTTAAGTGAAGGAACTGAAATTTGTTTGCTAAATTTGTTAATGACACAAAAATAGAGAGGAAAGCCAGTTGTGATTAGGACATAAGGAGACTACAGAGGGACATAGGTAAGTTAAGTAAGTGAGCAAAACAAATCTGGGAAGTATAATGTGGAAAAATGTGAAATTATCCTTTTAGGCAGGAAGAATTAGAAAGAAGCATATTAACTAAATTTTGAGAGAGTGCAGAGTTCTGAAATGCAGAGGGATCTGGATGTCCCAGTGTATGAACCATAACAAGCTACGATGCAAGTACAGCAAATATTTAGGAAAGCTAATAGAATGTGAAGTAAACTGGGTGGAAGCTGATATAAAGCATAAAAGTCAGGATAGACAAGTTGAGCCAAATGGCCTTTTTCTGTAAGTTCTTTGTAATCCTGTGTAAGCGGCAATTGGAAATGCCATTTACTTTCAAGAACTTATCAATCTCCCTTTTGATGGACAGAGATAAAATGTGTCCACTTCATCCCAGGTGGCTGCTCTATGCATATGACATTCCTCTCTATTTGGCAGTAGAGTTACTAGACTGTGTCCTGTAGCATATTTGATCATCTCAGTCTAGACAAATTCTGTGACCTTCAATCTTGTCTTCAGCTGCTTTGTTCAATATGTTCTGAGACACAGTTCTGTGAAAGCAGCAAATCTCTACATCATGATAGAAAAACGAAACAAAGTAAAAAAAATTATGAACAAATTTGGGTTTTCTCACTAGTAGGACATGGCAATATTAAAATTCAAACAGCATGTCACATTAGAACTACATGAAATAAATTTCCCTTGAAACTATAATTTAAAACATCAAAGATGACAGTTGCAGGCATCAGCAACATTTTCCGTTGCATCAGCATCTTTCTTGCTGTGGGCTCAGCATAATGGATTGAGATTTACTTTCTTATTCAAGTTTGCTTCTCAAATATTTCATAAAAGTAGCCCCATTTGTCAAGAGCTTCCCAGCTGACTGCCTGGATTGGAAATGAGTGCTCAGGTTGTTTCCAATGTTGATGATGAGCTTGAGTTGGGACAATGTTCTGCCAGATGCTTACACTTCATGAGCAAACCTTCTTTTAAGTTGGGATTTAGCACTCTCTCTGACTTCTTGATTTTATTTGTAGAAAGGAATAAATTGCTACTTTTAATGTAATCCAAAAACTGACCAACTGGTTAAGACTAATTTACATCAAAGTGCCATTGAGTTGTTGTAGCAAATCAGCAAATAGTTGATAAACAATTAAAGAGAATTTTAACTTTACAGCCTGAAAAATAATGCACAGTTTTTTCCTCAGGATGGCATTTGCTGTAAGGGTAGATGCATCAGAAGCTGTTGTAGGTGGTCTCAAGATCGAAGGTGGTCTCAAGATCAGTCTCTGCTCGGTCTCCATTCTCATTGATTTCCTATTCAAAGAATAACCCAGAATGGTGTGATTGGCCTTGAATTCAGCTTTAATTCTTCATCAGATTTGTGTGTTGGGTCTTTGTTTATCTTGTTGTTCTTTTCTTCTATATTATAAATTATTTTGGTGAAATTTGTTTTATTTTTCTTTTTTGGTCTATCAAGCTGATTTTAAAGATTCTTTTCTGCAGAAGTTGTTTTCTTCCAGAAAACCCTGGCTTTAGGACCAATCTTACCACAATTTATGCATTGGCCATTCTTGTTCCAGCACTCAGTGTGTGAATGTGATGACATACCTTTTGCTGGGTAGACTTCTTCTGGCTGGCCCCTATGTTATGGATCCTTGTGCCTGCTCCTAGCTGAGAATTCTCTTTTGCAGCATGCTCCATGGCAATCTCAAGGGCTGTTTTTAACCTTAAATTCCATTCTCTTAACAAGCTTTACTATATATTTTCATTTCTAAGGCCACATATGAGTCTGTCTCAGATACTGTCATTGAGGGAGTCACCACGTTCTCAGTGTTCCATGAGGCTCTTCAGGATTATGATGAACCTGAATGTTTTATTCATCTAATTGATTGCTTTTATAAAACAAAAACACTCCGCTATGACCAGTAGTCTTGGATAATAATGGTCTTTTAAATTTTTTGTTAGTTCTTGAAGAGTATTACTACCCAGTTTCTCAGATTGAATCAGACTCTTTAGCAGATTAAAAGTTTTACTGCCAATAGTGCTTTGGAATTAGGGACTACAATATTCTCGGGTATTTTGTTGGCTTAGATATAATAATGAAATCTCCCTGTGTAAGACTTCTAATTCTCAGATTACTTTTCAAATTACCCAATGCTGCCATAATTTCCCACCATTTTTCCCTAGCACTGTGAACTGTGCAACAGCAGCCTTTGATGGAAAATTCTATGGCAGTGCGAGCCAACTGAAGCAGCCATTTTTCTCCAACGACTTACTGCAGTGCAAAAATCTTTTCTCACCATTGTACCCCCATGCCTACTCTAATGGTACAAGTGGAAAGCTCTGGGGCCTGAACTTCTTGGGGTGCTGATTTAATTAACTAGGGCAGAAAGCAAAGAGTAAGATAAATGGTATATTTTCAAGATGGCAGCCTATGACTAGTTGAATCCTGCAATGATTTTAGAATCATAGAGGTTTACAGCATGGAAACAGGCCCTTCGGCCCAACTTGTCCATGCCGCCTTTTTGGTTTTGAAACCCCTAAGCGAATCCCAATTGCCCACATTTGGCCCATATCTCTCTATACCCATTGTACCCATGTAACTATCTAAATGCTTTTTAAAAGATAAAATTGTACCTGCCTCTACTATTACCTCTGGCAGCTTGTTCCAGACACTCACCACCCTTTGTGTGGAAAAAATTACCCTCTGGACACTTTTGTATCTCTCCCCTCTCACTTTAAACCTATGCCGTCTAGTTTTAGACTCCCCTACCTTTGGGAAGTGCTGGGGCCACAGCTGTTTACAATCTATTATGATGTGGTCAGAAGCTGGAGATTGTACTCAGTGGGGTGGAGTTCTCTCAGTTCAATAAGTCACATTATCCAGATACAATATAAAGGTGAATGTTTACACGTTTTCAGACACTCACCAAAATGAAAAAAATAGCAAAATAGCAAGCTCTTCCTTAAGCCCAACTTTACACAGAGTAAAACTTCCCTCTCCCAGGCGGCCTCCTCTAGGTTCTCAATGGCTTTCTTTTCTTGTCAGGACTCAGTACTCTGTTTTCTTGGATATAAGGCTGCACAGCTGATCCTTGTTGTATCAATTCCTCATCAGTCTGTCACCTTGGTAGGAAAGCTCTGATCCAGAAAGAAAAATAGCATCCTTCCAGCATACAGCCTCTGGTGACACCATACTATATTAATGATTTAGGCAAGAAGATTGTGAGTTATGTGTCTAAGTTTGCTAACGATAGAGTTAGGTGGGAATGCAAGCTGTGAGGAGGACACAAAGAGGTTGCAAAGAGATATGAGTGACTGTATTCACTTTGGTCATAAGAACAGAACAACAGCGTAGTTTTTAAGAGACATGAAACTTGTAAATGGTGATGTTTGGTTACACTGGTACAAGGAACACAGAAAGTTAGTTAGCTTGTAGATGCCACAAGCAATTTGGGCATTATATAGAATTAGTCCTTATTTCACAGGGGCTAGAATATAAGAATAAAGAAATTTTGCCACAAGAAATACTCTGAATACTGTGTGATTTTAGTCTAGATTGATAATTAAACAATGTTCTGTGTACTGATGAATAGTAGAAAGTTGTGACTTGCTGAGAATGCTGTTTCAAGAGTGAATTCTTTATTAGAGGACAGTGCTGCATGAGGAGGGTGAATATAAGGACACACAGTGCTCTTCATGCTTGGATCTTGAATAATCTATTGTAACCTGTAGCTGAGACATAGAACAGTACAGCACAGTACGGGGCCTTCGGCCCTCGATGTTGTGTGGAGCTTTGTCTAAAACCAAGATTAAACTATCCCACTCCCTATCATTCTGGTGTGTTCCATGTGCCTATCCAATAACTGTTTGAAAGCTCCTAAAGTGTCCGACTTCACTATCACAACAGGCAGTCCGTTCCGTACCCCAACCACTCTCTGAATAAAGAAACTACCCTGGACATCCCTCCTATGTCTCCCACCATGAACCTTATTGTTATGCTCTGTAGTAACAGCTACATCCACCCGAGGAAATAGTCTCTGAACGTCCACTCTATCTACCACTGTCATCATCTTATAAACCTCTATTAAGTCACTTCTCATCGTCCTCCGCTCCAAAGAGAAAAGCCCCAGCTCCCTCACCCTTTCTTCATAAGACCTACCCTCCAAACCAGGCAGCATTCTGGTAAAATGACTTCTGCACTCTCTCTCTTGTGGTTAGTTCATGGAAGTCCACCACAACACATCCACCCATCGCAAAATTTGTTTTACCACAATTGCCAAGGTCACAACATTTTTAGGTCAATGAAAGCCCCAAATGACAAATCAATATGAAGTTGTTGGATTGTTCAAAAGTGTTTCTCACATTCATTATTCATTCAAGAGGTTTATATGTAAGTACATTAATTATGGTTGCCTAGGTGCTAAAATGTTGCCCAGAAAGCCACTTATAATTATAAAATCATTATTATGTCTTTCACGTTGATTTCCTATCCTCTGTAGATTGGTATTTTATACTTCATATACATGAAACCTTGAAGGTTGATTAATGTTGAAAAATATATGATGCAGATTTACTTTGTGATGGTTGTGGATTATTTATTACACAGCTTAAAGAATATGGGTACTATATGGCAGAGATTCTGATGAACAAAGTTCATGTATTGTTGATGGATGCATTTATATTGCTTTCCTCTGTCTGCTCTTTGTACACAAGGATTATTTAACATGAATCTAATGCAAGTGTGTATGTGCCTTTGTGCTTGATCTTTGCTGATTAAAATCCTTACTTTCAACAAATCCAGTAGTTATCGGGATAAAACGAACTCCCAGTGCTGGGTGTGCACATCAGAATTCAGTGAAAATCAGTTACTTAAATTCTATTCATTTGTAAATATTATTGTACAGCCGTGTTTGACAACAGAAAGCCCTCATGAATAATCATGTTTACTGCAGTTTTGCACTGCAATAGTAACAAATCTGCAGCTGATTTGTATATTAATAACTCAGTATGATGTGAATGGGACACAATTCCCACCATAATAGTTAGAAAATGTAACTGCATTTTGTTGACTTTAAACATAAAAATCGACAAAACAGGTACCACCCTCTAGGGGAGATGGTGATGTGCTGATATTGTTACTAGATTAGTAATCTAAAGAGCCAGTGTAATACCCTGAAGTTCAAACTGTGGCAGATTGTGGAATTTGAATTCAATAAAAATTTGGAATTAAAAGTCTACTGATGTAGATTGTTGTAAAAACCCATTTGGTTCACTAAGGCACTCCTTAGCTGGTCTGAGACACAGCAATGTGGTTGGCTATTAAAATGCCCACTCAGTTATATCAAATTGCTACAAAATAAATATAAAGGAATTAAACTGCATGGACATCTTGGCATCAACCAAGGCACTGGAAATGACAAGGGGAAAGCCAGCCCCTGATGATTCTGCAAAGTCCTTCTTATTAACATCTGTGGGCTTGTGCTAAAATTGGGAGAGCTATCTCACAGACTAGTCAAGCAGCATAGTCATTCTCACAGAATCATACATTACATACAATGTCCCAGAAACACCATCATCATCCCAGGCTTTGTCCTGTCAGTGGAACAGCAACAATCTAGATCAGGATATTGAATTTGATGATCAACGTGATCAAAATGAATATGGAGCAGGCTCGAAGGGCCAAATGGCCTACCCTCTTCTAGTTTCTATGTTTAGCCTTCAGCCAGAAGTGCCAAATGGATGATCCATCACGGCGAACCTCGGAGGTTCCCAACATCACAATTAGCCAATTTGATTCACGCCGTGTGATATCAAGAAACAGTTGAAGTACTGGATACTGCAAAGATTGTGGGCCCTGACAAAAACCTGACAATAATACTGAAAACCTGTGCTCCAGAACTTACTCTGTCTCTATCTAAACTGCACCAAAACAGTTGCAACATTGGCATCTACCTGGCAATATGGAAAATTGCCCAGGTGTGTCCTGTACAGAAAAAAGAGAACAAATCCAATCTTGCCAATTACAGCCCCATCAGTCTATTCTCAAAGGAAGCAGCCTGCTTGATTGCTATCCCTTCTAAAAACCTTCATTCCCTCCACCACCCATGAATAGTGGTAGCCATGTAAATTATCTACAAAATGTACCAAGGCTGCTTGGGCAGCATCTTCAAGACCCATGACCACAACATTTTGAAGGACAAGGGCAGCAGACACACAGGAACACCACCACCTGGAAATCCTTCTCCAAACCACTTACATCCTGGACTTGGAAATATTTCATCGTTAATTCACTGTTGCTGAGTTAAAATCCTGGAACTCCCTCCCTAACAGCACCCTGTACCTACACCACATGGACTGCAGCAGTTCAAGAAGGCAGCTCACCACTACCTTCTCAAGAACAATTAGAAATGGGCAATAAATGCTGGACTAGTCAGTGGCACCCCAAACCCAGGATCTGATCATTGCAGCACAAGTTTATTGTATTGAGGTACAAACAGAAAATGGTGCACATCTGGTAGCATCAGCAAGAGAAACAGCCAAGATTTTCCTGTAGGTTTCAGGACATTGGGTCTAAAAGGGGCCCCAAACACAAGCATACTGACAGTCTGCTTCAAAATGGAGAGGCAAAGATTTAAACACAAAGAGGCCAAACAGAAAGTGCCACTGGTAACATTTGGACCTCAGGTCAACATTTGCTGCTGACAGCCTCCTGTTTGGGGCATGAAACATCTAGCTGCAATGACCACCTGGAGATACCTTTATTAGGATGACAACTACCACATGCAACTGATCTGGATCTGGATTTCTGCCCACACCTGGGAAACATCCTATCAATTGGAATCATCAGGAAAACATTCTAAGGCAGCTTCTTCCTCCCTTGCCCCTCCACTCCTCCCTCTGCAGAGATTCAATAATTTGCCCGGTATTTGAATTCTGTAACCTTTTCCCTCTCCAATCTGTTGAATTTTTAAAAAAAAAAATCAGATTTCCAGCTTTTACACAGTTTTACTTTTACATTTTATGGAGGAATTTACAGAAGATAAGACCTAAACATTCTATTTGCATAAACCAGAACGCCAGGCATATTACTGTTCAAAAACAACCAGTTTTTTTGCTCATCACATGCAAGTTAGTACAGTACTGGTTATAAAATGATAGAATATTCTGATAAATAATCTGCTCCAATCTTTCCTTGCATAAATCCATTCCCATCAACTCTGGACCTATCAAAAAGAAAAGCAAGTTAGAAACAAAAAGAGAAAACGCTGGAAAATCTCAGCAGGTCTGGCAGCATCTGTAAGGAGAGAAAAGAGCTGATGTTTCATGTCCAAATGACCCTTTGTCAAAGTCCTGACCAAATAACTAAGCCAGACCTGCTGAGATTTTCCAATGTTTTCAGAATCATAGAACCCGACAGTGCAGAAAGAGGCCCTTCGGCCCATCGAATCTGTACTGAACGCAATCCCACCCAGGTCCTACCCCCATATCCCTACATATTATACCCACTAATCCCTCTAACCTACACATCCCTGGATACTAAGGGGCAATTTCTTAGCATGGCCAATCAACCTGACCCGCACATCTTTACATTGTGGAAGGAAACCCACACAGACACGAGGAGAATGTGCAAACTCCACACAGACAGTGACCCCAGCCAAGAATCGAACCCAGTACCCTGGGGCTGTGAAGCAGCAGTGCTAACCACTGTGCTTTCGTGTCGCCATTAGACCTATCTGGTATTTTTAAAATTCTTTTCATACGGGCTGTGTGTGTCATTGATAGTATTTATACCCTTCTCTAATTGTTCTCAAGAATTGACTTGAATACTTGTAGTCTCTAAGGTGTAGGTACACCCATGATGCTGGTAGGGAGTTCTCCCTTTCGAGCAATTCTGCTTCATCAACAGCTTTCAGCAAAAAACTCAACATTACAATTACTGTTATGTAAAGCTTTTTAAACCATCTGCTTTAAATCTTTTATGATTTGCTTAAATTTGTATTCTTTTATTCTGCCTCACACTACAAGCAGTGATCAGAATGAATTCTAAAGAATAGTTTTTTGCATGGAATGATTTATGGCTGCATTTTCAGTGTGGGATTTCTGTAGAGTTTGAAATCTGCTGAATATTTGATTTTTCTTGGTGCACAGTTGCCAGCTGCCCACTTTTTCTATTGTGTTGCTCACCTGATGCCATTATAAATAGCTTTATAGCCTCTGGCGGATCAAACAGATTTTGGGACACAGGTGATTGTCTAACACATTGCAACCTTGGTTCCCCATCTGTGATCCTGCAGAGTTTGGGATAATGGAATCATTCTTCACTTTGGAGCAGGACACAGTGAGAAAAGTTTCTGGTTGTGCTGCACAATGATACAGACACCACTGTCTGCTTGGTGTGTTTGGATGGATTGAACTTTCCCCATTTTTGTTTATATCAGACATTAGGGCAGAGAATAATTCTCAGAACTGAAAAGTGAGGGTGATGCCTGCTCATAGACGTTGTGCTATGGAAATTGACAGTGTAAATAAACACATAGCCCACTCTTGTTAAAATTGCTGAGTGAATCAGAAGGATATGCTGAGGAATTCCCCTCATTTCCACACTTTGAAATAGACTAAATATCTGTGACGTTCAATTCAAAAATGGACCTTGTTATATTGTTATTGCTATTGTTATATCAAGGAGAGAGAACTGGCCTCTATACACGAAGAATGTTTACTAAATACCCAACAACTAAATAGTTACTGAAGAATCATGCAAAAGCTCGAATCCTAAATATATCAACCTCAGAGTCATGAAATCAGCAGTGAAATATTGGCAAGAATCACACAGAGTTGTGAGACTGTGACTATTCATGCTTGCATTTTTCTGGAGTGAAAATGCAAAGGTGTTCACCCTGACAGCTGTGTTGGCAGGAACTGTAAAATCCCACTGGAACTGTGTTAGTCCTAATGGACTGAGGCTCAACCTACAAAGTGTCTGAATTCCAAGTTTCAGATGTGGAACAAAACAAATTCCTGTGTTGTTGTAGCTAGGGTTATACTTCTGTAAATATGAAGAGCAGAGTGAAAATACCAGCAACCAGAGAAACATCAACTGTCCAAGATATTACCCTCACCAGAATAGGAACAATGAGGGAAAGTGGAAGCATTCTTCTTGGAGAAGAGGTTTGATTGAGAAAGTTCTGGATGGATCCTCCTGTTACTTCAATGGATGAATATTCATTAAAAATAATGGTTTCCAGTCCACTTTGATGTTGCTCACATGATATTAGACCAAATCTCAATTTGCATAACCGATTGCAAATATTGCATATCAAGTCAATGTTGGAGGAATGAATGGAGGCATTGCGTTTGCACCCCACTTGCTTATTCTTGACTCTGTTCCCCTCAGATGTCAGAACCACTTGATGTAAGAGACTTTTCCATTTGGATATGTCCAAGATTTATGTCCACCTGATGTTGCAAATGGAACTCAGACAGTGAAGATGGAATGCTTCTAGAGGTTTAGTGATGCTGGTAGATTGTCCAAGTCTCTCTCACATAAAGAATGATTTAAGAATCTCTGCCTAATCAACTTTGATCTTTATTCTAAAACAATCTCCATCCTCTGTCCAAAATCTGAACGAGTCTGTTATACACTCAGTGTGGGCCAGCCTGCTATACACTTCAGTCTGAGCCTGCCATACACTTAGTCTGAGTGAGTCTGCCACACACACTCAGTCTGAGTCTGCCTACTGAAACTCAGTCTGAGCCTGCCTACTGTACACTTAGTCTGAGCCTGCCTGCTGTACACTCAGTCTGAGCCTGCCTGCTGTACACTCAGTCTGAGCCTGCCTGCTGTACACTCAGTCTGAGCCTGCCTGCTGTACACTCAGTCTGAGTCTGCCTACTGAAACTCAGTCTGAGCCTGCCTACTGTACACTTAGTCTGAGCCTACCTGCTGTACACTCAGTCTGAGCCTGCCTACTGTACACTTAGTCTGAGCCTACCTGCTGTACACTCAGTCTGAGCCTGCCTGCTGTACACTCAGTCTGAGTCTGTCTGCTGTACACTCAGTCTGAGCCTGTCTGCTGTACGTATGACTTCTGTTTGAGAAGGAGCGAGAGCCAGCTCTTCCAGATATGTGGATGTGACTCAATGGTATCATTGCACACTGGCTTGTTGGGTTAGGTGATTACTGAAGTGCTCTGTCTTACAAGAGAGAATCTCATGCCTATTTATTCAGCAACTGATTACCCAATACTGAGAGGATGGTCTCACACCGTTTGGTTTGGACCATTCACTGACCACAGACTGTCTTGTCGATGTCTTTGGGTTGTTTTTATGAGAGGCAGATTGAAACTCATAAATCTGCTTAAACTGCATGCAGTTATCTCTGCACTGTGCACTCAGTTCTTCATCTCTCTTAACTTGGCTTGCATCACCTGTTTTATGTGATGGTGTTTCTTGCTGGTAATTTGTCACCTTTGTCGGACCTGTGAACATTTCACACTTTTTCTTGAAGCTTGCCTTTGTGTGGCTTGTTATTGTTGAACTTTGACCCTGAGATGCCATGATATAAGAAACATTACTCAAATTTTTCAAGAATCTTTAAAGGCAATATTGTCCACCAGAATATGACTAATACCTGTGGCTAGTTTGTGTCCAGCTCTTGTCCCTTGGTCATGTTTTTAAGAACAGTTACATCAGGGTTTCTTTGTAGCTTGACTTTGCTGAAGTGTCTTAGATTTTATCTTCAAAAGACACAGCTGATAGCCTGATCAGCATTCTGTGCTTCTTAAGGGAACAGGCAGAGCATACATCCTTGAAATCTTTCCATCATATAATAACGTAGTCCAACATATGCCTATGTTTGGATCTAGGGTGCATTTTCTGTTTGTCTGCTTGCTGGAAGACTGTGTTTGGATGATTAGGCATGATATTAGGTCAAACTCATTGCACTTAGCTAGCCATTGAAGTTTGCTGTGCCCAATACCATGGTGTCCTGGTATTCCTGTCTGCGTTTTACAGTCTGTGTCCACTCAGCATTGAAATCATTAAGAAAAATGAATTTTTCCTGTTGGGCTATGTATCTTGCTGAGGTATGTATCTGTATATATCATTGTTGGAGGCGAGGCATAAGTGGGTGTTGCATGCTGGTTACTGCCAAGACTTAAAGGAAACAGATTTAAGATTTCTTTGTCTCAACTGCTTAGAGTTCTCAGATTCTTGGGATACAGGTAATTTGATAAAGCGGATTCAAAATTGGTTCAATTATATAAGACAGAGGGTAATGACAGAAGGTTGCTATAGTGATTGGAAGCTATGTGCCTGAGGGATCTGTGCTGGGCCCCTGATTATTCGTCATTTATATAAATGATACATGGGGATAGGATGAGTAAGTTTGCGGATGACACAAAAATTGACCGGATGGTTAACAGTGAGGCAGAGTGTCTTGGGCTACAAGAAAATATAAACAGAATGATCAAATGGGCAGATAACTGGATAGAATTTAATCCTGAAAAGTGTGAGGTGATACACTTCCAATGAACAAAATGTCACTAGGAAGTTCTGTGGAACAAAGAGATCTTGGCATGTTTGTCCACAGATCTCTGAAGGTGAAAGGGCACATTAGCAGGGTTATAAAAAAGGCATTAAAGCCACTTGCCTTTATTAATCGAGGCATAGATTACAAAAGCAGGGAAGTCTTATTGGAGTTGTATAGAACTTTCGTGAGGTCACGTGGCCACAGCACAGGTACAACGTGCAGTTCTGGTCGGCATATTATCGGAAGGATGTGATTGCAGTGGGGGCGGGGGCGCAGAGGAGATTCACCAGGATACTGCCTTGGATGGAACATTTAAGTTATGAAGAGAAGTTATGTAGGCTTGAGTTGTTTATGTTGGAGCAGAAGAGACTGAGGGGCGACCTGATTGAGGACAAGATTATGAGAGACATGGACAGAGTGGATAAGGAGCAACTGTTCCCCTTAGTTGAAGGGTCAGTCACGAGGGGATATAGATTTAAGGTGAGGGGTAGGAGATTTGGGGGGATGTGAGGAAAAATGTTTTTATTCAGAGTGGTGACAGTCTGGAATGCGCTGCCTGGGAGGTTGGTAGGGGCAGATTCCTCGCATCCTTTAAAAAGTAACTGGATAAGCACTTGGTGTGTCGTAACATTCAGGACTATGGGCCAAGCGCTGGCGAGTATTTCTCGCTTGTCGTGCAGACTTGATCTGCCTCTTGGCCTCTTCTACATTGTATGATTCTATGATCCATGATTATTAGAACAACATTAAATGTTTTAGTTATCACTGAAGGTCTGCTATCCCACTTTAAGTCTAGTTAATGCAATTGTTTTATTCAGATCACTTGGTTTAATCTTCCTTGATTTCTTCTGAACAATACTTGGTCACTGTTCACTTTACTTCAGTCATCTGGAAACACTCTTTCCCTGTTACCTTCTTAGGAAGCTTTTCAGGAAGCCAGCATCTTTGCAACTCCCTTTTCCTGTCCATCTTCTCCTGACAGTGAGCTGCTCACTCCTCCGTGATCTGTCTCCAACTGCTCTAGCTTCCAGTTAAACTAAAGAACAAAAGAAAGCCCTTTTTCTCTCTTTGACAAGTGGGCCTTCTGTTGCTAAGCAATGCCCCAGCAATTATACTTATTCTTCATGCTGTGGCTCTCTCCAAACACAGTAGAATCCCATATGTAATTGTAACCAACTCCCATACATACAAAGAGTATTGTGCAGCATGAATCTAATTATAGGTCCCTTCCAGACACTGAAACATTAAATTAAACTCACCTAAACTATACCGTATTTCTAATGTTTACCTGTAACTACCTTTGGTTTCCTAAAAACTGGTTTAACGTAATTGGCAAAAGAAACAATGACAATGTTTCCGCTAGCAGGAAAAGCTACAACTAGAGGACATAACCTCAGGCTAAAGAGACAATGCTTTAAAAGGGAAATGAGGAGGAATTTCTTTACCAGGAGTAATGAATCTGTGGAACTCTGCCACAGAAGGCTGTCTTAAAGGCACATTGTGTGTCTTTAAGAGATAGATAGGCTTTTGAGTAATAAGGAGATCAAGGGTTATGGGGAAAAGGCAGGAGAATGAGGATGAGAAAAATATCAGCTATGATTGAATGGTGGAGCAGTCCTAATGGGCTGAGTGGCCTAATTTTATGATTGTAATACAGGAGGAAGAACCTCTTTGTGGAGCGGGTGGTTAGGGTTGGAATGTGCTGTCTAGGAGTGTGATGTTGGCAGTTTCAATTGAGACAGGCAGACGAGAATTAGATTATTAAAGGAAAATGTGCAGGGCTGTGGAAAACAAGCGGAGGTATGAGTCTAGGTGACTTGCTCCTGCAGAGGACTAGCAAATAGATACAGGCTGAATGGCTTCTTTTCATGTAACTATTGTGTGATTCTATGGTCCCAAGTGTTTCATCCAAACTGAAAAGCTCTTTAGTTATGCTTCAGCAGCGTACAGCAAACTGGGCATTAACTGTTGTTTCATCTCAAACCATACTCTGTGATTAATGTCAAAGACAGCATAGTTACCATTCAGTGACAGGACGTCTCATCATACTGGCTCCAGACTGAATTGAAGGGCAGCTTTCACTTACTCCCATTAGGGAATAAAGAGAAAATTGCCGATTGCTGCACAATCTGACAGAAATTTTATCCTTCAAAATGTTTCTGGGTAACAAAGTTGTAAGTATATTTTATATATAACTTTGCTTTACAAATTGGGAAAAGGATCAAAGGATGTTGAACCATATGGGTGAGCAAGGAGGTGACGCTCGTTTGATAGAATGGACTTTGTGGGAGGAGAAGTGCAGAGCAAGAGGGGTTTAGGGATGGAGCACCAGAGAGCAGGGAAGAGTGAGCTGAAGGTTCTACTTCTTATGGTGGGAAAAAAGGACAAGAAATGCAGAATAGATCAAGGACTGTAGGAGGGCTTGTTAAATTGGAGGAAATTGCAGAGATAAGTGTGGTGAGGTGATGAAAGGATTCAAAGATGGAGACTTTCATTTAAATGTATTGGAAAATAGAGAGGCAGTGTAGATTGGTGAGGAGGATAAAGAGATTAGTACAGTACAGGATATGGGCATCAAATTGAGTGATATTATAGAGGGGAAAGTAGTGGATGTATTGTAGGATTGAAGCAGTGCTGAACCATTGACTTTATTTAAAATGCTGAGTTCAAAGGATACCTTAATTCTTGCCCAACACACAGGGCATATTTTCCACATTGCAGTTTATTTGTGGGATGGTCGCTACAAGGGGACACAGGTTTAAGGTGCTGGGGGGCAAGTACAGAGGAGATGTTAGGGGTAAGTTTTTCACTCAGAGGGTGGTGAGTGAATGGAATCGGCTGCCATCAGTGGTGGTAGAGGGGAACTCGCTGGGGTCTTTTAAAAGACTTCAGGATGAGAACATGGGATTAAATGGGATTGGGAGTTACAGATAGTTCTACGGCCTGGTAGGTATAGATATGATCGGCACAACTTGTGGCCGAAGGGCCTCTTTGTGCTGTAGTGTTCTATGTTCTATTAACAAGAAAAAAGGTATCAAGAGGCCTGAGAGTTTTCATCTGTTAATGTAACAGAGGGAAAATGGTGTGAGCTGTCAGCATTTGCCTCATGTTCTTGATTTATGTGCTGTACGAGTGATGTTTTCTGTTTTTTCATTCATTCGTGGAACATAGGCATCACTGGCTGGCCAACATTTATTGCGCATCCCTAGTTGCTCTTGGAGACCAGTTGAGAATCAACCATATTGCTGGGGTTCTGGAGTCACATGTAGGCCAGATCAGGTAAGGATGGCAGATTTCCCTCCCTAAAGGACATTAGTGAACCAAATGGGTTTTTCTGACAATCGACAATGATTTCACGGTCATCAGTAGATTCTTAATTCCAGATATTTTTTATTGAATTCAAATTCCACAATATGCATGATGGGATTTGAATCTGGGTCCTATCGTGGTTCCCCAGGACGACAACGAACTTTTAGCTGATCAAATGAGAGTCTGAGCTTTGATCTTCCAGGTAGTAAGACTTTATTCTTCAGTGCAAGAGAACAGAGCCGGGATGTCCGGAACAATCCAACAAACTGCTCGCTTACAGTCTTTTTATATTTGCTGTAGTTACATACCCCGAGACCCCTTATCTCATTCTCAAGGTTGGATTTCTTTAACCACTATTGTTGTTGAGCCTACTGGTTATCTGCTTCGTTTCAGATTGGTCACTAATTGATACAGTACTCGCTTCATGAAACCATGATAGTTACAATCTGTCCCTGCCCAATTAGTTCTGCTTACACAAAATTGTGGCTTAGCTAGCCTAAGCCGAATGATAAAGAGAACATATTTACTTCATTTCTTTCCTTTTTAGTTATAATCACATTAAGTTGAATAACTGAATAATAACCATTGCTTCCCGAGGCTGTTACTGCTTACATCCATTGATTATAAGTGATTACCGTACTGATTCTATCACATTGGTCAACATACTTTGATCACATTAGCTATAATCGATTAACATGCTGATCTCGTCACATTTTATCATACAGACCTTACTTACAAGTTTTTGTAACAGTATACATAATTACAAATTTTGTGAGAGTTTATTCTCTCACAGTCCCCAGAACATGGCCTGAGTTTCTGGATTAATAGTTTAATGGTAATACAAATAAGCCTTAGATAAATTGGTAAAATAGATGTTTTAATGTAATCTATACTCACATTAAGTCATGTTCACAGATTGCACAGAGAAGGTTGCCTTGCATCTCCTGTGACTGCAAATGGGGAATGTCTTTCTACCTTATAAACTAGAAGAATATGTCACTTTGATACCAGAAAAAAATAGATCAGATGGTTTCTTTTGGTGCAATATTAGAAATTTTGGCAATATTGGAAAGTAGTGAGTATGGCTCTAACTGGAGATTAGGGTGAAGTGAAAATAATTTTAAAAGTTAACTTGAAGGATATGGGTGTCACTGGCTCGATGCGTAGGTTCCTTCCCTTGTCCTTGAGTGAGTGGGCCAACATTTATTACCCATCCCTAATTGCTCTTGAGAAGGTGGTGGCGAGCTGCCTCTTTGAAGCACTGCATTCTACATCTGGCAAGTGAGAGGCTTTTAAGTGTAAGTTGATAGGGATTCAGGACAGCACATTCCTGTAAGGATGAATATGGCAAGCTTTGGGAATTTTGGATAATGAGAGATATTGTGAGCCTGGTCAGAGAGAAAAAGCAAGCATTTGTCAAGGCTAGGAGGCTGGGAACACACAAAGCAAGTGTGGAATAGAAGGAAAGTAGAAAAAAACTTAAGCAAGGAGTAAAAAGGCTAAAAGGGGTCATGAAAAAGCATTGGCCAGCAGGATTAAGGAAAATCTCAAGGCTTTTTACACAGATATAAATAGCAAGAGGGTAGCCAGTGAGAGGTTTGCCCACTCAAAGACAAGGGAAGAAATCTATGTGTGGAGCCGGAGGAAACGGGTTAGATACTAAATGAATATTTTGTGTCAGTATTCACCAAAGAGAAGGGCATGGTAGATGAGGAGTCTGGGAAAGGATGTATACATAGTTTGAGTCATGTTGAGATTAAAAAGGTGGTGGTATTGGGGTTTTTGAGAAACATTAAGGTAAACAAGTCCCCAGAGCCTGATGGGATTTACCCCGGAATACTAAGAGAGACAAGGGAGAAAATTGCTGGGGCCTTGAGAGAAATCTCTGTATCCTCACTGGCTACAGGGAAGATCCCAGAGGATTGGAGAATAGCCAGTGTTGTTCCTTTGTTCAAGAAGGGTAGCAAGAATAATCCAGGTAATTACAGGCCAGTGAGCCTTACATCAGTGGTAGGGAAATTATTGGGATGGATTCTTGAGACAGGATTTATTCCCACTTGGAAATAAGTGGATGTATTAGTGAGATGAACATGGTTTTGTGAAGGGGAGGTTGTGTCTCACGAACTTGATCAAGTTTTTCAAGGAAGTGACAAAGATGATTGATGATTAGGGTTGTCTACATGAACTTCGTAAGGCCTTTGTCAAGGTCCCTCATGGCAGACTGGTGCAGAAGGTGAAGCTACACGGGATCAGAGGTGAGCTGGCAAGGTGGATACAAATCTAGCTTGGTCAAAGAAAGTAGCAGTGGAAAGGTGCGTTTCTGAATGGAGGGCTGTGACAAGTGGCATTCCTCAGGGATCAGTGCTGGGACCTTTGCTGTTTGTAATATATATAAATAATTTGGAGGAAAATGTAACTGGATTGATCAGTAAGTTTGTAGATGACACATGAGTTGGTGGATTTGCAGATAGTGATGAAGACCATCAGAGGATACAGCAGGATATAGATCAGTTGGTGGAGAAGATGGCAACGGAGTTTAATCCAGACAAATGTGAGGTAATGCATTTTGGAAGGTCTAATACAGGTAGGAAATACACAGTAAATGGCAGAACCCTTAAGAGTATTGACAGACAAAGGAATCTGGGTGTACAGGTACACAGGTCACTGAAAGTGGCAATGCAGGTGGAGAACATTGTCAAGAAGACATATGGCATGCTTGTCTTCATTGGCCATCGTATTGAATTTAAAAATTGGCTTGTCATGTTGCAGCTTTATAGAACATTAGTTAGACTGCACTTGGAATATAGTGTTCAATTCTGGTTGCCACACTAGAGTAGGATGTGGAGGCTTTGGAGAGGGTACAGAAAAAATTTACCAGGATGTTGCCTGGTATGGAGGTCATTAGCTATGAGGAGAGGTTGGAGAAACTTGGTTTGTTCTCACTGGAGCAACGGAGGTTGAGTGAAGATCTGATAGAAGTCTACAAGATTATGAGGGGCATGAACAGATTGGATAGTCAGAAGCTTTTTCCCAGGGTGGAAGAGTCAATTAGTAGAGAGCACAGGTTTAAGGTGCGAGGGGCAAGGTTTAAAGGAGATGTACGAGGCACATGTTTTACACGGAGAGAAGTGGGTGCCTGAAACTCATTGTCAGGAGAGGGAGTGGAAGTGGATATGGTAGTGACTTTTAAGGGTTGTCTTGACAAGTACATGAATGAGGTGGAATAGAGGGATACAGTCCCTGGAAGCATCGGGGGTTTTAGTTTAGTCCGGCAACATTGTCGATGCAGGCATCGAGGGCCAAAGGGCCTGTTCCTGTGCTGTGATTTTCTTTGTTCTTTGTTCTATATGGTGCATGTACACATCTGTGTTATAAGGGAGGGAGTTCCAGGATTTTGACAATAATAATAAAAGAATAGTGATATATTTCCAAGTTAGGATGATGAGCAACTTGAAGGGGACTTCTTGGATGTTCTTGATTTGATTTGAGTTATTATTGTCACGTATTAATATACAGTGAAAAGTATTGTTTCTGGCACGCTATATGTACAAAGCATACTGTATAAAAAGAAGGAATGGAGAGAGTGCAGAATGTAGTGTTGCAGTCATCAGAAACTTGAAGCTCTTGACTATTTCCACTTCATCTCTGTTGATGTATACAGGAAGAAATCCCACAACACCAGCTTAAAGTCCAACAACTTTATTTGTAGCAAACTTGTTGGACTTTAAGCTGGTGTTGTGGGATTTCGTTCTGTTTTACCAGTCCAATGCCAGCATCTCCACATCATAATGTAGACAGGGGCATGTTCTCTTTACGCTTCCTGAAGTAAATAACTATGTCCTTCATTTTATTGACATTGAGGGAGAGATCATTATTCCTGCACCAGTTCACCAGATTCTCTATCTGATTCCTGTACTTTGCCTCATCATTGTTTGAGATACGACCCACTACAGTGGTGTCATTGGCAAACTTGAAAATTGAGTTGGAGGGGAATTTGGCCAAGTAGTCATAGATGTATAAGGAGTATAGTAGGGGGCTGAGGATATAGCCTTGTGGAGTATTAGTGTTAAGGATGATTGTAGAGGAGGTATTTTTGCCCATCTTTACTGATTGTAGTCTTTCACTTAGGAAGTCTAGGATCCAGTTGCAAAGGGAGGAGCTGAGTCCTAGGTCATGGAGTTTAGAGATGGTTTTGTAGGAGTAATGTGTTGAAGGCTAAGCAGTAGTTGATAAATAAGAGTCTTCTCAAGTATCTGCTGTGCATGTTCTTTTAGATGGTAGCAGTCATGGGTTTGGAAGGTGCTGCTCAAGGAGCTTTGGAGAATGCCTGCAGTACATCTTGTTGATGGTGAATCCTGCTGCCACTGTTTGTCAGAGGTGGAAAGAATGACTGTCTGTGCAGAGGTGCCAATCAAGCAGGCTGCTTTGTCCTGGATGATATCAAGCTTTTGAGCTGCATTCATCCAGGCAAGTGGGGAGTGTTCCATCACACTTCTAACTTGTTCTTTCTAGATGGAGGACAGGCTTTCAGCAGTCAGGGAGTGCATTACTTTCCACAGGATTCCCAGCCTCTGACTTGCTTTTGTAGACACTGTGTTTACGTGGCGAGTCCGGTTCACTTTCTGGTCAGAGTAACTCCTAAGATGTTGGTACTGAGGATTCGGTGATGGTAATGCCACTGAATGTCAAGGGGTAATGGTTAGATCCTCTCTTGTTAAAGATGGTCATTGCCTGGCACTTATGTGGAGCAAAAATGACTGCAGGGAAAAGCCTGGGAACTACAGGCAAGTAAGCCTTACATTTGTGGTGGGTAAATTGTTTGGAAAGTGCTTTGAGAGACAGGATCTACAAGCATTTAGAGATGCAAGGACTGATTAGGAACAGTTAGCACGGCTTATAGATATAGAACATTACAGCACAGAACAGGCCCTTCGGCCTTCGATGTTGTGCCGACCAAAATAAAAAGCAATGCCCCTCCAAACTAAACCCTTCCCTTCTCTTCCATATACCTATCAATTAACCTCTTAAACGCCACCAAACTTGGCGCATCTACAACAGCTGCAGGCAGGGCATTCCACTCCCGAATCACTCTTTGAGTAAAGAACCTACCTCTGATATCCGTCCTATAACTCATACCCCTTAATTTAAAGTTGTGTCCCCTCGTGCTAGCTTTTTCCATCCTAGGAAAAAGGCTATCACTGTCACCCTATCCAAACCTCTAATTATCTTATATGTTTCAATAAGATCCCCCCTTAGCCGCCTCCTTTCTAACGAAAACAACCTCAAATCCTTCCACCTCTCTTCATAGGACCTGCCCTCCATACCAGGCAACACCCTGGTAAACCTCCTCTGTACCCTCTCCAATGCCTCCACATCTTTCTTATAATGTGGGGACCAGAACTGCACACAATACTCCAAGTGCGGCCGCACTAGAGTTTTGTACAGTTGCAAAACTGTACAGTTTTGTACAGTTACAGTTGTACAGTGGCTTTGTGAATGGAAAATCATATCTCACAAATTTGATTGAGTTTTTTGAAGGGGTAACCAAGAAGATAGATGAGAGCAGTGCAATTGATATTGTCTACATGAACTTTAGCAAGGCCTTTGACACAGTACTACATGGTATGGTGTTGCATAAAGTTAAATCTCACGGGATCCAGAGTATCCTTAAAGGGTATCCAAATCCTGTATTCCATGTTCTGACCAATGAAACCAAGCATGCCAAATACCTTCTTCACTACTCTGTCCATCTGTGACTCCAATTTCAAGGAGCTATGAACATGTACCCCTAGATGTCTTTGTTCTGTAATTCTGCCCAATGCTTTACCATTAAATGAGTAAATCCTGCCCTGGTTCAATGTACCAAAATGCATCACCTTGCATTTGTCTAAATTAAACTCCATCTGCCATTCGTTTAAGGATATCTGCCATAGTTTAAGGATATCCTTAAACTAGAAAAAGTGCAGAAAAGATTTACTAGGGTGCTATTGGGACTTGATGGATTGAGTTGTAAGGGGAGACTGAATAGACTGGGACTTTTTTCTCTGGAGCGTAGGAGGATGAGGGGTGATTTTATAGAGGTCTATAAAATAATGAGGGCACAGATCAATTAAATAGTCAATATTTTTTCCCAAAGTTAATGGAATTTAAAACTAAAGAGCATAGGTTTAAGGTAAGAGTGGAGAGATACAAAAGTGTCCAGAGGAGCAATTTTTTTCACACAGAGGGTGAGTATCTGAAGCAAGCTGCTAGAGGTAGTAGTAGAGGCAGGTACAATTTTGTATTTTAAAAAGCATTTAGATAGTTATATGGATACAATAGATACAGAAGGATATGGGCAAATGTGGGCAATTGGGATTAGCTTCGGGGTTTTAAAAAACGGGTGGCATGGACAAGTTGGACTGAAAGTCCTGTTTCCATGCTGTAAATCTCTATGACTCTAAGCATTACTTACCACTTGTCAGCCCAAACCTGGATATCACTCCAGGCTTTTTGGAGTTGGACACAGGTTGCTTCAGTGTGATTTGAGGATTTGCAAATGGTGCTGAACGTTGTGCAATCATCAGCAAACATCCCCATCTCTGACCTTATGATGGAGGGAAGGTCATTGACGAATCAGTCGGGAAGGTTGGGCCTAGGACACTAATCCTGAGGAACTCCTGCAGTGATGTTCTAGAGCTGAGATGACTGACCCTCCACAACCACAACTATCTTCCTTTGTGCCAGGAATGACTCCAACCAGCAGAAGGTTTTTTCCCGATTCCCATTGACTCTAGTTTTGCGAGGGATTCTTGATGCCACACCCAGTCGAATGCTGCCTTGATGTCGAGGGCAGTCACTTTCATCTCATCTCCAAAGTTTAGTTCTTTTATTCATGTTTAACCCAAGGCTGTGGCAGAAGTCAGACTGAATGTCACTGAGTGGGTTATTGCTGAGCAGGTGCTGCTTTAATGCTGTTGATGACCCCTTCCACCACTTTACTGATGATTGAGAGTAAACTTATAAGGTGCTAATTGGCCAGTTTGGAGCTGTCCTGTTTTTTCTGTACAGAGCTTACTTGGGCAATTTTCCATATTACCATGTAAATGTCAGTGTCATACATATGTTGGAACAGCTTCGGTAAGGGTCAATATCCTGGAACACAGGTCTTCAATGCTATTGTCACCTTTTGTATCTAATGCATTCAGCTGTTTTTGATATGACATGGAGCGAATCAAATTGCTGAAGACTGACATCTGTGATGCTGCAGCAAGAGAAGGGATGGAGAATGGATGATAAGGAGGAGAATGAGACAGATGTTTTAATCACTTGGCTGAATGTCAGATGGATTTTTGTAGGATAGGAGATCATCAGCATTGATCTCCAAACTAGCCGGAGAAATCTAACTGTTACTGTGGGACTCAGAGTGAGAATTAAAACTATGATTGTTTTACTTGAGAAGCTATTCACTTAATGCAGTGAATTTCAGACTTTCAGGCTTGATATTTGTAGCTGCAGTCAGAAATCTCACCCATTTTCCTAACGCCCATCTTATTAGAATATGCCCAACTCAAACTGGGTATAAATTGACATAAACCAGCATAAATGATCAAGGATAAGAAATGCCAAAACCAAATCAGGATCTTTCTTTTGTGAGTTGTGAAATTTCAATTTGTTTCATTGAAAATTCTGCATTTAATATGTCGAACATTCTGCTCTTTTTCACCTCTTTTATTAATTATAGTGCAGTGCTTTTTTTACTGCATTCTTGGAATTTGTGCATTGCTAGAAAGGGGCATCATTATTTATTATCCTTGACAGGATGGTGTTTTAATACTTCCCTGAAACACTGCAATCCATGTGCTTAGATTGGCCAACTGTCCTGTAGGTGGGAATTCTAGGATTTTGATCCTGTGATAGGGAAGGAATGGTCTACATATTTTGAAGACAAGATTGTGGGTGAATTGGAGAGAAATATGGATGTGGTGGTGCCTGCTGCCTTTGTTCTTATCAGGAGTAGTGATTACAGGCTTACGAGGTGATATTGAAGAGGTTGCCAATTGAGGCAGTGCATTTTGTTTCATGTGCTAAGATTGGGGAGAGAACTGTACCAAAAAAAGGCAGAATGTTGAGAAACATGGCACTTTTCTCTCTAGATCTTACAACATTGCCAAAAAATAAATCAAGGTGTGTGTTTCATGCCATCAAGTGAGGGGTATGAGGCCTTAAAACATCAGCAAAACCCAGCTGCACTGAGATTGAAGTGCGATTTTTAAAGAGCGCCATGAATAGAATGTGTAGTAATCTTTTCTCCTCTCCCCCCAGCTCACCATGGAATTCCCAGGACTTCTCTATGCACCCTCACCGACTCCCTACTCATCCATTGGCGGCATTCCCTGCTCCTCCCTCCGTTCCTGGTCACCACCAAATGAACCTTCCCTCCCAGTAGAGCCTGCCCCTGACATGCGGCACAGGTTGACGTGGTCTCAACTGCCAGTGCCAACCTGCCAACCTGCATCGAGGCACAGTGCAGGGAGTGGCATTCCCAGGACACTGTCTGGTCATGTCCCTCTATCCCTCTATTCTGGGGGCTGTACTTAAACTTTATGCCTTCAGGGAGACGTGTCTAGGTGAACCTGTTGTAAGATGCACCAACGTGACATGACATCAGTGCAGTGTCATATACAGCAAGGAAGTGTGTTAATGATAGCATTCATTAAAATGCACGTAAAGAGGTTCACACCTGTTATGGACATGAACCTGATGATTTTGCCAATAAGGGATGGGGAAGATCCGAATTCACAATCTTACTGGCGAGATCTACGACTTATGGATTTTGACTCCTGCTGGCATTCATTTAGATGGTGAGTATGGACTCAAGACTTCCCCCCCCCCCACCCCGCCCTTGCCCCATATCAGACAAAACAACCCACGTAGTGAGATGAAAATTAATCCTGTGCAAATGGAGTATAAAAAGTACGTCGATGTTTGTAACATACAGCTCAGCCAGTACTGACAGAAATCACAACCAGAGAGAGATAAGACTAGGAACAAATCTGATAACTCATTGGAAGTTACTATATGTGTTATGAACCTGCAATAATAAGAAAAACAGACACAGAATTTGCTGCTATATATTGCTTGTGTTATTCAATCAGTCAATCATTTCTTTATATTTACTATAACACCCAGATAGCATTTTTAAAGTCAATGTGAAATGTTTGAAATTTGCTTTTTCTGGTCATTTGACAGAATGTTCCAATAAGTTTCGTTATAGCCTTTATTCAGCTGCGTGACGCGAGGTGATTATTTATAGAAAGCCATACAGCTGTGGAATTTTGTTAACTATACAAAAATGAAAATAGCAGTGGAAATCAGACTGTTGCCCTGGGCGTGTTTTGTTCAAAACCTGGTGAATGGTGCCAATGAATGAGGAGATAAGATTTTGAATTTCAGAATTTTAATAAAAAATCAATTTGTTGCCACTGTCCTTTAAGTTCTAAAGGGCAGACATACCAACATTTCTTGAACATTTGTAGGAATTATTCTATTCCATAAATTAATATCTATAAAATAGCATTAAAGGATGTCTTGGATATACCAGTACACAGAATTGGGATTGGTTTTGATTCTCATGCACAATGGTTTCTTACTTGCTGATAATATTGGACTTCACTATTCTGCTCTTTCTCTGAATCAAATGCAGCAGATTATAATTAGTACAATGAGCCAAATGACCTTTCCCTCTTCCTTACTTTTTTTGTAAAGATGGTCAAAACCAGAATAGAGACATGAAATATCACATCAGTTGAATAATAGGTGCTTTAAGCAAATCTTAATCACTCCCTCAATCCTATTTCCTTGCCCAGTCCTCCACTTATCTACAGGTATCCTATTTTAGGTTTAGTTTACACCTGGCCTTCCTCTATTCATGTGATTCTTCTGAGGTGTGTCCTCTGCACTGATCTCACGGATTTATTTTTGACCCAGCCCACGACTTTCTAGGAATCAATGGCCTCTAGCTTCCAATTCCATTGTTCTGCTTTCTGCTAGTACCAAAACCTGAAGCCACTATGCCCCTTTGCTAGATCGTGGATCAATTTCTGTTGGCTCATTTTGGATTATATTAGGGCAGCACGATGGCACAGTCGTTAGCATTGCTGGCTCACAGCACCAGGGACCTAGGTTCAATTCCTGGCTTGGGTCACTCTCATAGAACATAGAACATTACAGCACAGAACAGGCCCTTCGGCCTTCGATGTTGCACCGACCAATATAAAAAGCAATGACCCTCCAAACTAAACCATTCCCTTCTCTTCCATATACTTATCAACTAAACTCTTAAACGCCACCAAACTTGGCGCATCTACAACTGCTGCAGGCAGGGCATTCCACTCCCGAACCACCCTTTGGGTAAAGAACCTACCTCTGATATCCGTCCTATAACTATCACCCCTTAATTTTAAGCTGTGTCCCCTCGTGCTAGCTTTTTCCATCCTAGGAAAAAGGCTATCACTGTCCACCCTATCTAAACCTCTAATCATCTTAGATGTTTCGATCAGGTCCCCTCTTAGCCTCCTCCTTTCTAACGAAAACAACCTCAATCCCTCAGCCTCTCCTCATAAGACCTGCCCTTCATACCAGGCAACATCCTGGTAAACCTCCTCTGTACCCTCTCCAATGCCTCCACATCTTTCTTATAATGTGGGGGACCAGAACTGCACACAATACTCCAAGTGCGGCCGCACTAGAGTTTTGTACAGTTGCAACATGACGTTGCGGCTCCGAAATTCAATCCCCCTACCAATAAAAGCTAAGACTCCATATGCCTTCTTAACAACCTTATCGCCTTGACTGCCTACTTTCAGGGATCTATGCACATATACACCAAGATCCCTCTGTTCATCAACACTATTAAGAATCCTACCATTAGCCCTATACTCTACACATTTATTATTCCTGCCAAAGTGCATTACCTCACACTTTTCCACATTAAACTCCATTTGCCACTCTCGGCCCAGCTCTGCAACTTGTCCAAGTCTCTCTGCAAACTAGAACACCCCTCTTCACTATCTACCACTCCTCCGACTTTGGTGTCATCCGCAAATTTACTAATCTATCCTTCAATACACTCATCCAGATCATTTATAAAAATTACAAACAGCAGGGGCCCCAAAACAGACCCCTGAGTTACACCACTTGTCACCGAACTCCACGATGAATATCTCCCATCAACCACCACCCTCTGTCTTCTATCTGCCAGCCAATTCCTAATCCAATTAGCTAATCACCCTCTATTCCACACATCTGCATTTTCTGTAGAAGTCTTCCATGGGCCACCTTATCAAACGCCTTACTAAAGTCCATATATACCACATCAACCGCCTTACCCCCCATCCACCTCTTTAGTCACTTTTTCAAAAAACTCAATGAGGTTAGTAAGGCACGACCTACCCTTCACAAAACCATGCTGACTATCCCCAATCAATTCATTTCTCTCTAAATAACTATAAATCCTATCCTAATAATTCTCTCCAATACTTTGCCCACAACAGAAGTAAGACTCACCGGCCTATAATTCCCCGGAAAGTCTCTCTTCCCCTTCTTGAACAATGGGACCACATTCGCTATCCTCCAGTCTTCCGGCACTATACCCGTAACCAACGACGACCTGAAGATCAGAGCCAGATGCTCTGCAATCGCCTCTCTTGCCTCCCAGAGAATCCTAGGGTAAATCCCGTCCGGCCCAGGGGACTTATCCAACTTCAAACCCTCAAGAATATCTAGCACATCCTCCCTATCTACTTCAATACTTTCTAGTTTGCAACCCAGTACCTCAGTGTTCTCCATAATTACATTTACATCACCCTGCGTGAATACCGAAGAGAAATATTTATTCAGTGCCTCTCCAATCTCTTCAGGCTCCACGCTCTCTGTGTGGAGTTTGCATGTTCTCCCCGTGCCTGCGTGGGTTTCCCCTGGGCGCTCCAGTTTCCTCCTACAGTCCAAAGACATGCTGGTTAAGTGCATTGGCTGTACTAAATTCTGTCTCCAAACAGGCGCCGGAGTGCGACTAGGGGATTTTCACAGTAACTTCATTGCAGTGCTAATGTTAGCCTACTTGTGACACTAATAAATAAAGATTAAAACCTTTTAAACTTTGAAACTATATTAGCCATTGCCCAGTAGTGGCATTGCACTTCTGACTGGAATGGAGAGTTTTAAGGATCAAAAACTGAAGATCAAAGAGCTGAGAACAAACATAGTAGATGGAGCACCAGGGCCCAAGGATCATTCCTTCACTGTCACTGGGTCAAAATCCAGGAATTCCCTCCCTAACTGCACTATGGGTGTACTTGCACACACGAACTGCAGCAGTTCAAGAAAGCAGCTCTCCATCACCATCTCAAGGACAATTAGAGATGAGTAATGAATGCTAGCCTAGCCAGCAACACCCACATTCTGTAAATGATTTTTTAAAAATCAAATGTATTCCAAAAATATTGTTTTAGTGTTGCTAAGTACAGGTATTAATAGCTTTGCTGTGATTTTTTTCAGGTTTCCAGTTTCTAAGGACTATTTCTGTGTGACTTGAATGTAACGACTGAATTTGAAAATACAGAAAATCATCAGAAAAGATCATGGACTTTGTTATGAAGCAAGCTCTGGGAGGTAAGTGTGATCATTGGGGAGAAACATCAATCCATTTAGGAACTGGCTGTAACATATGCCTCTACTGGCGATATATTGCATAGAGGAAAGAATTGCAGTGAGATTATTCGCACAAAAAGTAAAATTTATGCATGGATTAGCAGCCAAGAGAGAAAATGTCAACAAAAACAAAAAGATAAAAATTAAAGAAAAAAGACCAAAAAATGTAACACCAAAGAACAAAAACTTAACAAATTGCATTCAAGAAAACAAAAATTTTAATAATAATATGATAATAAAACAGTTGATGTAAAAGTACAGTACAGAAATAATAAGAAGAATATTTAAAGACGAAGGAACTAAATAATAAGAGAAGAATAAAAGAACTATAAGAAACAAGAATGATTAAAGAAAATATCAGAATTATTTCCCACAGTGGCCTGATATCAAATGTTAGCAATATGATTCTTGGGCTGTACTGATCTATTGTGCATAATGAGCAATAAAGGGTATGTTATGAATGATGAGGAATGGATTATGTGAAATAGAGAGGATGATGGGAGTGATAAGGATATATATAGGGAACAAATGATATAATGCAAATAACAAGTATTGTAACATAGGCACTTCAATGGCCATGTGTATGTTGAAGAGTATGATATGAACTCCTATCGTGTGATGGATATTATGTAATAAGGAGTTTGATTTGAGTAACAAGGTTTGAATATGATAATACAGAATTGTTACGCCTAATATTGAGTGACATCACAGTTTTTCTTGCATTGAGTGTGATGTAGAAATTCCATAAGGACCTACCTGATCTCCAGATGTACCTTCAGAGGTAGACTGGAGAGCCACAATTACAGTGTAAATGGCAGATTATTCCCTTCATCCAGGCATGTTGCAGTATTGTTCTGTACAAACGTAGAAAATTGAGAGAATTTTGATAAAGTTTCAGGACATATTTGACTGTGGTTACAAATTTTCTAAGAATTCACATATATTTCCATCTCATGGAAATCAGCAGAAAGCTCAGCAAAAACCCATGTCTGGTTTGAGGCTATTTCCAAACTGTGCAGTGAGCTGGATTCTAACTGACAAGCAAATTCCCCCATAGTCATTGCACTGTCATCAACAGTCAAGGCTGCTTCAGCCTTGAACCTTATGCTTCCAGCTCTGTCTAAGCTGCAACTACTGTATCGGCCAATCTGCCATCCAAAAATCTATCAAGCTGGTGATTTGCCAGAAGCAAAATTCTCATCATATTCCTTAAGGGATAACCTTCAAAACTGACTTTTTCCACTTTCAGTCTGGGAAATTATTGACTATTTTTCCTTCTCTCTCCCACTGACATCCCAACCCTGAATCAGCCCCTTCTCCCTCCTCCAGTTCCTGAATCCTCCTTTTCTTGTACCCTGACACTGACTGGATTCCCTTTCCTCTTCTGGCTCTGATCCCTGGCTCCAATTGAACTCTCACACATGATATTGTAATTAATGGGATATCTGCTTTTTGGCCAGAAGTGATTCAAAGACAGGGGAAAAATTGGGATTTTTCAGATTAAAAATAATGAGGAAATTGTTTTTTTCTGATCCACCAACCTAAAATCACCTGGAATGTATCGGGGGAAATCATTTTTAAAAATTTTAATAACCTTTGTAAACTGGGAGAAGTAATTTGAAGTTTCAATTCGGAGAGGGATAACCCTCTTGACTAGTTCAATAAGTATGAATTTTTTTCAGATTTCAACATCCAACAATTTCAACTATTTTTTCACATTCCCTTTTAGCAATTTAGTAGTAGTATAGAATGGGGCAGAAGAAAGTGTGATGGACTAAACTTTAAGCAAGAATGTGTCTAAATTTTAAATTGATCAATTTTAATCATTTTCTGTTGGATTGAAATGGATGTTTTAACACTACTATCTCAAATTTAAACTGGTTAGAAATTATTTCCTTCTTAAGAAACCTCAACATGAACATTTACACATTAGCTTTCTCCAGATCTGAATTTCTGCTCAAAGCACTATTTGTTAAAATTAAGAATGCACAGGTTGACTGGGATACAAAGCTCGGGATACAAATACAATAAATGAAAACTCAGTTAGAGCTAAAATCAGTAATCAGCAAAGACAGACGTTAGTATTATATTGCATGATTAAAGCTTCGCTATTCATTATGATGCAGTCTGCATCAACTTAACGCAGCCAGTGTTAAGCAGAATGGCTGGTTGAATGGCTACAAACCTCAGCAAGGGCTCAAAATTATGAGAGCCATACATGAGTTAAAGCTAGCCTGCACGATCTAATGGTATTATCACTAGACTATTAATCCAGAAACTCAGCTAATGTTCTGGGACATGGTTCTTGGAATGCTTGTTTCCTACTATATTCCTTTAGGGAAGGAAATCTGCTGTCCTTATTCGATCAGGCCTACTTGTGACCCCAGAGCCACAGCAATGTGGTTGATTCTCAACTGCCCTCCAAGGGCAACTAGGGATGGGCAATAAGTGCTGGCCAACCATCGATGCCCATGTCCCATGAACGAATAAACACAAAGTTATGGCTAGAGCAGGTGCTGAAGGATGTTCTGCAACTGGTTCTGACTTGGGAATTTTAACACATCCTCTGGTTCTTCCTGGGTGACCCAGAGCTGAAGCATTATTTCAGTGAGGTAATGGACTGTTCTAGCATCTTTTGTATAACAGCATGGTCCTCACAGTAGGTACGCTGGACAGTTGTGCATGGGATGAGCATCGTTATCATGTCATCAGTGGACATGACTTGTTGTTCCTTAATCATCTTTAGTTGGTCATGATAACTCTACTGCTACAGAATGAAGCCTTAAAGGCTGTTGCCAGAAAGAATCAGTTGGAGCAGGATTACCAGGATTACAGCAACCTTACAGTGCAAGATGCCACTGACTACAAGAAATATGTTTTATGGTTGTCGGAACTTTCCCTCTACCACAATCAAAACTAAATCCATCCCTTGTCACCGAGCAGTTGAATGATCAGATACAGAGAATTATGCAGGTCAGGACTGGTATCCTGGCAACAGTTCTGATGCTTTCATTCAATGTTTGCATTCTTTGGCAGGCTGCTGGGAGATATTGTAAATATCTTCAGCTCCAGGCTGGAAGGAACCAGACTCATAACCATTTATTACCACAATCACCTTGACAGCCATTCAACACAGTCCATGCCCTGATCTGAGACTGCAATCATGGTTTAAGAACCTACCTGATGTTAAATGCTAGGATATTCCAAATCCCAGAAGGGGAACTTGGAATGCCTGTTTCCTATTGTATTTCTTGCCATTTAGAAAAATAGGAGGAAAGATGTGGAGGTAACAACTAGGCGTAGGCATTTCAACTCCTTGAGCACAGAAATTGAGCTGGCCAAGGTCATGTTAACAGTTGTCAATGAAAAGATCAAAATTGGATAGGAGGTCAGAGGGAGGGGGTGAGATCGAGGGAGAATACTGGAGTTGGGTGAAAAAAGCCATTGAATGGGAGAAGGACTCCTGGCCAAAGAAGTGAGCAGAGACTCTAACACAACGGAAACAGAGTTCAGCACAGTGCTGAGCCCAGAGTTCATTGAGGCGAGCGTGTCAAGGGATGAAACAGAGTCTGGGACAATCAGCATCAGAGAGGCCAGAGGGCATGCTGAATACATGGCAATGGGTGGGATTGAAGAAGGAATGAGGTCAGAGGATTGGACATTGGTATCTGTAAGATGCTGGATCCTTAGCTCTGGTATATCACTGACTTTCCATTCTGCCCCAGCCCTCTCCCAGTGTATAAATCATCATATTTCTGTCCTTTTTCCATTCTGTAGAAGGTTCATGTAGATTTGAAACATCAACTCTGTTCCTCTCATCACTGATGTTTCCAGGCCTGCTGAGTTTATTCAGCATTTTCTCACCCAATTTCAAAATAGTTTGCTCAATTTAACCCTGCACCCTCCAGAACACATTCCCCATGATTAGATTGCTTACTTTCATTTTATCACAAGTTCATGACAGATTGCAGGAAGTGAGGGATTTCTGTGAGGATGCCCTCGCTGGAGAAGCCTCACACATAAAGTGGTACTTAATAAACAGGATGTTGAGGGAGAGGTGGGGGAATGGTGCTGCTGGGAGAGGTTGCCCTTGCCTGCTAACCAGAGCCATTCAACACCTCTTTTTCAAGGGCCAATCAGATACTGAGTAGGGGCAGACCTTTCCCATGATTAAGCTTCCTGGTGGGAGCGGGAGGGGAACAAATCTTGCTTCACCACCCCCCCCGCCCCCCCCACCCCCCGCTCCGCCTCAACATTTACCAGCCATCAACTGTCAACATCACACTCACCCAAGGCTCAGCATCACTCTGGTACAGGTGAGTGATAGTGGGAGGGGGTTCACAGAGGAAGAATGGGGCAGCAGCAGGATGGGTGAGAGGTGACTGTCAGCTATGTCCCATGATCACATAGTATCTTTGAATGATAAACCCTAACCTGCCAAGAACCAGCAAATAAGCATGAGAAGGTTTGCTTTTCGGGGTGCCAGAATGTATGTTTATGCACCCTTAACTGGCGACTTTTTCAAAATTGTTCCCAACTCACATTTATTATCTATCCTTAAATTCCCTTACTAAGCAGTTTGCTGAGCCATTTCATAGGCTGTTTAAAAATCAACTACATTGCTGTGTCTGGAGTTACATGTAAGCCAGACCAGGTAAAGACGGCAGATTTCCTTCCCTAAAGGACATTCAGTGGATTTTTATGACAATCGACAATTGTTTCATGGTCATCAGTAGACTTCGAGGGTGGAATTTTACTGTTCTTTTATGTTGTTTTGCAGTGGGAAAGTGCTGTAAAATTGGATGTAAAGTGAATAGTATGAATGGCACCAGTTTTCGTGACTGATTTTACTACATGCAGGTTTTCGGCACAGTCAGCCTCTCAGTGGAAATTGGTGTGAGGCTGGTTAATGTATTTAAATTTATTAAAATAGTGTTTTGAGCCCACTGCTCAGTCACCCATGCTCGCTCGTCTTTATGATCTTGCCAGGAGAGATTCTGTCCGACGAGGAAAACACCTATCCTTCATGAATGGGGAATATTCCTGCTGGCCTTGCTGGTAGAACTGGAGCTCATTAAGGCCACCCGGTAAACTGAGGGCAAGAGCAAAGGGCCCTTAACACCTGGGCAGTGCCCACTGGACAGTGCCAGAGGATAGCGCCAGTGAGTGGGCAGGGCCTGTGGGGAAAGTGCTGGGGCTGAGTCTGTGAGTAGACAAGGTCAATGGGGGGAGCCTGTGGGGGAAGGGGACCCCTCTCAGTGATGGAGTGTGGCAGAGCCATGATCGAGGGGGAGGGAGGGTGTTTGTGATCAGTCTTGGGAGGGGTGTGGCTGTCAGGCCTTGGGTCCCCACAATTGCTACTTGTGGCTACCTGCAGTAGCAGAGGCCTGACAGCTCTGTCTGTGTCTCTCAGAACCCTGCTACTGTTAATGAGAAGTCTGCACATGCACAATACCTCTCGCTATAGGCTATCAGGCATTTAAGCTCCACCTACTGCCTTCTGTAGCGAGAAATAGACTCACCCAAAATTTGGGCCTGAAAATCGCCCAAAAACCGGATCTGGAATTCTCCCAGTTTCATGCCTGACTGACACTTAAAAAAAAACTTGTAAAATTCTGTCCTTAATTTCAGATTTTAATTGTATTTCACCATCTCTTGTAGTGGGACTTGAACCTGAGTCTCCAAAGAATTAATCTGAGTCTTTGGATTATTATTCCAGTGACAATACGACTGGTATATGCAGAAGCGTTGAAACTAATGAAAAGTCCTTTAACACCTGCGATTTCTCTCCTCGTGGATTTTTGCAATTTTAAACAAGGCAATTGTCAAATTGGAGCAACTTCAAGAAGAGATTGACTAGCAGTTAACCTAGAAATCATGATGCTCCCTTCAAATAATACAGGTGGATGGGGCTGTCTGCTGCTGAACACGTTCAGGCGTGTGTAATTGGGAGAGGATGTTTGCAGGAGTGTTGTTTAAAGTTGTGGAAGTCTACAGGGATTGACATGGTGGATGTTGAAGGAGTTTTTGCTGAGTTCAGTGCTCCTGCACAGTACAGTCACTCCTGAATGTGAGTACATTAGAGACATTCCCCTGGGGAAAATAAACAAAGGTCATACAAAACAGGACAGGACTGAAAGGTAGAGGGGAAGAGCAAGAAAGGCTCTCAGCTGGAGGCCATATCAGATTTATTTCTTAAATAGTTGATATGCCATAACCTTGCTGAGCTGTATACTTCTGATGGGCACTCACTGTGTATATTAACAGCTGCCCAATATGATATCAGTGTGAATTGCCCAGAGTGTGCACCTCAGATATGCTTCAACCTCAAAACAAACTTTGGGGATTAGTGGTCCAAATTTTGCACAGCCAGATTCTTCTATAGATGTGATTATCTGAAATATCCAGTTTCTTAAAATCCCAGGTAATTGTGACAGATTAATCCCATTGTTTACTGTGTTGCTGCATTTTGTGTGTATTTCTGATTAGCTATCTGAGCTGTACTTACTTGGGCTTTGATTTGATAGATTTAATAATCGGAATCTGCTGACTGCAGGAAAATACTGGAGAGTGCTGCAGTAAGTTTCATTCCATTAAACAGTCTTCAGATCAGGCAATTCATCAGAGTCCAAGCACAGATGCTGCATCGATAAAGAAAATGATTAAAAACCATTGAACTGAGCACAGGGTGATTTTGCTTTTAGGAAGATTGAAAAATATCAGCTGTACAACAGAATAATGGAAAGTGGAATTTGCTGAATGTAATTTTAAAGATATAATTGTGGATGATTACAAAACTAATAATTAAGACAGTTAGATCTAATGAGCCCAAATGACTTATAAAATGTGTAGCAGCTAAACTTAGTAGGGGAATTTCTGCTGTTAAAATAGCTTGGTTATTTGAGTTTTGGATTTGACTATTTAGATATTTAAATCAAATTATTCCATTAAATTAGGGTGATTGCACCCTTTTGTCAGATTATAGCTGCTGTTACTAAATCTGTGTAATATTGGGCCATTTTACAATAGTTACTGGCTTGTTTCATTAATCAGTTTTTGTACATTGATTTCTATTATCTAAGGTGTTTTATGATGCTTATGATTAGGGGATTGATTGCATTTTTTAATTTTAGCTGCAGTTTGAGAAACAAATCCTTTTTTTTAAGTAGAAGCAGAAAATGCTGGAAACACTCAGCAGATCAGGCAGGAGCTGTGGTGAGAGAAACATTTAATTGGAATGCTGGAATTTTACTGTCTGGCCTGCCCCAGAATCTGCATTTCCCGTTGGCTGTGGGTGGGATGTTATAACCTCAGGCGGGCAAAGCAGTAAAATTCCGGCAATTTGCAAAAACATATTTTGGGTTGTTCAGATTCATAGAGAGGACAGTGAGAATACAACCAAAGAATGAAACTGATAGGAGGGAATGAGGTTGGGAGAAAATGAAGCAGGTGATGGAGCATGAGGAACATTGGTCTCTAAAACACAATGAAGCTTGTGGTCTTTGTAATCCCAGATGAAAAAAAAACAGATGAAGTAGAACGGGGTAGCTGTGAAATAAGTGAATTGAGGCTGTTAAACAGTTGTGGATCTTGGAAATTGATAATCTTGGAACTTATGCCTGTGTGGCTAAATTCCCTTCGAACATGATTTTCAAGTTTGCTGATGACACCACTGGAGTGAATGGGATCTCTAATGATGATGAGACAGAGTACAGGAAAGAGATAGAGAATCTGGTGAACTGGTGCGATGATAACAGTTGAAGCCCACCTCAGAAGACTTCAATTTTTCAGGGGACTAAGGAAATTTGGCATGTCAGCTATGACTCTCACCAACTTTTACAGATGTACCATAGAAAGCATCCTTTCCAGATGTAGCACAGCTTGGTGTGGCTCCTGCTCTGCCCAAGACCAAAAAATATTACAAGGAGTTGTGAACAAAGCCCAGCCCATCATGCAAGCCAGACTCCCATCAATTGACTCTGCCTACACTTTCCGCTACCTCGGCAAAAAAACCACACGTACCTTGGACATTCTCTCTTCTACCTTCTTCTGTTGGGAAAAAAACAAGAGTCTGAGGTCATATACCAACTGACTCAAGAGGAAATTCTTCCCTGCTGCTGTTAGCCTTTTGAATGGACCTAATTATTAAGTTGATCTTTCTGTACATTCTAGCTATAACTGTAACACTATAATTCTGCACTCTTTCCTCTATGTACAGTATGCTTTGTCTGCATAACATGCAAGAAACAATACTTTTCTCTGTATATTAATACATGTGACAATAATAAATCAAATCAAACCTGTGCACTACAGAGTGTCTCAGTGAGATTCACGCGGAATATTTGGGGGCAGGGCCTATTCCTATTGGCCAGGCTGGCAGCATAACGCTGAGCCAGCCACTGCGCATGTGCCAGTCTATCATAATGGAGATCGGCATGTGCAGTAGCTGCACACTACCAGCCTCCTGATCGCTGGCCAAGATAGCAACCCTGAATCACTGCTTCTCCAATCCCTCCCCCACCCCGATCACTGGCAGCTTGGATGACTCCTGATGCCACTACCCCGGCAGACCCAACCATCACCTCCCTTTCCTCCCTCTGGCACCAATTCCAGTGCAGAGTGGCAGGAGGGTAACCACAGCCCTGCCCCTTTGACGGTACCCGCTGCCTGGAGTGAGCAGTGCCTAGGTGCCTCTTGGGCAGTGCCATAGGGCCAGGCTGGCAATGTCCAGGGAGCATCCCCTTCCTTACCCCCAACCACCATTGCCTTCTTTCACTCCATTGGGGTCAGGCCGTCAGCTCTTGTCAACCCCTCTGGAGTGAACTGCCCTGGTGCATGGGGAAGAGGTCAGGAGACCTCAGTCCCAGGCCTGCAAATGATATTAAATGCTGATTTCAGTACTTAAATTGGCGCAGAGCTGACAATGCCAGAAATCCAGTCCCCAATGTTGTGTTGTGTGGAGGTCATGGCACCCAGCAGGGAGCTTGTTGAACAGCCTCTGCTGATGTCTCCTGGCTTGTTGAGCTGACCAAGCAGTACACAGCACTGGGAGAATCACCCCATGATGTTGTGTCAATATCAGAGCTCAAGACTCAAATGTCAGACTGGATGTTTAAAAACCCCCCAATACGAGGATTCAGGAAAGACAGGTGTCCTGCCTGGCCCCTTTAAAGGTGAGCTTCTGAAAGGGTCACATGACATGAGCTGACCAATCTTAGGGCTTCACTTCAACTTGTCTAGGTTTGTCCCAGAAGTTAGATATGGACATATGGCTGTAAGCGTCGAAACTCCATTACTAATTTCATTTCCAGACTTTGCAAAGCCAAAACGATGTTTAAATTACTGTGAAGTCATCCTTATCACTGGGGGCAAATTGTCTACAGGTCTTCACTCGAACAAGTGCCTGAAAACACCAGGGAAAATTATTATTTTCTCAACACAAGTGGAAGTATAAACTGATGACCTTTTCCTTGGGACATGACCACTTTCAGAAGATGTACTACATTTTCCATTGTCAATCCATTGGTTTTACCTCCTATCCTTCATTGATCACATTCAACCAATGTTTATGTTTTGCAGCGGCTTTTCCTGCTCTCCCTGTGATAGTGGCATTCCTCCACATACAGGCCTTGACTGGAATATTTATTTTTCTCATTCTTACTTTCGGATGAATAACTTCATCCAATGCTTCAAGATTATTTTATCCATATTCAGTCATCCTTCTTGTTGTGTATTTATAGCATTGATAGTGATTTTTACCAGCAGCATTGAAGCTGGACAGAGCATATTAAAATTACACAAACGTGATGTCATTGGAAGTGACATCATTGACCATTTGCACAGGTAAAACTATGCAGAGTTTGTTTGCAGCCTGTACTGAACACATCTCCTTAATAAAGATCCTTAGTTTGTTGAACCTTCATTGCCTGCTAGTCTCAATCCTGTGAACCCAACACCTCTATCTGCTATAATCTGCTCCTGGTTTCTCGGTGGGCCAATGAGCATGCCTTTGCTGTATTATAACTATCCAACATGTGAAGTGCACATCTTGTGCTTTTTTTGCTTTCTGTGACTTGTTTGGAATCTGTAAAGGAATAATCAGTGCTAATTCACCTTGAGGAATGTACTCTAATTGTTTGATTCCTATGTTGTACAATTATTGTTTTTCCAACATCAGGTCTGTTCCATTCTTTCATCCCCTCTCTTTTGTAATATACCATAAGCCTTGATTAAACTGTGGTTCCAGTGGCCTAAAGCTCAATGAATTTTACTCTGAAACTTCAGCTTTAATGTGAGTTTTCCTGTTTGCATGCAAGGCATTCACATGGGCAGAAAAAGTAGGGCTAATAACAGTTCCTTCAAGAGCAGGTGAAGCATCCAATAACATTGAAGACAACTTTGAATTTCTTATACACCAGTTGGTATACACTGTATCCCCCACCATTGCAAATAATTCTTTGCATGTACTGTAATTGGTTGATCAATCAGTACCTTATTTAATATATCATCAATCCCTGCATGATTCCTCTCACAGAAACTATTGCTGAACAGGCTGTCCATGCAGTATGCATAACTATGATATTCAAATTTTAACATTTGTCCCAACATTTCCCATTCACAAATTCCCCTCCATTATCCGTCAGGAATCTTATTGGACATTTTTAATCCAGTACCCACCCATTTCCCCAGGACCTTATCAACAATGATCTATTGGTCCTCACCATTTCTTACCATAGGCTAAATCTGGTCTCCATATCTATAAAGTGTTTCAAAAAATTGTCCAGATCCTTGTCTCATACTTTTAAATCATTGCCACTGTATGATTATATTTCCTGCCCAGTGACAGACTCACAATAAAACATGACTGCATTTTCCAATATTTAATACAAATGTCACATTGAGGCGTGACTTGCTCAATAAGGTTTGCTGTTTTCTTTATCAAGCACTCCAGCATCCTGTAATACTTCTTTCAGTTTTGTGGCACTGGATGTGTGAATTTTCTATGCAATTTCCAAATAATCTTATTTTTGTCCTCCAAACTCTTTTCCCCAATCATTATTAAAGCTTTGAGAAATATCTGGCTGCCATCAAGGCAGACAGCTATGGCTACCTGAATAAAATCTAGATCCTCAGTCTTCCCAAATAAAATCACTCTGTCATTCAACAACATAAACACAAAGTGGTGGAAAATCTCGGCAGGTCTGACAGCATCTGTGGAGAGAGAATAGAGGCAACGTTTTGAATCTGGATGATTCTTCAGATGTTGTCAGACCTGCAGAGATTTTCTAACATTTTCTGTTTCTATTTCAGATTCTAGCATCCACAGTAATTTGCTTTTATTGCCCTGTCATTCTCCATATCTAGCTTCATTTGTGCTTTTTGCATTGAAGATCTGCTCAACAATAAGAGATATTTCACTACAGATCACATCAATATTGATGAAGAGACAAATCCCATTTACCTTGCAAGACAGAACTATTCATTTGAAAGATGTTAGTGTATTATTATCCCCAATTCTGAAGCAGGCAGTGCTCCCATTCTCTTTAATCTTCCACCAATCTGCCTCATCGAAAGCCAGTCTTCCCCATACACTGTGGAAGTGCAGCTGTTATCTAGAACTGCACAGTTGAATGAATCAATCATCGGAGTACTTGTCATTCGATTCAAATTCCCAGTGACCAGCACAATTCTGTCATAGCAGTCACCATCACTAATCTCAGGATCAAAATTATAGGTTTCATGCGATATTTCAAAAACGCAATTCTTTTGCTGTATAATAATATTTAGAATCAGACTGATAACACCGATTAACCATGTCACATTCATTTCTCAGGTTCAAGCATCTTGTCATTGTCCCAGACCCTCTTTTTGTCTCAACTCTCAATTGGCTAAAAGTGCAGCCATCTTCAGACTGCTTACCAATAATCCTGTCTTCATCATATAGTCATAGAGTCACAGAGGTTTACAGCATGGAAATAGGCCCCTCGTCCCAACTTGTCCACATTACCCTTTTTTTCATAACCCCAAAGCTAATCCCAATTGCCCACATTTGGCCCATATCCCGCTATACCCATCATACACATGTAACTGTCTAAATGCTTTTTAAAAGATAAAATTGTACCCACTTCTACTACTACCTCTGGCAGCTTGTTCCAGACACTCACCACCCTCTGTGTGAAAAAATTGCCCTTCTGGACACTTTTGTATCTCTCCCCTCTCATATTAAACCTATGCCCCCTAGTTTTAGACACCCCTACCTTTGGGAAAAGATATTGACTGCCTACCTTATCTATGATAAGATCACCCCTCAGCCTCCTGTGCTCCAGAGAAAAAAGCCCCAGTCTATTCAACCTCTCCTTACAACTCAATCCATTAAGCCCTGGAAGCATCCTAGTAAATCTCTTCTGCGTTCTTTCTAGTTTAATAAGATCCTTTCTATAATAGAATTGCCAGAATTGCACTCAGTATTCCAAGTGTGGCCTTACCAATGTCTTGTACAACTTCAACAAGATGTCCCAACTCCTGTATTCAATGTTCTGACCAATGAAACCAAGCATGCTGAATGCTTCTTCACCACTCTGTCCAGCTGTGACTCCACTTTTAAGGAGTTATGAACATGAACCCTTAGATCTCTTTGTTCTGTAACTCTCCCCCCAACGCCCTACCATTAACTGAGTAAGTCCTGCCCTGGTTCAATCTACCAAAATGCATCACCTTGCATAAATTAAACTTCATTTGCCATTCGTCAGTCCACTGCCCAATTGATCAAGATCCCGCTGCAATCGAAGATAACTTTTCTCACTGTCCACTATGCCACCAATCTTAGTGTCATCTGCAAACTTACTAATCATGCCTCCTATATTCTCATCCAAATCATTAATACAAATGACAAATAACAGTGGACCCAGCATCGATCACTGAGGCACACTGTTGGTCACAGGCCTCCAGTTTGAAAAACAACTTTCTATAACTACACTCTGGCTTCAGTCAAGAAGCCAATTTTGTATCCTTTTAGATACCTCACCCTGGATCCCAGGAGATTTAACTTTATGCAACAACCTACCATGTGGTATCATGTCAAAGGCTTTGCTAAAGTCCATGTAGTCCATGCATAACCTCATCTACTTTCTTGTTTACCCCTTCAAAAAACTCAACTAAATTTGTGAGACATAATTTTCCACTCACAAAGCCATGCTGACTTTTCCTAATCAGTCCTTGCATCTCTAAATGCCTGTTGATCTTACCTCTCAAAATACCTTCCAACAATTTACCCAGCACAGATGTGAGGCTCACTGGCCTGTAGTTCCCAGGCTTTTCTCTTTAAACAAAGGCAGAACATTTGCCATTCTCCAATCTTCAGGCAACTTATCTGTGACTATCAATGATTCAAATGTCTCAGCTAGGGGACCCACAATTTGTTCCCTAGCCTCCCACAATGTTCTGGGAAATACCTCATCATGTCCAGGGGATATATCTATCCTGATGCACTTTAAGACTTCCAGCACTTCCTTCTCTGTAATATATACACTCCCCAAGACATCAATATTTAATTCCCCAAATTCCCTAACATCCATGCTTTTCTTAACAGTAAATACTGATGAGAAATATTCATTTAGGATCTCACTCATTGTACTGGAATCAGTGTTTAATGTTTTGTCAATTTCAAAATTCAGCCACCATGGAATCTTCTATCCTATGCTTTACTGTAGAGATGACTGTATTTGATAGGAAAGCAGTTGGAAATCTTTTTAGGGCTGCAGCCATTTGATCTTGGAAAGTCTTTCCCATGGACCTAGTCAAAAATAAAAGCCTATTGCCAAGGGAAATCTATGCACAGTCAGTAATTTGAAAGCCAATACAGATTTTGGGACTTCAAAGTTATTTTTTTTATTCTCTTCCCATTTATCAATGCCTATAATATCCTCCTCCATGAACTAATTATTTGTTTTCTTAAATCTATCAAAAGTTGACCATGCCATCTATGCTTCCAACAACTCACCTGTTTTGTAAAACCTATCTAAAAATGTCAGTAGAAAGGTTAATCCTTCCTCAGTGTCCAAATCATCCACATCCAATTCCAAAAACACTTTCATGTTAATCGTACTGATTACAGATAATGATAAAGCTGAGGCTATTCCCGTTACGTGGGAATACTAGAAATGATGGCTGGGGATTGTGGGGGAGAACTGAAGCCCTGATATTGGCGATAGTGGAAGTGGAGTAAGTCTTTACTTTCACTTTGAAATCAGGACATCTTTTAAAAAGGGTATCTCCATCTCTGTGTAGCTGAGCTGGCTGGCTCCATCAGGCACCACCTTGCAAGAATGAGGATACAAAACACAACTCCTTGCGTTTTCTGTTGCAGAAGATCTGGAGTGAAAACCTGGCTGCATTTCTGTGGAGAAACACAGAACCTGACACTGCCATTTTTTGAAAAATTCCACTCATTGACAGTAAATTATTGTTTGAGATTTAAAAGATGTCAAACTTTTTAATATATTTTGTTTTTCTCTTTTTGTCTTTCTTTATTTCTCTTTTTGTACCAACTTGTCTTTTTTTTCTGTTATTTCTATTTCTTTCTCACTTTATAAATCTCATTGGTTAAGGAGATGGACAGTTGATTTGAAGGTCTGCATTCCCTGTTGTCTTTTCAGCAATTTACGACGCAAAAGTCTTTTTGAACTGGAGGAAATATTCAACTAACACGGCACTCAAGCTATAGCCATGCCAGTTAGATATATGCACAATAAAACTCACCATGTAATGAATCTAAGAATTACCATTCCAGTCTGCTGTTAATAAACAGTTCTTTCATTTCCTCATGTTTTAACATTTTATTTATGTTAGTGATTTTTGCCTGTTTCTTGCAGAGCTTCTGCATGATGGAAACAGGGACTGATGGCTGCAGTGTTAAATGAAACACTGAACACAGTTTCTCCACAGCTATGGAATGAAAATTAACTGTGACCAAGCTTTCTCTCCTCCTCCCTTGTATAACATTGAATCTCCTACCACATTTCCAATACAGACAGGCCAACCTGGAAGAATTATGCCTCGGGATATGTCCAGAATATGCAGTTTTCAAATCAGGCACAAAATGTCACTGCACAGTGTGCACATTTCAAACACATGTGAGCTAATTGCACAGTCAAATAAACTCGAGGGAAATGATTGTGGAAACAATTAAGCAGGAAAATTTCAATCAAAGCTAAAGTTTCAATAGTGGTGTAAGAGCAGAAGGAAATAGAAACATTAAATAACTGCAAAATACAAGTTAAGATGTTATTTAGTCTGTGAAAAGGTTAAAAGATGGGCAATTAACAATTACATGGTCAGGTATACACACTTAAAACTACAATTATTAAAATGGATAGTTTGAAATGAGGTCAGTAAATGTCTAGCAAATGAAGAGTTAATAATGTGATGGGCAGAAACATTGGAATAGATTTCACATTTATTCAAGCACAAACCTTGTGTCACACAAGGTCTAAGCAGATAGAGAGAGGGCTCCAGTAAAAAGCTGTTAAGGGAAGAGAGGAATGAACTGGAACAAAAAGGTTACAATGTAGAATTTAGTAAAATCAATTTGTTTAGTAGATTGTCTTTAACTCCAGCAATGATACTCATTACTCAGCTGTGTGACAGAATGTTACTCACAACTATTGACAATGATAATTCACTAGAATGCCTGTCTGCATCCATGAAAATATCCTATAATTTATGTCTTATGTATTAAAAAATCTAGGAATCCCTTGAGGGTGAATTATCATATATGCTGATGTTAAAAAACATCTGTTACTAGCAACTGCTGCTAGAGCAACTGTTGTAAGCATGTTTTCAAATCCAGATATTCCTACTCAAGAGAATCAGCACCCCAGAAATTGGACCATGCAGCACAACTTTATTCAGACTCCATGTGACCAATTATAAGGATTAAGAAGTGTCTTCAAATGGCGATCTAGAAATATGCTATGTTGTTGGAGAGGAGGTCATGGTCATGATATCAGCAACATTTCAAAGTGAAATTAATAAATGCAAGTGAGGATCCCACAAGATCTATTTTCCATTTTTCAGTTATTCATCTCACAGATTTCCTCAGTGTCATAGAAATTGGACAACAATTGCTTTGCACAGTAACTTTTGTACCATTTATTTTATAATAAATATAGAACTCACACGAGTCTTATCACATCCACTGGATGTCACAGCATGATTTACATTCAATTAAACTGTTCTGAACTGCAGTCACTTCAGCAACCAGTTTGAACACAGCAAGGGCTTACAAACAGAGATTAACAGCTAATTAATCTGTTCTTGGTGATGCCAATTTGCCAGACCACAAGGAGAATGAATCTCATGGCCTTTTCCAAATATTATTAAAGCTTTTACATTTACCTGAGCAGACAGGTATGACTATAGTTTCAAATCTATCTGAAAGATATTAACTATGATAATGCAGCAATTCTTCACACACTGAACTGATGGCCTAATTTGTATTCAGACATCCTGGAGCAGGAATGATCTTATAAGAAAGCAGTTCATGATTATCACAATTCTGATTGAATCATCTAATCAAATTCTGTCAAGGAGCTTTCAACTTACATCAGTATACTTAAAGATAAATCTTTCATTATCCTACTCCTGGCTGGCCTTTCACATTCAACCCTGTATAAACGAGAGGTTATCCAAAACCCTGCTGCTCATGTTCTTAAGTCAAATCTTGTTGGCTCATTACTCCTGCATTCACTAATCCACACTGGCTCTGAGTCAAGACAGTGCCGCAATTTTAAAATTCTTATTCTTATTTTCAAAATTTTCCATAGCCCGGCCACGACCTTTCTTTGTAATCCTTGTATACCAGTTATTGAAATCAAACATGCAGGTACAGCAAGCAGTAAGGAAAGTAAATGATATGTTGGCCTTCATTGCAGAAAAACTTGAGTACAAGAGCAAAGATATTTACTACAACTGTACAAGATCTTCGTGAAACCACACCTGGAGCACTGTGCGCAGTTTTGGTCTCCTTACCTCAGAAAAGATATAAGCTGGAACTCTACCACCTTAGCCATCATGGAATTGACACTGGCAAGAGACTGACAAAGGAAATCTCTTTTGATCTCGGGTAGGAATTTCCGTTCTCGCCTGAGCAGGGCTGTAAAATCCTGTCTATATTGCTGCTGAGGGAGTGCAGCAAAGGTTTGCCAGATAGATTCCTGGGGTGACAGGATTGCCATATGCAAAGAGATGGGGTTGACTAAACCTGTATTACTGAAATTTAGAAGAATGAGAAGGGACCTAATTGAAATGTATAAAATTCTGACAGGGTGGAGAGATTGGATGCAGGGATTATATTTGCACTGGTGGAGTGTATAGAACAAGGGGTCACAGCCTCAGGATACAGGGTTGGCCACTTAGGACTAAGATGAGGAAAAATTTCTTCACTGAGAGGGTGAACCTGCGGAATCCTCTACCACTGAAGGCTGTGGAGGGCAAGCCACTGAATATATTTAAGAAAGAAAAGATAGATTTCTAGACTCTAAAAGCATTGAGGGGTGTGGGAAGAGAGCAGGAACATGGTATTGAGTAGAGGATCTGCAATGATCATGTTGAACGATACAACAGATTTAAAGGGCTGAATATTCTACTTCTGCTCCTATTTCCAATGTTTCTATCTCCTCCAACTTCACAATCCTCTGAGAAATTTATGCTCATCTAATTTTGACCTTTTGTACCTCCTTGATCTTAATGATTTCACCATTGGCAGTCATACCTTTAGCTGCCTGTACTTGAATGCTCTTCCAAAACCACTTTACCTCTCTATCTCTCCTCCTTCAAGACATTCTCTAAAATCTACCTCTTGACCAAATTTTTGGTCATCTGATCCAGAAACCCCTTATATGTTTTACAGTTTGCAATGTTTTATGTTAAAAACATTGAGGGTGATTTTCCAGCCCCACACACTCACGAGCAGTTTGTACAAGATCAGAGAATGACAAGGGAAGGGCCAAGCACATTTAGTGCTGATTCCCAGTCAGCAGCAGTGGGAACCAGATTAGCTTATTTCAATATTCATTTAAGCATGCTCATCTGTTTTCCCTGCCCCGAGATTCGGCGACCTATGGGCACAGTGGAAATCTGGCGCGAATCACTACTGGTTTCCACAAACTGCCCAAACTGAGACCAGGCATGATGACCGTGTCAGGGTGCTCAGAGGTCGCTGAAGTCCTTGGGTGGTTAGTGATATGAATGGGCAGTGCCTTGGTACTGCTTCTCGACATCCTGGCAGTGCCAGGAGCCTGAAGAGAGCAGGATGTGAATGTGTTGGGGTCTGAATTGGGCAGGGCTTGAGGGGACCATTGGGAGGGTTCTGCTGCCTTGGTGAGAGCAGTCTGTGTTGGTTGGGGGATGTCTGATGTCCATGGAGGTCGTGGGGGTCTCCAATTTCATTTTGAATCCTGGTTTGCTGCCGCGTATAGATTCCGCTCTTCTCGAAACTGATGAAAAACCTGACCCCTCTCAAAAAATGACAATGTGAGGGAAAGGTTGGTGTGAATTGCATCTGTTCTCTCACCCAAAATTACATTGTCATTTTTTTAGTCTCTCTTGTCCAAAGCAAAGATGTACAATTTCTAAACATCCCTATCTGACTGTGATTTCTGAGACCTGCAATCATTTTGCTTAGTCACATACTGAGAACACTAGACTTGGGTTCGATGGACTGAACTAGTGAGGAAGAATCGGTGAGGGCAATTTCTCTGATCAATTTTCACCTTTAATGCCTGCATTTCTTTTCTAAAGATCAGAGCAAGATATGCACATTTCAATTTTGATTATTGACATATGTTTACTGTCTTGTAGGCAGTTATACAATACTTCAGTAATATTGTTCTCTGCATGTATATTTGAATTATACACATTGAGGAATACTGATATGGAGTGTACTGGACAATTCATTATTTTTCGACAGTGAAAATTTTCTACAATGGTGGGTTGGGCGGGGTTGCAGCACAGTGGTTAGCACAGCTGCCCCACAGGGTCCCCACAGGGACCCAGGGTCAATCCCCAGCTTGGATCACTTTCTGTGCGGAGTCTGCACATTCTCCCCCTCTGTGTAGGTTTCCTCCAGCTGCTCTGGTTCGCTCCCATAGTCTGAATGATGTGCTAGTTAGCTGCATTGGCTATGTTAAGTTTTACCTCAGTGGACTCAAACAAGCATCGGACTGTGGTGACTAGGGAATTTTCACATTAACTTCATTGTGGTGTTAATGTAAGCCTATTTGTGACAGCAATAGATAAACTTTAAGCTTTACCATTACTCAAATATTAGACTGTCACCTAAGATGGATTCAGGAAAATAAGGAGTAAGGATCAGATTGTTTTGTTTCTTGTTAAGTTTATAAAAGTAAGACCAACACTTAAAAAAATGCTGCTTGTAAGAAATGTTTTGCTGAGTTCTCATCCTTCAGACTAGCTCAATGTGTCCTGAATAAATTCAACCTCTGCACTGATTAAGAAACAAAACTGACTCTTCTTTTCCAAGTCTGCACAGGAACATTTTTATATTCAACTGATTTTACTCAGTTTCCAAATAAAAGGCAGAGAGAGTCTTCATGTTTCCATGAATAGACACCACATTTTGCAGAAAGAGACATTCAAATAAGTTTTCCTGGATTTTCACCACCAATTCACGTGTTGATTCCCAATTAGAATCATGTTCACATTGAAAATGATTTGTAATGTGAATTGGAGTGCAAATCAATGTGTTAATCTGTGCATGATTCAGAATGTGAATGGAAAAGCGTGTCACAGTGAGAGTCACAGTGTGAATGGGAGTGAGTTACAGTGTGAATGAGAGTGAAAGTCACAGTATGAATGGGAGTGTGGGTTACAGTGTGAATGGGTATGAGAGTCACAGTGTGAATGGAACTGAGAGTCACTGTGAATGGGAATGAGTTACAGTGTGAATGAGAGTGGGTTAGAGTGTGAATGGAGTGAGAGTCACAGGGCGAATAGGAGTGTAGGTCACAGTATGAATGGGAGTGAGACTCACAGAGTGAATGATGTGTGGGTCACAGTGTGAATGGAAGTGTGGGTCACAGTGTGAATGGGAGTGTGGGTCACAGTGTGAATGGGAGTGTGGGTTACAGTGTGAATAGGAGTGTGGGTCACAGTGTGAATGGGAGTGTGGGTCACAGTGTGAATGGGAGGGTGGGTCACAGTGTGAATGGGATTGTGGTTACATTCTGAATGGGAGCGGGGTCACAGTGTGAATGGGAGTGTGGGTCACAGTGTGAATGGAAGTGTTGGGTTACAGTGTGAATGGGAGTGTGGGTCACAGTGTGAATGGAAGTGTGGGTTACAGTGTGAATGAGAGTGTGGGTTACAGTGTGAATGGGACTGTATGTCAGTGTGAATGGAGTGTGGGTTACAGTGGGAATGGTGTGGTTACAGTTTGAATTGGGGTGTGCGTCACAGTGTGAATGGGAGTGTGGGTCACGGTGTGAATGGGAGTGTGGGTCATAGAGTGAATGGAAGTGTGGGTCACAGTGTGAATGGGTGTGTAGGCCACAGTGTGAATGGGAGTGTTTGTCACAGTGTGAATGGGAGTGTGGGTTACAGTGTGAATGGAAGTGTGGGTTACAGTGTGAATGGGAGTGTGGGTTACAGTGTGAATGGAAGAGTATGTCAGTGTGAATGGAATGTGGGTCACAGTGTGAATGGGAGTGTGTTATCACAGTGTGAATGGGAGCGTGGGTCACAGTGTGAATGGAAGTGTGGGTTACAGTGTGAATGGGAGTGTGGGTTACAGTGTGAATGAGAGTGTGTGTCACAGTGTGAATGGGAGTGTGGGTCACAGTGTGAATGGAAGTGTGGGTTACAGTGTGAATGGGAGTGTGGGTTACAGTGTGAATGAGAGTGTGGGTTACAGTGTGAATGAGAGTGTGTGTCACAGTGTGAATGGGAGTGTGGGTCACAGTGTGAATGGAAGTGTGGGTTACAGTGTGAATGGGAGTGTGGGTTACAGTGTGAATGAGAGTGTGGGTCATAGTGTGAATGGAATTGTGGGTCACAGTGTGGATGGGAGTGTGGGTCACAGTGTGAATGGGACTGTATGTCAGTGTGAATTGGAGTGTGGGTTACAGTGTGAATGGGAGTGTGGGTCACAGTGTGAATGGGAGTGTTTGTCACAGTGTGAATGGGAGTGTGGGTTACAGTGTGAATGGGAGTGTGGGTTACAGTGTGAATGGGAGTGTGGGTTACAGTGTGAATGGGAGTGTATGTCAGTGTGAATGGAGTGTGGGTTACAGTGGGAATAGGAGTGTGGGTTACAGTTTGAATTGGGGTGTGCGTCACAGTGTGAATGGGAGTGTGGGTCACGGTGTGAATGGGAGTGTGGGTCACAGTGTGAATGGGTGTGTAGGCCACAGTGTGAATGGGAGTGTTTGTCACAGTGTGAATGGAGTGTGCGTTACAGTGTGAATGGGAGTGTGGGTTACAGTGTGAATGAGAGTGTGGGTTACAGTGTGAATGGAAGTGTATGTCAGTGTGAATGGGAGTGTGGGTCACAGTGTGAATGGAGTGTGGGTCACATTGTGAATGGGAGTGTGGGTCAAAGTGTGAATGGGAGTGTGGGTCACAGTGTGAATGGGATTGTGGGTTGCAGTGTGAATGGGAGTGTGGGTCACAGTGTGAATGGGATTGTGGGTTACATTCTGAATGGGAGCGTGGGTCACAGTGTGAATGGGAGTGTGGGTTACACTGTGAATGGATGTGTGGGTCACAGTGTGAATGGGAGTGTGGGTTACAGTGTGAGTGGAGTGTCGGTCACAGTGTGAATGGACGTGTGGATCACAGTGTGAATGGGATTGTGGGTTACAGTGTGAATGGGAACGTGGGTCACAGTGTGAATGGGAGTGTGGGTTACAGAGTGAATGGGAGTGTGAGTTACAGTGTGAATGGGAGTGTGGGTTACAGTGGGAATGAGAGTGTGGGTTACAGTGTGAATGGAAGTGTGGGTCACAGTGTTAATGGGAGTGTGGGTTACAGTGTGAATGGAGTGTGGGTCACAGTGTGAATGGGAGTGTGGGTCACAGTGTGAATGGGAGTGTGGGTCACAGTGTGAATGGACGTGTGGGTCACAGTGTGAATGGGAGCGTGGGTTACAGTGTGAATGGGAGTGTGGGTTACAGTGCGAATGGGAGTGTGGGTCACAGTGCGAATGGGATTGTGGGTTACAGTGTGAATGGGAGTGTGGGTCACAGTGTGAATGGGAGTGTGGGTTACAGTGTGAATGGGAGTGTGGGTCACAGTGCGAATGGGAGTGTGTGTCACAATGTGAATGGGTGTGTGGGTTACATTGTGAATGGGAGTGTGTGTTACCGTGTGACTGGAAGTGTTGGGTCACAGTGCGAATGGGAGTGTGGGTTACAGTGTGAATGTGAGTGTGGGTTCACAATGTGAATGGGAGTGTGGTTTACAGTGTTAATGGGAGTGTGGGTCACAATGTGAATGCGAGTGTGGGTCACAGTGTGAATGGGACTGTATGTCAGTGTGAATGGGAGTGTGGGTCACAGTGTGAATGGAAGTGTGGGTTACAGTGTGAATGAGAGTGTGGGTTTCAGTGTGAATGGGACTGCATGTCAGTGTCAATGGAGTGTGGGTCACAGTGTGAATGGGAGTGTGTGTCACAATGTGAATGGGAGTGTAGGTTACAGTGTGAATGGGAGTGTGGGTTACCATGTGAATGGAAGTGTTGGGTCACAGTGTGAATGGGAGAGTGGGTTACCGTGTGAATGGGAGTGTGGGTTACAGTGTGAATGAGAGTGTGGGTCATAGTGTGAATGGAATTGTGGGTCACAGTGTGGATGGGAGTGTGGGTCACAGTGTGAATGGGACTGTATGTCAGTGTGAATGGGAGTGTGGGTTACAGTGTGAATGGGAGTGTGGGTTACAGTGTGAATGCGAGTGTGGGTCACAGTGTGAATGAGAGTGTGGGTTTCAGTGTGAATGGGACTGCATGTCAGTGTCAATGGAGTGTGGGTTTCAGTGTGAATGGGAGTGTGGGTCACAGTGTGAATGGAAGTGTGGGTTACAGTGTGAATGGGAGTGTGGGTCACAGTGCGAATGGGAGTGTGTGTCACAATGTGAATGGGAGTGTAGGTTACAGTGTGAATGGGAGTGTGGGTTACCATGTGAATGGAAGTGTTGGGTCACAGTGTGAATGGGAGAGTGGGTTACAGTGTGAATGGGAGTGTGGGTCGCAGTGTGAATGAGAGTGTGTGTCACAATGTGAATGGGAGTGTGGGTCACAGTGTGAATGGGAGTGTGGGTTACAGTGTGAATGGAAGTGTGGGATACAGTGTGAATGGAGTGTGGGTTACAGTATGAATGGGAGTGTGGGTCACAGTGTGAATGGGAGTGTGGGTCACAGTGTGAATGGAAGTGTAGGATACAGTGTGAATGGAAGTGTGGGATACAGTGTGAATGGAGTGTGGGTTACAGTGTGAATGGGAGTGTGGGTTACAGTGTGAATGGGAGTGTGGGTCACAGTGTGAATGGGAGTGTGGGATACAGTGTGAATGGAGTGTGCGTTACAGTGTGAATGGGAGTGTGGGATACAGTGTGAATGGAGTGTGGGTTACAGTGTGAATGGAGCGTGGGTTACAGTATGAATGGGAGTGTGGGTCACAGTGTGAATGAGAGTGTGGGTCACAGTGTGAATGAGAGTGTGGGTCACAGTGTGAATGAGCGTGTGGGTCACAGTGTGAATGGGAGTGTGGGTTACAGTGTGAATGGGAGTGTGGGTCACAGTGTGAATGGGATTGTGGGTCACAGTGTGAATGAGAGTGTGGGTCATAGTGTGAATGGGAGTGTGGGTTACAGTGTGAATGGGAGTGTGGGTCACAGTGTGATGGGAGTGTGGGTCACAGTGTGAATGGGAGTGTGGGTTACAGTGTGAATGGGAGTGTGGGTCACAGTGTGAATGGGAGTGTGGGTTACAGTGTGAATGGGATTGTGGGTCACAGTGTGAATGAGAGTGTGGGTTACAGTGTGAATGGGAGTGTGTATCACAGTGTGAATGGGAGTGTGGGTTACAGTGTGAATGGGAGTGTGGGTTACAGTGTGAATGCAGTGTGGGTTACAGTGTGAATGGGAGTGTGGGTCACAGTGTGAATGGGAGTGTGGTCACAGTGTGAATGAGAGTGTGGGTTACAGTTTGAATGGGAGTGTGGGTTACAGTGTGAATGGGAGTGTGGAATACAGTGTGAATGGAGTGTGGGTTACAGTGTGAATGGGAGTGTGTGTCACAGTGTGAATGGGAGTGTGGGTTACAGTATGAATGGGAGTGTGGGTTACAGTGTGAATGCAGTGTGGGTTACAGTGTGAATGGGAGTGTGGGTTACAGTGTGAATGGGAGTGTGGGTCAGTGTATGCAGCAAATTTTGAATATTTATTGCACATGTTGCATTTAAATTTGCCAGTTTGAAGGTGTTTTCCTATTTTTCTGATTTATCTCGCTCTTCTGAAAGCTCTCAACAGCATTTGTCTGTCTGCACCATTGTTCAGTTTGAATATTGACAGTGGGAGAGAGCAGATTTGGTTCTCCGAGGATACTGTCAGATGCTGTGCTTTGCCAATAGTTATCCATCACATTAGCAGGTGTGAACACTCAAGTGGATTTTCCTCCCAGTTCTGAGCACTGACACCAATTATATTCCCCACTGCTTTTTCAGCTGAGGTCAGCAGAGACTGAAACTAATATTTTGGACTCAGCTGAAAATGTATCTCTTTGACCAAGTTTTTGATCATTTGTCCTAATATATCCTGGTGCGGCTAATTGTCAAATACTATTAAGTAATGCTGCAATAAAACTTCTTGCAGATTTCTTACTGTATTAAAGATGCAATGTAATTACAAGTTGATGTTTAGAATAATCTGTCTCTGAATAAAACACAGTATAGTTTGAAATCAATATTTCCACATTTAGAGAATGGGGTGATGCATTGCCTCAACATGCTACGTGTTAGTAAATGTTCTGTGTAATGAAAACATGGATGGGCACTTTTTCATTATGTTAACTATGAGTTGGAAAAATATTTTAATGACCTTGTGTGACCCTATAGCAAGGACAGCAATGATAAAACTAAGCATGAGATGTAATGCTAATTATGGTAAGAAATTAGTACAGTCTGGAAATGAGAGGCTCCCTACACAGATGGGAACAATTGAACAGCACACGCACAAATATTACATTTACTGCAGTTAGCACAAACTTCACAGCTCACTGCACTCACAGCACCGCAGCATTGCAGCTCTCCTTGCTCACTATCGCAGCATTGCAGCACTGCAACATCACAGCTCACGCTGCTCACCCAGCATTGCAGCTCTCCCTGCTCACCACTGCAACATTGTAGCTCACTCCACTCATTCAGTATCGCAGCATTGCAGCTCACCCTGCTCACTACTGCAGCATCACCACAGCAGCATTGCAGTACTTCCTTCTCAGCATTGTAGCTCTCCCTGTTCTGTGCTACAGGATTGCAGCTCTATCCACTCAATACCTGAAACACGAGTCCTTTTTCAGCACTGGAGATGATCCTGTTCAGTATTGCAGCTCTTCCAAACATTGCCTGCCATAGGAACAGATCAAATATCATTTCATACCTGAAATGGACTGATACTAGGTGAGCTGAAACAAGAATTCTCGGGTCACACGTGAGGTCATGGTGGGTGAATCTAGATTGCTGTGCAATGAAATTCCCTCACCTGTGAATATGAAGAAACTTTGGTTGTAAGGAGATTGAATTTAAGTTGCCCCTTAGAGAATGACACTGGGGAAATAATAATGGGGAATCTGGAAATAGCAAAGCAGTTAAATAAATAAATCAATCTTCACATAGAAGACATTAATAGCATTCCAAAAATACTAAACAGTTAAGGAGCAAAAGAGGGGAAGAGAATAAATACAATAACTTTTACTGGATAAAAAGTACTAGGGAAACTAATGGAATTAAAAGTCAATAAGCGTTGATCATAGATCAAGATAGATCTGGTCCTCAGGTTGATGTTCTAAACTGGAAAAGGCCAAATTTGAAGAAATGAGAACATAGAACATAGAACATAGAACAATACAGCACAGAACAGGCCCTTCGGCCTTCGATGTTGTGCCGACCAAAATAAAAAGCAATGCCCCTCCTAACTAAACCATTCCCTTCTCATCCATATACTTATCAACTAACCTCTTAAACGCCACCAAACTTGGCGCATCTACAACAGCTGCAGGCAGGGCATTCCACTCCCTAATCACTCTTTGAGTAAAGAACCTACCTCTGATATCCGTCCTATAACTCATACCCCTTAATTTAAAGTTGTGTCCCCTCGTGCTAGCTTTTTCCATCCTAGGAAAAAGGCTATCACTGTCCACCCTATCCAAACCTCTAATTATCTTATATGTTTCAATAAGATCCCCCCTTAGCCGCCTCCTTTCTAACGAAAACAACCTCAAATCCTTCAACCTCTCTTCATAGGACCTGCCCTCCATACCAGGCAACATCCTAGTAAACCTCCTCTGTACCCTCTCCAATGCCTCCACATCTTTCTTATAATGTGGCGACCAGAACTGCACACAATACTCCAAGTGCGGCCGCACTAGAGTTTTGTACAGCTGCAACATGATGCTGCGGCTCCTAAATTCAATCCCCCTACCAATAAAAGCTAAGACTCCATAAGCCTTCTTAACAACTTTATCCACTTGACTGCCTACTTTCAGGGATCTATTGACACATACACCAAGATCCTTCTGTTCCTCAACACTATTAAGAGCCCTACCATTAGCCCTATACTCTACACATTTATTGTTCCTGCCAAAGTGCATTACCTCACACTTTTCCACATTAAACTCCATTTGCCACCTCTCGGCCCAGCTCTGCAACTTGTCCAAGTCACTCTGTAAACTAAACACCCCTCTTCACTATCTACCACACCACCAACTTTAGTATCATCTGCAAATTTACTGATCCATCCCTCAATAACCTCATCCAGATCATTTATAAAAATTACAAACAGCAGGGGCCCCAAAACAGACCCCTGAGGCACACCACTCGTCACCGAACTCCACGATGAAAATCTCCCATCAACCACCACCCTCTGTCTTCTATCTGCCAGCCAATTTCTAATCCAATTTGCTAAATCACCCTCTAAGAAAGGACCCATAAAGCGTGGATTGGGACAGGCTGTTATCTGGCAAGGATGTGATTGGTAAGTGGAAGGCCTTCAAAGGAGAAATTTTGAGAGTGCAGAATTTGTATGTTTCTGTCAGGATTATAGACAAAGTAAATAAGGATAAGGAACCTTGTTTCTCGAGGGATATTGGAACTCTGACAGAGAGATGTATGACATGTATCAGCAACAGGGAGCAAATAAGATGCTTAAGAAAAAGTGCAAGAAACTACTTAAGAAGGAAATCAGGAGGGCTAAAAGAAGACATGAGGTTGCTTTGGCAGTCAAGGTGAAGGATAATCCTAAGAGCTTCTACAGGTATATTAGGAGCAAAAGGATAGTAAGGGATAAAATTGGTCCTCTTGAAGATCAGAGTGGTGGGCTATGTATGGAACCAAAAGAAATGGGGAGATATTAAATAGGTTTTTTGCATCTGTATTTATTAAGGAAGCTGGAATGGAGTCTACAGAAATAAGGCAAACGAGTAGGGAGGCCGTGGAACCGATACAGATTAAAGGAGAGGAGGTGTTTGCTGTCTTGAGACAAATCAGAGCGGATAAATCCCCAGGACCGGACAGAGTATTCCCTTGGACCTTAAAGGAGACTGGTGTTGAAATTGCAGAGACCCTGGCAATATATTTAAAATGTCAGTATCCACGTGTGAGGTGCTGGATGGTTGGAGCATAATCCAATCATCCAGCTCAAAAAAAAGGCTCAAAAATTAATCCAGGAAATTATAGACCAGTAAGTTTGACGTTAGTAGTAGGTAAATTATTGGAAGGAGTACTAATAGATACGATCTACAAATACTTGGACAGACAGGGACTTATTAGGGAGAGTCAACATGGCTTCATGCATGGTAGGTCATGTTTAACCAATCTATTAGACTTTTTCGAGGAGGTTACCTGGAAAGTGGATGAAGGGAAGGCAGTGAATGTTGTCAACATAGACTTCACTAAGGCCTTAGACAAGGTCCCACACGGGAGGTTAGTTAGGAAGGTTCAATTGCTAGGTATACATGGAGAGATAGTAAATTGGATTAGACATTGGCTCAATGGAAGAAGCCAGCGAGTAGTATTGGAAGATTGTTTCTCTGAGTGGAGGCCTGTGACTACTGATGTGCCACAGGGATCAATGCTGGGTCCATTGTTGCTTGCATCTATATCAATGATCTGAATGATAATGTGGTAAATTGGATCAGCAAATTTGCTGATGATACAAAGATGTAGTTTAATGCAGACAAGTGTGAGGTATTGCACTTTGGAAGGACAAACCAAGGTAGAACATACAAGGTAAATGGTAGGCCACTGAAGAGTGCAGTTGAACAGAGGGATCTGGGAATAGAGGTACATAATTCCCTAAAAGTCGTATTGCAGGTAGATAGGGTCATAAAGAGTGCTTTTGGAACACTGCCCTTTATAAATCAAAGTATTGAGTATAAGATTTGAAATGTTATGGTGAGGTTGTGTAAGACATTGGTGAGGCTGAATTTAGAATATTGTATGCAGTTTTGGTCATCTAATTACAGGAAGGATATTAATAAGGTTGAAAGAGTGCAGAGAAGGTTCATGAGAATGTTGCTGGGACTTGAGAAGCTGAGTTACAGAGAGAGATTGAATAGGTTAAGACTTTATTTCCTGGAGCGTAGAAGAATGAGGGGAAATTTGATAGAGGTCTATAAGATTTTGATGGGTAAAGACTGAGTGAATGCAAGCAGGCTTTTTCCACTGAGGCTGGGGGAGAAAAAAAACCAGAGGATATGGGTTAAGGGTGAAAGGAGAAAAGTTTAAAGGAAATATTGGGAGGGGCTTCTTCACGCAGAGAGTGGTGGGATGTGGAACGAGCTGCCAGATGAAGTGGTGAAAACGGGCTCAGTTTTAACATTTAAGAAAAACTTGGACAGGTATGTGGATGAGAGGGATGTGGAGGGATATAGTCTAGGTGCAAGTCAGTGGGACTAGACAGAAAAATGGTTCAGCACAACCAAGAAGGGCCAAAAGGCCTGTTTCTGCGCTGTAGTGTTCTATGGTTCTAAGTCCCTTGGAGCTGTTGATTTCACCCTGGAATATTACAGGAGGTAGGTATAGAAATAGTGATGTTAGAATTCTTCCAAGAATCCTTTACTTTTGGAAAAGTCCAGAGGATTGGAAAATTATCAATGTATCACCCTTATTCAAAAAGAAGAGTTTGGAAAAGAGGGACATTTTCAGAATGGCAACCTGTGACCAGTGGAGTCTGCAAGGATCAGTTCTCAGGCCAGAATTATTTACAATATATATTAACGACATGGATGAGGGAAACAGAACATAGAACATTACAGTGCACTATTAGTCCTTCAGCCCTCGAAGTTGCGCTGACCTGTGAAACCAATCTAAAGCCCATCTAACCTACACTATTCCAATATCATCCATATGTTTATCCAATGACGATTTAAATGTCCTTAATGTTGGCGAGTCCACTACTGTTGCAGGCAGGGCATTCCACACCCTTACTACTCTCTGAGTAAAGAACCTATATTTATCACTCCTAATTTAAAGCTATGTCCCCTCGTGTTAGCCATCATCATCCGAGGAAAAAGATTCTCACTGTCCACCCTATCTAATCCTCTGATCATCTTATATACCTGTATTAAGTCACCTCTTAACCTTCTTCTCTCTAACAAAAACAGCCTCAAGTTCCTCAGCCTTTCCTGATAAGACTTTCCCTCCATACCAGATAACATCCCCTTTGCATCTTTTCTAATGCTTCCATATTCTTCCTATTATATGGCCACCAGAACTGTACGCAATACTCCAAGTGTAGCTGCTCCAGAGTTTTGTACAACTGCAACATGACTTCATGGCTGCGAAACTCAATCCCTTTATTAATAAGAGCTAACACACTGTACTCCTTCTTAACAACTCTATCAGGGATCAGCCAACTTTCAGGGATCTGTGCACCCAGACACCGAAATCTCTCTGCTCATCCACACTGTCAAGTGTCTTACTATTAGCCCAATACTCTGTATTCCTGTTACTCCTTCCAAAGTGAATCTCTTCACACTTTTCCACATTAACCTCCATTTGTCACCTCTCAGCCCAGCTCTGCAGCTTATCTATGTCCCTCTGTAACCTACAACATCCTTCCGCACTGTCCACAATTCCACCGATTTTAGTGTCTTCTGAAAATTTACTAACCATCCTTCTACGCCCTCATCCAGGTCAGTTATAAAAATGACAAACACCAGTGGCCCCTAAACAGATCCTTGCGGTACACCACTAGTAATTGAACTCCAGAATGAACATTTTCCATTAACCACCACCCTCTGTCTTCTTGTAGCTATGATGTAGAGATGCTGGCGTTGGACTGGGGTAAACTCAGTAAGAGGTCTGGCAACACCAATTTTAAATCCAGCTGATTTTAAATCCAATCCAATTTTAAATCCAATTGGATTTAAAATTTTAAATCCAACCAAATAAATCGGTTGAATTTAAAATTGATGTTGCCAGACCTCTATTGAAGGATGGATTAGTAAATTTGCGGATGACACCAAAGTCGGAGGAGTGGTAGATAGTGAAGAGGGGTGTTATAGTTTGCAGAGAGACTTGGACAAGTTGCAGAGCTGGGCCGAGAGGTGGTAAATGGAGTTTAATGGGGAAAAGTGTGAGGTAATTCACTTTGGCAGGAATAACAAATGTGTAGAGTATAGGGCTAATGGTAGGACTCTTAATAGTGTTGATGAACAGAGGGATCTTGGTGTATATGTGCATAGATCCCTGAAAGTTGGCAATCAAGTCGATAAGGTTGTTAAGAAGGCATACGGAGTCTTAGCTTTTATTGGTAGGGGGATTGAATTTCGGAGCCGCAACGTCATGTTGCAACTGTACAAAACTCTAGTGCGGCCGCACTTGGAGTATTGTGTACAGTTCTGGTCCCCACATTATAAGAAAGATGTGGAGGCATTGGAGAGGGTACAGAGGAGGTTTACCAGGATGTTGCCTGGTATGGAGGGCAGGTCTTATGAGGAGAGGCTGAGGGATTTGAGGTTGTTTTCGTGAGAAAGAAGGCGGCTAAGAGGAGACCTTATTGAAACATATAAGATGATTAGAGGTTTAGATAGGGTGGACAGTGATAGCCTTTTTCCTAGGATGGAGAAAGCTAGCACGAGGGGACATAGCTTTAAATTAAGGAGTGGTAGTTATAGGACGAATGTCAGAGGTAGGTTCTTTACCCAGAGGGTGGTTCGGGTATGGAATGCCCTGCCTGCAGCAGTTGTAGATGAGCCAAGTTTGGTGGCGTTTAAAGGTTAGTAGATAAGTTTATGGATGAAAAGGGAATGGTTTAGTTTGGAGGGTCATTGCTTTTTCCTAATTGGTCGGCGCAACATCGAAGGCCGAAGGGCCTGTTCTGCGCTGTAATGTTCTACGTTCTATGTTCTTCTTGTAGCTAGCCAATTTCTGATCCAAACACTAAATCACTCTCAATCCCATGCCTCCATATTTTCTGCAATAGCTTATCATGAGAAACCTTATCAAACCTGAAATGTCGCTACAACAGGACACAGGTTTAAGGTGCTGGGGGGCAAATACAGAGGAGATGTTAGGGATAAGTTTTTCACTCAGAGGGTGGTGAGTGAATGGAATCAGCTTCCGTCGGTGAAGGCGAACTCACTGGGGTCTTTTAAAAGACTTCTGGATGAGTACATGGGATTAAATGGGATTGGGGATTACAGTTCTATGGCCTAGTAGGTATGGGTGTGATCGGCACAACTTGTGGGCCGAAGGGCCTGTTTGTGCTGTAATGTTCTATGTTCTACATTTTATGTGAACGCTTTACTGAAATGTACTATTGCCAAGTTTTTGGATGACACTAAACTAGGTGAAAAGCAAGTGATGACAGTTTATAGAGAGACATACACAGGTTAGGTGAGTGGGCAGAAACTTGACAAATGGAATATAATGTAAGAAAATGTGAAGTTATGCATTTATAGGAAGAATATTATTTAAATGTAGAAAGACTAGAGAAAGCTGCATGTCAGAGGGATTAGGGGTCCTTGTGCATGCAAGTTGAGCAGGAATAAGAAAGGCAAATGTAATATCGGCCTTTATTTCAAAGGGAATGGTGTATAAAAATAGGGAAGTCTAGCTAAAACTATAAAACACCAGTTACACCACACCTGAATGCTGTGAACAGGTTTGGTTCCATAATCTCAGGAAAGATATTCTGGCATTGGAGGCAATTCAGAGAAGGTTCATTAGGTCGATCACAGATGTGGAAAGATTTTTTACAAGCAGATGCCACGTAGGTTGGACTTGTACTCATTGGAGTTTAGAAGAATGAGGGGTGACTTGACTGAGACACATAGGATTCTCAGGGACTTGATAGGATCGAAGCTGAGGGATTGTTTTCACTTTTGGGGGAACCTAGAACCAGAGAACATAATCTCATCGCAAGGGGTCACCCATTAAGACAGAAGAGGAGGAACTTTTGCTGTCCAAACGCAGTGAAGCTGTGAAATTCTTTACCTCCGGGCTGTTCGACTGGGTCATTACATATATTCAAGGCTGAGATAATTGAATTTTTAATCAAGAAAGAAGTCAAAGGCTATGGGATTACAGAAGTTAAGAAGTTCAGATTGAAGTTTCATTGTTTGCAAGTTAAATTGTGCAGAAATTAAAAGGTTCGAATTAAAAACTCGTGCTTTCCCTGTACAATAGTAGAAAATGTTTATCAGCTCACTGACTTTCAAAAGGAGTCAGTCTCTGCTATTCCTTCACAGCCCCCATAACATTTCACTTTTTTGGCCTTCACCAAAGAGTGAGCAAGACCAGACTTTTGCCATAACAAATACCAAAGGCAAGATATGAGGGTATGCTATGCAAATGAAGGATTAGCAGAAGTCAATTTTTTATTGAATGAGAAAGAAGAGGCCAAGATTCAATTGGTAAATATGAAAAATGGGAAAAATCTCTTGTTCCTGATTTGCTGTAATTGACTATAACTGCTAAGCTGTTTCTCTGTAACCTCAGAACTGTCCAGTCATTCGGTGTTGACCATTTGTAGGTTCTCCTTGTGCACAAGTAATTAACGACCTTGCATTGGATGAATGATGCCGAGCGCTGTTTGTATTAAGAGTTGACTGAGTGCCTTTGGATTGCTGTTACCCAAGAGAATTCTAACTGGATAAAGGCAGGAAAGAGGCTGAGGATTATCAATCAGATCAGTCATCACTCAGAATGGCTGGGAAGACCCGAAGGGCTGAATGGCCTTCTTTTGCTCTAAAGTGTTGTGATCTTATTCATAACAATGGGCAGTGAGGCTGTCCTACTGTTTCTTAATACAAAGAATAAAGAAAATTACAGCATACGAACAGGACATTTGGCCCTCCAACCCTGCACTGAGCATGCTGCCAAGACTTAACTAAAATCCTGTACCCTTCCGAGGACCATATCCCTCGATTCCCATCCTATTCATGTACTTGTCAAGACACCCCTTAGAAGTCACTCAGTATTCACCTCCACTACCTCCCCCAGCACCCACTACTTTACATGTAAAAAATCTGCCTCGTACATCTTTAAATCTTGCCCCTTGCACCTTAAATCTATGTCCCCCTAGTAATTGACTCTTCTGCCCTCGGAAAAAGCTTCTAACCCTCCACTCTTTCCATGCTTCTCATAATCTTGAAGACTTCTATCAGGTTTCCCTTCAACCTCTGTCACTCCAGTGAGAACAAACCAATTTTCTCCAAATTTTCCTCATAGCTAGTGCCCTCCATACCAGGGAACATCCTAGTAAATCTCTGTTGTACCCTTGCCAAAGCCTCCACATTCTTCTGGTAGTGTGGCAACCAGAATTGAACACTCTATTCTAAGTGCGGCCTAACTAAGGTTCTGTAGAGCTGCAATGCTTTATAGAAGTTTGAATCAAAATCTTCCTATTGCAATAACTTAAGATTGGTGCAATGTTCAATCAGTTTAGGAAAGCCAAGGAAAATTAAGGAATTATTGTAATACACAGGATAAGTACCATTGTTAAAATTGCAGAGTATAAAATACTTTAAAGTAGTGATGCTCAATTAACCCAAGACAAAGTGGTGGAGGCAGGTACTCTGGAGTTATTTAAGAAATACTTAGATGGGCACATGAACAAAATGGGAATGGAGGGGTATAGAAAACTGATTTAAAATAAGGATCATGAGCCTTGGGAGTCCCTGGGAAGTGTGTAAATAGATGATGATATTGATGTAATTGTTTTTATCCTACAGGTGCTTTAGTCCACCTTGTTGTCTAACAAGGGGCATACACGCGATGGGTCGTGAGAGGGCTGCTCTTGGATTTTTTTCGAGAGTACCCTAGTGCTTCATGTCGTTAGTGTACACTTGACCTGGACCATTTGATGGGCAACACGACAGCTCAGTGACTATCGCTGTGCTGTGCAGATACATGGATTTGGGCCTGTGACTGTGGGAGTTTGCGCATTCTCCTCGTGCTCGTGTGGGTTTTCTCCGGATGCTCCAGTTTCCTACCACATCCCAAAGATGTGCTCTTAGGCTAATTGGCAAAACAAATTCTCCCTAAATTATCTCAAATTTGGTTTTTAATCCATAGATCTATAAACATGGACAGGGATCGCAGGTAGAGGTGGGAACATTGGGGTGGCGGTGCGGGCTCATTGGGCTGAAGGGCCTGTTTCCTGTGCTGTTTTGTTCTTTGTTCTTTGTTCTTTGACAGATTGTTCATATTGCCAAGATGAGAGATATGTTGCCAAAGCATTTTATCTTGCATTCATTAGGTGAACTGCTATGTTAGTTGAGTAAGCAGCACAGACTGAACAATCCTGAGTGCACTAATAACCAGTTTAAGATAATCAGTTGAGCTTATAAAGTGCTCATTTACACTTGCTGAGAAATGACATATATTCATACCCAGGGATTTGTTCTCTGTAAAAATGGAATATATTCAAACCTTGAGCCTTTTTTGAACTACTCAGAGGCTTACAAATTCTATAGTTCCCTTGGTCAAGACTTTCACCATGACAAGGCCTTGACCAATCAGAGTTGATTTGCAACCAATCAGCACTCTTTTCTCCTGTAGTATTAATTGTTGTAATCATTTGAAATTTGGCATTCTTCTGTTTGTCCTGATAAGCCCAAGATGAAAAGCTTCAGTAACATATTTCTCTTTTCAGCAAATTTTATGTCCTGTCACACCAAGAAAGAGATTGCTTTGTTATATCCTGAAAAAATCCTGAATTAAGGAATGTTCAGATTAACATTCACTCCAGGTAATTCATGATTCTCAGAGGAGTCTCTGGGGTAGTTATAAGAAACAAGAGACATTGGGCATTGAAACCTTTTTCTTTAACTGTCTCAACAGTACATTGAAATAATGATTACTCATCTCAGGCTATCTTGAACTGTTTTGGAAACAACCTTTTCCCTGATCAGTGACGTTCGAGGCACCAACTTTCTATTAAATGTGACTGAATAGCGTAATTGAGCTGGCCAGGATTAACTGGAAACCTGGGCTATGATTCAAGACAGAGAGCGTGAGTGAGCATGAGATCTGGCCTTGTGCAGCTACATGTTAATGAAACTATAACAGGGGATCAGTGAAAGGTTAAATTGCATGTTTGAATGTGGATTTATTGAATACATTCACCTAAATAGTGTCTGTTGGAGCAGATCTGAGCATGTGTATTGTTAAAATGATAAGTGGTGTGATATACCTGAATAGTCTATAACATGCTGTTGTGAAGCTGTAAATAAAAGGAGACACCTGTTTTCTGGTGTAACATACCAGGCTAGCTTGTAACATTAATGTGTCTGTCAGTATATTCATGTTTAGTAACATAAAAGCAAACTGTGGTGAGACAAAGGTGACTATTGATTAGAGCTTGGTTACAACCAGTAATTCTATCAAGTCAAAAAAAGAAACGTCAGGGTTGGTGAACCTACCACACCTGAGGAGAAGTGAACCCAAACACGGGTTAGCAGAGACAACTACCTTCTGTATGTTTGGGAAATGCTGGTGATGATAATTGTGTAAACCTTAACATGGTCAGGCTAGCAGTCAGACAGTGTTCAATAATTAGCATAGACTACCAATCAAATTATGTTTAGACAGTTAACTAGCTCAGCTTTCAGACTAGTAAAATACAGAGAACTAGAGTAGAATCATGCCAAGAATCGGCAATGTCGATGTCAGTTAGAGAAAGAGACATTGGAACCGCTCATGCGAATGGTAGGGGTTCCTATCATATTGTTCAAAAAAATGAACACTCCCAGATCACAGCTGGGACGACAGGCACTGATTTGCCCATCCTGCCGAGACTGCAGAGATTCATGAATCTGTGCACCATAATTAAAGGCAGCCTCTGCACTGAGCGAGCTCTCTCCAAGGGCTATGAAACTGATGGCTGCCAAAACTAGAAAACATGCAGACCCCAAATTTAGAAATATCCCACTTGAGCGCCTACTCGACACAGTGGAGGTCCACCACGATGTTCTCTACCTCACTCCCTGGGCAAAGATCAAGCAAAGTGACAAATCCACCTTGGCAGGGGATGGCAGCACTGGATAGTGCCAGTGTCAATACTTTCTAAAAGAGGACAATTATTCAATGCTCAAAGAAGACAAATGCTTTCCTGTGTTCTGCCAGGGTAAGTCTCTCTGCACATTACTCGTTGCTGTGGGGCTTTTGGTGTTCAGCCTTTAAATTTATTACAACTTTGTTACCTTCAAGTCGTCAGACCAAGTCACAGAGTTTTTCACAACAGCTATTTAATATTCAAGCTGTATAACAAGAGGACCCTGGAAGCCAACTAGCGGCCAGCCAGAGTACACAATTCAGGATTACACAAGCAGATATCATTTCAGATTTGATTATAAGTAATAAACATTTACCAAGGATACAAATATCCTGAAAAGCTATCAATTTATTAGCCTGTCTTTATTTTCCTTGAGCTAGAATATACATCAGTGCCAGATCAAAATATTCCATTCCTCACTCCAGCATTCATTTAATGGCCCATTTTGGCAGTCAGTGACATGTGAGTTGCTGTTTTAACTATCTATGAATGGTTGACAACTTTTGGTCTTCATTTCTGCACCAAATTATGAAGCCTCTTTAGCAATCAATTCCATCAATACTGCACTGTACTATCTATGGCTGCCTTTCATATCAAAGCATGTTTACTAAGCAATCTTTGGAAAGCCTCAATTTAGAGACCGCAATCTAGAATACCTCAAAGACATTTTAGTGGAACTTTCCAGCCATGTTCGCCCCAAGATTGAAAAATCCCACCCAAGACCAACAGATCTTTGCATTGGTCCCGTCCTGCCCATCTATGATTCCCATAGTGGGTAGGACAGGATACATGCATCCATTACACACCCATTCCTTACACACCCATTCAGTATACTGTCATCCTATCAATAATCATAGAATTCCTACAGTGCCGAAGGAGGCCTATCAAGTCAGCACCTTGCCCAAGCCCAACCCACTTCCTATCCCCATAAATTTACATATTTGCCCTGAAAATCCTCCTAACCGTGACATTAAAGGATAATAGAGCATGACAAATCTACTTGAGCTGCACACAGGGGAAGAAACCAGAGTATCTGGAGGAAATCTATGTAGACATGGGGAGAATGTACAAATTCCATATAGCCACCCAAGGCCGGAATCAAACCTGGGTCCCTGGTGTTATGAGGCAGCAGTGCTAATCACTGTGACACTGTGCTGCCATTACACATAAGCTATTTACACACACACTTGTTGTACACCCACCCATTATACGCCTGCCTATTAAAGACCCACTTGGTACACACCCACCCATTACATATGCCACATATATGTATATCCATTATTGTTCATTGGTTTATAAACTGTCATTGTGTTTCTGGGAAAAGGCCCACCAGCCTCTGAGGACCACTGGAGATCTGCAGTAAATATCCCAGCCTAGTCTGCAACATTCCCATTTAAAAATGATCTTTTTATGTATTGTTCTTATTATATGTTTCTCAGATATTGATACAACATTTTTTACCTTGAGCCTCAGGCACCAATGAAAATGGCCTCATCACATCAGAGGCACAAAAAGCAGGGGCTTGCCAAGGTAGATTGTGAGAGCTTTACCTCAAGCTGGGGCCAATCATTTAGGATGAACATGAGAAGAAATTTCTTTGTTTAAAGAGTTGTGAATCTTTTGAATTCCCTGTCCCAGGACTGTGTGAATATACCATTTAAGGCTGAGAATTTCGATCTTTCAGGGAGAGGGATATGAGGAGTTGGCAAGAAAATCAAATTAAGATGGAAGATTAGCTATGATCATAGATCATAGCTAATAGATCATAGCTAATAGATCATAGCTAATAGATCATAGATCATTAGCTATGATCATAGATCATTTGGATCAGTAAATTTGCAGATGACACTAAAGTCGGTGGAGTGGTAGATAGTGAAGAGGGGTGTTATAGTTTACAGAGTGACTTGGACAAGTTGCAGAGATGGGCCGAGAGGTGGCAAATGGAGTTTAATGTGGAAAAGTGTGAGGTAATGCACTTTGGCAGGAACAATAAATGTGTAGAGTATAGGGCTAATGGTAGGGCTTTTAATAGTGATGAGGAACAGAAGGATCTTGGTGTATGTGTCAATAGATCCCTGAAAGTAGGCAGTCAAGTGGATAAAGTTGTTCAGAAGGCATATGGAGTCTTAGCTTTTATTGGTAGGGGGATTGAATTTAGGAGCCGCAGCATCATGTTGCAACTGTACAAAACTCTAGTGCGCCGCACTTGGAGTATTGTGTGCAGTTCTGGTCCCCACATTATAAGAAAGATGTGGAGGCATTGGAGAGGGTACAGAGGAGGTTTACCAGGATGTTGCCTGGTATGGAGGGAAGGTCCGATGAAGAGAGGTTGAAGGATTTGAGGTTGTTTTCGTTAGAAAGGAGGCGGCTAAGAGGGGATCTTATTGAAGCATATAAGATGATTCGAGGTTTAGATAGGGTGGACAGTGATAGCCTTTTTCCTAGGATGGAGAAAGCTAGCACGAGGGGACACAGCTTTAAATTAAGGGGCATGAGTTATAGGACGGATATCAGAGGTAGGTTCTTTACTCAAAGAGTGATTAGGGAGTGGAATGCCTGCCTGCAGCTGTTGTAGATGCGCCAAGTTTGGTGGCGTTTAAGAGGTTAATTGATAAGTATATGGAAGAGAAGGGAATGGTTTAGTTTGGAGGGGCATTGCTTTTATTTTGGTCGGCACAACATCGAAGGCCGAAGGGCCTGTTCTGTGCTGTAATGTTCTATGTTCTATGTTCTATATTGAATGACGGAGCAGGCTTGAGAGCCATGTAGGCACAATACTTTGTTCCCCATTTAACACTCCCTCATCAAATAGTTCAATTCCTGTTCATCATTGGTACTGGAAACACCTGATTTGTCCAAGTAACATAAACTGCAAACTGCTGTGGGAAGGGAATTCAAATTTTTCATAAGATGACAGCAATTTATTTTTCCACCTTCCATTGTGAAAGTGGCTAGCTTAAAATAAATATCAAATCAATCAGAAGAAGAATTGGGTGGTATAGTGGCACAGAGGTTAGCACTGCTGCCTCACAGTGCCAGGAACCTAGGTTCGATTCCTGTCTTGGGTCTGTGTGGAGTTTGCACATTCTCCCCATCTGTGTGTGGATTTCCTCCGGATGCTCTGGTTTCTTCTCACACTCCAAAGGTATGTGGGTAAGGTGGATTGGTCATGCTAAATTGCCCCTTAGTGTCAAGGGGACTACCTAGAGTAAATGTATGGGGTTATAGGGATTGGGTGGGATTGTGGTCAGTGCAAACTCAATGGGCTGAATGGCCTCCTTCTGCACTGTAGGATTCTATGGTTCTAATTGATAGCAAAGTTGTTCCCTTCTGATTTTTCTGTCAATGTATTGACTTTGGAAAGTCCTGGGAATATTAAAGGCACTTTATCACACAGCTTCATTCTTCTTTAGTGAGATTTGTTATTCTCAATCAGCGGAAACTGATGAAAATGATGCTATGTAACAATTGGAGATTGTCAGATACAAAGAAAGATGTAAGTTTTTGAATGTTGATATGATCTCTTGGAATCAAAAGACAATTAAAGTAGGAAGTAACCTTTATAAATCATTCTAAGGAGCACTGCATTTATCATGTTTGATGCCAACGAGACTGACTGACTGAGACACTCAGCAAAATGGAACTATTGCTGCACAGATCAGAATATTCCAAGCAGGATTTTACACTCTTTCCAAGCTGGGTTCTGAGGCAGGCAGGGGGAGCATAAAATTGATTGGATGAGATTTCCATCAGCAGCAGCTCCCACAAACCCAGACACAATTCCATGCTTGTGTGAACAGTATGAATACCCACCCATTCATCCAATAAGGCCCTTTAGTCACTGAGAGGCCTTTATATGTGAATTGGCAGGTTTTCCACCCAGCCACAATGTTTATGCATGGTGGAAGTGGGTACAGGTAATCTGGGAAAGTGACATTAAAGCTTTTCCTAATTTATGGCAGGAAGAGCAGGTGTACCTCACTCTGAAACCCCGTTCAGAGTTGGAGCATCCTCTATGCTGGGATACTGGAGCAATGGGAACCTCTTCCCAACCTCTACCTACCCTCCAAAATTGTGTTTGCCATTGCTCTCCCCGCACCTTCTGCACCACCACCCCCACCCCCCCAAACAGCTTCCCATACTCTCCAGCCCCTTGGACTTGAATGGTGGAGCAGACCTGATGGGCCTACTGGCCTAATTTTGCCCATATGTTTTATGGTCTGTATGATCTCATTGGGACTCAGGTCTCAGTCCCAGGCAAAGTAATGTAGTACAGCTTGTGGTCAGTGCAGCACTGTGCCAAGCTGGAGATCTATTGGTAAATCAGCTCACAGACAGTACTTCCAAGGCAGGATGGAAACCCCACTTATAGCCAATCAACACTCATCAGCATTAAGTGGCAGTGCCAGTTGCGACTCTCGGGATGGCAAATGCCAATCACTCACCATCCTTCAAACCTCACCCTCAATCTGTGTGGCAGTAAGAAGTTAGTATGTTTCACATGTAGAGATTGAACACGGTGACACAGAATGCTGTAAAAACTGTCTTGGTGCCCATCAATCAGTTACCCCCTCAGTCCGGATAGCAAGTAGATCTATTAGGAATAAATATATCAGATTGAAAAGACAAAACTGAGTGTGACTTGCTAAGACACATTTTGTTGAATGTCTCACTGAAAGCTCCTTCTTATTAAAATGCAAACCTTTACCAATGTCACCCATTTATTTCCTTCATTTATCACCTGTCACATTTAAATCCCAAGTATTTCCGTTACTATTTTTCCCCTGCAGCAATAAATCTGGATACTTTTATTAGTGAAAAGGGCACAGGGACAGTCCTATTAATTGACTAAAACTATCTGATATTAATTAATTATTCTGAGTATTTTGTGCAGAGAGATTGTGAATGAACCAAAAGTTTTTACATTCTGTTTTAAGAGGCCACAGAACAATGCTGACAGAAAAATGGAGAAGGGAACAAAATCTACTTTTGTTCTGATTGGTTTAATATTTATTTTGAAAGTTACTCACTTTCACAATGTAAATAGGTAAACAAATTGCTATTATTTTATGAAAAGATTGAATTTTCTTATTTCAGTCTGACCATGTCTGAAGATGTCTGACCAACATGCCAATGCCTTTTGCCACCAATCCTTTGTTTTTGTGGCTCAGGACAAATTGTTCTGAGAAAACTGGCACTACTCAGAGCACAGGAGAGGGTCAGTCAGTTCATTGTGCCTGTACCAGCTCCAGGAAGCTATACAACTAGTTTAAGTTTATTTATTAGTGTTACAATTAGGCTTACATTCACACTACAATGAAGTTACTGTGAAAATTAGTTCCATTTTCTCCTTAGCCCTGGAACTTTTCCTTTGAGTATTTATCCAATTCTCATTTGAAATTCACTGTTGAATCTACTTCTATTGCCCTTTTAGTTAGTGTTACTTGTTTGCTGTGTCCCACTTATACTTTTTAATTGATTCAGATTTCACATTTGACAAATCACAACTTACTAACTACAATATTCAATGAAAACCCACTAATTTTAAACCTCAACTAAGTGAATCACTCAAAATACTTTTGCAATTTTCTTTCAGCCCAAGATTAATTGTGTGTCTAACATTTACAACATTAAAACATTAAGAACATAATTAAATTCATATATAAATTCTCCTCTCTGTTTTTGGGTGTTCCATTACTATTTTTCTCAAAGGCCCTTTAGTTCCCTGAAAAACCTGAGGCTGATGTTTGCCTTTTTCTTTAGCACTGTCAGTCTAAATCTTAGATTCGACTGCAGTGACCTAATTTGATGTTGTGTGATTTGCCAGCATGCAACCCATCATTCACTGGAGACTGCAGAGAGCATTCGGAACATTAGGGGACCAGTTGGGTTCTGGTGAGCTCCGACACCACAATACTCTTCTGTTCTTGTTAACTTTCTACCACGTTTTCCCTCCATCTTGCTTCACGGGGCTCACTGATACTATGAACAGTTTCCAGCACTATCAGTCTCTGATACCATTCCCAGACACGGTAAGAAGTCTGACAACACCAGGTTTAAATCCAACCGATTTATTTGATAGTAAACTTACAAGCTTTCGGCTTTTTGGCCTTTGTCAGGCGAATGAGGTATTCTGGTCTCCAATAGCACACATCAGCACAGACAGTTTACAGATTACTGATTAGAATGTGAATCTTTACACCTAACCTGGTGTGCTATCCCTCCTTCGCAATCTTTGGCTTTTTTCAGGGTGTCAAATTCTGGAACATTACTGACACTATGAAGCCAGCCAGAATCAGGGGAATCCTGGCTCCCAAAGCATCACCTCCATCAATGAGGGAAAAAAAGAAAAACTTTCATTTAGATAGTGACTTTCACAACCTCCCAAAATGCTAAACAACTAATCAAGTACTCCCTCAGAAATGCATTCAGAGTGTCAACCTAGAGTATAGGCTCAGTTTCTGAATCTAAGGTGAGAAACTAGGAGCTGGAAAATAAAAACCATCTTTTGAATATTGATATATGCCACTCACTGTAAAATCCCACTTGATTTTATTTCCTTTTTTTATTTTCACTATAAATATAGAACTTCTTCTGAGTCATTAACTTTCCCAGATATAGCCTTAATTGTTAACAAAGTTCATGCAGAATTACCATCCAAGGAACACGATGCTACATTTTCTGAAAATACTTCTATAACAACACACACATCAAGTGCAATGTACATCATGTTCAACGTGTCATAAGACAATTCACTCCTACAGAAGCTAAAGGTGGTGAGAATAAAAATAGATGGCCTAGATAATTTTACAAAATGGTTTGGAACATTTTTATTAACTAATAAAGACATTATAATGCTTGCAATGAATTTTCCCCGAACATATTCAATGTATCGGACAATAGGAGGAAAATTTCCAGGCTACAAGGAAACAATTTGCATTGATGAAACACCTTCTTACTTTTCTCAGAGATATTTGCAATTTATTTACTGATTATTTCGAAATATCCCCAAAGTCAATCTACACAAGAGATTACAAAAACAGTGAATTTGGACTCTTGGTGATCATTAACATAGAACATAGAACATAGAACAATACAGCACAAACAGGCCCTTCGGCCCACGAGTTGTGCTGATCACATCTACCAATCCACAGACCTATCTATAACCCCTATCCTATTCTTTTCCATATACTCATCCAGAAGTCTCTTAAAAGACCCAGTGAGTTTGCCTCAACAACCTCCGACGGCAGTCGGTTCCATTCACTCACCACCCTCTGAGTGAAAAACCTACCCCTGACATCTCCTTTGTATTTGCTCCCCTGCACCTTAAATCTGTGTCCTCTCGTAGTGACCATTTCAGCTCGGGGAAATAGTCTCTGAGAGTCCACCCTATCTATTCCTCTCAACATTTTATAAACCTCTATCAGGTCGCCTCTCAACCTAAGTCTCTCCAGTGAGAAGAGTCCCAGCTCCCTCAACCTATCTTCATAAGGCCTGCCTCCCAATCCAGGCAGCATCCTTGTAAATCTCCTCTGAACCCTCTCAATAGCCTCTACATCCTTCCTATAATGAGGCGACCAGAACTGCGCACAATACTCCAACTGGGGTCTGACAAGAGTCTTATAGAGCTGCATCATTACCTCCTGACTCCTAAACTCTATTCCTCGATTAATGAAGGCCAGTACACCGTACGCCTTCTTGACCACTTCCTCCACCTGCGAGGCCGATTTAAGAGTCCCATGGACCCGGACCCCGAGATCCTTCTGCTCTACAACACAGCTAAGACTCCTACCCCTTATATTGTACTCCTTCATCCCATTATTCCTGCCAAAATGGACCACTACACATTTATCTGCGTTGAAGTCCATCTGCCACTTCTCCGCCCAGTCTTGCATCCTGTCTATGTCCCGCTGCAACTTTTGACATCCCTCCAGACCATCCACAACACCACCGATCTTTGTATAGTCGGCGAACTTGCTAACCCATCCCTCCACTTCCTCATCCAGGTCATTTATGAAAATGACAAACAGCAGGGGTCCCAGAACAGATCCCTGGGGCACTCCACTGGTTACTGACCTCCATGCAGAACAAGACCCATCCACACCCACTCTCTGCCTTCTGCCAGCAAGCCAGTTCTGGATCCACGAGGCCAAAGCCCCTTGGATCCCATGCCCTCTCACCTTTTCCAGAAGCCTTGCATGTGGGACCTTATCAAACGCCTTACTAAAGTCCATATACACTATGTCCACCGCCCTTCCTTCGTCAATGTGTTCAGTCACATTTTCGAAGAACTCAACTAGGCTCGTAAGGATGACCTGCCCTTGACAAAACCATGCTGACTATTTCTAATCAGTCCAAACTTCTCCAAATGTTCATATATCTTATCCCTCAGAAGCCTCTCCATCAACTTACCAACCACTGAAGTCAAACTCACCGGTCAGTAATTTCCTGGACTATCCCTGTCCCCTTTATTAAAGATAGGAACCACATCCGCAATCCTCCAATCCTCCGGAACCTCTCCCGTTTCCATGGACGACGCAAAGATCATCGCCAGGGGCTCTGCAACCACTTCCCTCACCTCCCACAATAACCTGGGGTACATCCCATCCGGTCCCGGCGACTTGTCTATCTTGATAGAATTTAACAGGTCTAACACATCCTCTTTCCTAACATCCACATACTCAATCTTTTCCGTATGCCGCAAACCTGCAGTGCAATCTCCCAGTTCACTTTCCACCGTGAATACCGAGGCAAAGTACTCATTAAGCACCTCTGCCATTTCTTCCGGATTCACACAGACTTTTCCCCTTCACCTTTTATAGGTCCTATCCCTTCTCTTCTCATCCTTTTACTTTTCACATATTTGTAGAAGGCCATGGGATTCTCCTTAATCTTACCTGCCAAGGCCTTCTCATGACCCCTTCTGGCTCTCCTAATTTCATTTTTAAGTTCCCTTCTACACACCTTATACTCTTCTAGATCCCTAACATTCCCTAGCTCTCTGAACCTTTTATATACCGTTTTTTTCTTCCTAACTAGGTTCACCACTACCTTCGTGCACCACGGTTCCCGCGTCCTACCAGAACCTCCTTGACTCCTCGGAACGTTGTCTTGCGGTGCTCCAGACAAACATTCCTTGAAAAACCGCCACTTTCCTTCTGTACTCTTCCCCAAGAACACCTCCTTCCAGTTTATGCGTCCAATTACCTGCCTAATGTTTTCATATTTCTCCTTACTCCAGACATACACCTTCCTAGCCTGCCTGATCCTATCTCTTTCCATCGCTATCGTGAAAGAGATAGAATTATGATCTCCATTCCGAAGATGCTCACCTACCGTGAGATCCAACACCTGCCCTGGCTCATTGGCAAGCACCAGGTCAAGTACAGCCTCTCCTCTTGTAGGCTTTTCCACGTACTCTGTCAGGAAACCTTCCTGAACACACCTAACAAACTCCACACCATCCAAACCCCTTACCCTTGGGATATTCCAGTCGATGTTTGGGAAATTAAAATCTCCCATCATGACAACCCTGTTATTTCTACATCTGTCTAGGATCTGTTTCCCTGTCTGCACCTCAAGTTCCCTGCCGCTGTTGGGCGGCCTATAGAATACACCCAGCAAAGTTATCGAGCCTTTGCTGTTTCTAACTTCCACCCACAGAGACTCCATAGACAATCCCTCCCCGTCTTCCACCTTCTCTACAGCCATGACACTGTCCCTGATCAACAGTACCACACCACCTCCTCTTTTGCGAATTCAAACTATGCAATCAATTATTAACATCTCTTAGATCACCATGGAATGTCTCCTGAACAGAACCGCTCCAAGAATACAGCAAAGCCCCAGTACTACACTGAAGGATCCAGTTACATTGTACCATCATTAACTACAGTGTGAATCCACAATCATTGACAGGATGCAGAGCTGGCCAAAAAGTGGCAAATGGAGTTTAACCCTGATAAGTGTGAGGTGATTCATTTTGGTAAGACAAACTTTAATGTGATTACAGGGTCAATGGCAAGGTTCTGAGAAATGTGGAGGAACAGAGAGATCTTATATCCACAGATCTCTGAAGGCTACCACTCAAGTGGATAGAGCCGTGAAGAAGGCTTACAGTGTGTTAGCGTTTATTAACAGGGGGTTTGAATTTAAGAGCCGTGGGATAATGCTGCAACTATACAGGACTTGGTGAGACCACATTTAGAATATTGTGTTCAGTTCTGGTCACCTCACTATAAGAAGGATGTGGAAGCATTGGAGAGAGTGCAGAGGAGATTTACCAGGATGCTGCCTGGTTTGGAGGGTAGGAGGGTAGGTTGAGGAAAGGTTGAGAGAGCTGGGGCTTTTCTCTTTACAGCAGAGAAGGATGAGAGGCGACTTAATAAAAGTTTATGAGATGATGAGGAGGATTGAAAGAGTGGATGTTCAGAGACTATTTCCTTGGGTATTACTAGGGAGCACAAAGATAAGGTTCGTGGTGCGAGATTAGGAGGGATGTCCTAGCTATGTTCTTTACTCAGAGTGGTTAAGGTGTGGAATGGACTGCCTGCTGTGATAGTGGAGTTGGACACTTTAGGAACTTTCAAGCGGTTATTGGATAGGCACATGGAGCACACCAGAATGATAGGGAGTGAGATAGCTTGATCTTGGGTTCAGACAAAGCTCAGCACAACATCAAAGACTAAGGACCTTTACTGTGCTGTACTGTTCTGTGTTCTATAACTGAGAGGCAGGAATGTTATCATTGAACCAAGCTGATATAGAATCATAGAATGAGAAGAAAATGTAGGAATAGAAGGAGGCCATTTAGTCCTTGAAACCTGTTCTGCCATTCAGTGAGATGATGACTGATATGCTACTTAACTGCACATACTCACCTTTGCCCATAACTTTAGGGATACTCTTTGGTTTTCAGATTTAAAATTCAGCTGGCATCAATTGCTACTTGGGGGAAGAGAATTCCAAATTTCTGCTATTCTTTGCCTACCATTTTGTTTCCAAATTTTATTCCTGAAAGGTTTGGCTCTAATTCCCTGTCTATCGGATAACATTTATGTGCTCCTGGTAAGCAAGTTTTCCATTGGGAGGGGGGACACAAAATGAAATGGGTGCTAATCTACTCCACCCTGCTCGCCCCATGTATAAAATGCAGGAGCTGACAAGCATCAATCAGCAACTGCCCTTTGTATTATACTGAATCATTAAAGGTCAATAAGGTTTGTTTTTGAGACATTTCATCCTGATAAAATGTTGCCTATGCCCTAGGATGTTTATTGTGGGCAGCAGGGCTGGAGCAGGAAGCCAGTTTTTAAAATTTAAATGTTTATATGGCAGGAAGAAAAGGGAGGAGCCAGGTTCATTAGTCAACCATATTAATAGGTCCAAGAACAGATGGGTCGCCTGCCATCTCCTGTGCTCTACCTGTAAAGAATCAGGCAGATCAGGTGCAGCTGTGAGCTGGCACAAAGGCTACCCACTAAATGTGACATGTCCTGGAGTGAAAATCTGGCCTTTTGTTTTATCATGCATTTGTGAAGTGTCTGGAGGCATTTCAATACATTAAAGGCATTACAATATAAGTTGTTATTTTTATTGTTGTTATGATGTTACACCTCCATCTACATTCATACAATGATACCCATTTTTGTGAAATCTGTGGCTTTCTACCCCAGCAACGTGGTCGCTCCATCTTATAGGGAAGGACAAGGATAATATCTCTGCTTCATCCCACAACTATTTGATATTTGAATTGTAGGAGTGGGTATTAATGGTTTTGGGTATCTTTATCCATAATTTCCATTCCAGATCTTGCTGGTGCATTCACAATAGGGCAAGTGGCCTCTTTCTGCTCTCTAATGATTCTATGATCATCAAAGTAATTCATAAAATGGATAAAGCAAAGAATGGCGCCAATCAGTGCATCATGCCTCCACCGGCTCTTTGAAGGAGCTATCCAATTCATCCTCTCCTGTTCTTACCCTAAGGTTGGATGGTTAAAAGTGCAGCAGAGTGTTTTGAGTTACAAGAGAATATAGTTGGACTGGTCAAATGGGTGGATAAGTGGCAGATGGAATTTAAGCCTGATAAGAGTGAGATGATATACTTTGAAAGGAATAATTTGACAAGAAAATACTCAATGAACGGTAGGACACTGGGAACTTCTGAAGAACAAAAGGACCTTGGCGTGTTTGTCCATAGATCTCTGAAAGCAAAAGAGCATTTTAATAGCGTGATGAAAAAGGCATATGGCACACTCGCCTTTGTCAATTGAGGCATAGATTACAAAAGCAGGAAAGTCATGTTGGAGTTGTATAGAACTTTGATGAGGCCACAGTTGGAGTACTGTGTGCAGTTCTGGTCGCCACATTGTAAAAAGGATATGATTGCACTGGAGGGGGCACAGGGGAGATTCATCAGGATGTTGCCTAGAATAGAACATAGAACATTACAGCGCAGAACAGGCCCTTTGGCCTTCGATGTTGCGCCGACCAATTAGGAAAAAAGCAATGACCCTCCAAACTAAACCATTCCCTTCTCTTCCATAAACTTATCAACTAACCTCTTAAACGCCACCAAACTTGGCGCATCTACAACTGCCCAGGCAGGGCATTCCACTCCCTAACCACCCTCTGGGTAAAGAACCTACCTCTGATATCCGTCCTATAACTATCACCCCTTAATTTAAAGCTGTGTCCCCTTGTGCTAGCTTTCTCCATCCTAGGAAAAAGGCTATCACTGTCCACCCTATCTAAACCTCTAATCATCTTATATGTTTCGATAAGGTCTCCTCTTAGCCGCCTCCTTTCTAACAAAACAACCTCAAATCCCTCAGCCTCTCTCATAAGACCTGCCCTCCATACCAGGCAACATCCTGGTAAACTCCTCTGTACCCTCTCCAATGCCTCCACATCTTTCTTATAATGTGGGGACCAGAACTGCACACAATACTCCAAGTGCGGCCGCACTAGAGTTTTGTACAGTTGCAACATGACGTTGCGGCTCCGAAATTCAATCCCCCTACCAATAAAAGCTAAGACTCCATACCTTCTTAACAACCCCTTAGTTGTAGACGCCAAGTTTGGTGGCGTTTAAGAGTTACATTGCTTTTTACCTGTTCTGTGCTGTAATGTTCTATGGTTCTATAACAACCTTATCGACTTGACTGCCTACTTTCAGGGATCTATGCACAAATACACCAAGATTCCTCTGTTCATTAACACTATTAAGAATCCTACCATTAGCCCTATACTCTACACATTTATTATTCCTGCCAAAGTGCATTACCTCATACTTTTCCACATTAAACTCCATTTGCCACCTCTCGGCCCAGCTCTGCAACTTGTCCAAGTCTCTCTGCAAACTATAACACCCCTCTTCACTATCTACCACTCCACCGACTTTAGTGTCATCTGCAAATTTACTAATCCATCCTTCAATACCCTCATCCAGATCATTTATAAAATTACAAACAGCAGGGGCCCCAAAACAGACCCCTGAGGTACACCACTTGTCACCGAACTCCACGATGAATATCTCCCATCAACCACCACCCTCTGTCTTCTATCTGCTAGCCAATTCCTAATCCAATTAGCTAAATCGCCCTCTATCCCATACATCTGCATTTTCTGCAGAAGTCTTCCATGGGCCACCTTATTGAAACGCCTTACTAAAGTCCATATATACCACATCAACCGCCTTACCCCCATCCACCTCTTTGGTCACTTTTTCAAAAAACTCAATAAGGTTAGTAAGGCACGACCTACCCTTCACAAAACCATGCTGACTATCCCCAATCAATTCATTTCTCTCTAAATAACTATAAATCCTATCCCTAATAATTCTCTCCAATACTTTGCCCACAACAGAAGTAAGACTCACTGGCCTATAATTCCATGGAAGGTCTCTCTTCCCCTTCTTGAACAATGGGACCACATTCGCTATCCTCCAGTCTTCCGGAACTATACCTGTAACCAACGACGACCTGAAGATCAGAGCCAGAGGCTCTGCAATCGCCTCTCTTGCCTCCCAGAGAATCCTAGGGTAAATCCCATCCGGCCCAGGGGACTTATGAATGGAACATATAAGTTATGAAGAGAGTTTGCATAGGCTTGCATTGTTTTTTTTTGGAGCAGAGAGGGATGACCTGATTGAAGTGTTTAAGATTCTGGGGACATGGACAGAGTGGCTAAAGAGCAGCTGTTCCTCTTAATTGAAGGGTTAATAATGAGGGGACGTAGATTCAAGATGAGGGCAGGAAGTTTAGAAACATAGAAAAACTACAGCACAATACAGGCCCTTCAGCCCACAAAGTTGTACTGAACATGTCCGTACCTTAGAGATTACTAGGCTTACCTATAACCCTCTATCTTACTAAGTCCCATGTACTTAACTAAAAGTCTCTTAAAAGACCCTTTTGAATTCCCCTCCACCACTGTTGCTAGCAACCCATTCCACGCACTCACCACTCTTTGTGTGAAAAACTTACCCCTGACATCTCCTCTGTACCTACTCCCCAGCACCTTAAACCTGTGTCTTATAGAACATAGAACATAGAACAATACAGCACAGAACAGGCCCTTCGGCCTTCGATGTTGTGCCGACCAAAATAAAAAGCAATGCCCCTCCTAACTAAACCATTCCCTTCTCATCCATATACTTATCAACTTACCTCTTAAACGCCACCAAACTTGGCGCATCTACAACAGCTGCAGGCAGGGCATTCCACTCCCTAATCACTCTTTGAGTAAAGAACCTACCTCTGATATCCGTCCTATAACTCATACCCCTTAATTTAAAGCTGTGTCCCCTCGTGCTAGCTTTCTCCATCCTAGGAAAAAGGCTATCACTGTCCACCCTATCTAAACCTCTAATCATCTTATATGCTTCAATAAGATCCCCTCTTAGCCGCCTCCTTTCTAACGAAAACAACCTCAAATCCTTCAACCTCTCTTCATAGGACCTGCCCTCCATACCAGGCAACATCCTGGTAAACCTCCTCTGTACCCTCTCCAATGCCTCCACATCTTTCTTTATAATGTGGGGACCAGAACTGCACACAATACTCCAAGTGCGGCCGCACTAGAGTTTTGTACAGTTGCAACATGATGCTGCGGCTCCTAAATTCAATCCCCCTACCAATAAAATCTAAGACTCCATAAGCCTTCTTAACAACTTTATCCACTTGACTGCCTACTTTCAGGGATCTATTGACACATACACCAAGATCCTTCTGTTCCTCAACACTATTAAGGGCCCTACCATTAGCCCTATACTCTACACATTTATTGTTCCTGCCAAAGTGCATTACCTCACACTTTTCACATTAAACTCCATTTGCCACCTCTCGGCCCAGCTCTGCAACTTGTCCAAGTCACTCTGTAAACTAAAACACCCCTCTTCACTATCTACCACACACCAACTTTAGTATCATCTGCAAATTTACTGATCCATCCCTCAATACCCTCATCCAGATCATTTATAAAAATTACAAACAGCAGGGGCCCCAAAACAGACCCCTGAGGCACACCACTTGTCACCGAACTCCACGATGAATATCTCCCATCAACCACCACCCTCTGTCTTCTATCTGCCAGCCAATTCCTAATCCAATTAGCTAAATCACCCTCTATTCCACACATCTGCATTTTCTGTAGAAGTCTTCCATGGGCCACCTTATCAAACGCCTTACTAAAGTCCATATATACTACATCAACCGCCTTACCCCCATCCACCTCTCTGGTCACTTTCTCAAAAAACTCAATGAGGTTAGTAAGGCATGACCTACCCTTCACGAAACCATGCTGACTATCCCCAATCAATTCATTTCTCTCCAAATAACTATAAATCCTATCCCTAATAATTCTCTCCAATACCTTGCCCACCACAGAAGTAAGACTCACTGGCCTATAATTCCCAGGAAGGTCTCTCTTCCCCTTCTTAAACAATGGGACCACATTCGCCATCCTCCAGTCCTCCGGAACCACACCCGTAACCAACGAGGACCTGAAGATCATAGCCAGAGGCTCTGCAATCTCCTCTCTTGCCTCCCAGAGAATCCTAGGGTAAATCCCGTCCGGCCCAGGGGACTTATCCAACTTCAAACCCTCTAGAATTTCTAACACATCCTCCCTATCTACTACAATACTCCCCAATTTGCAACCCTGTACCTCAGTGCTCTCCACAGCTACATTTCCAGCACTCTGCGTGAATACCGAAGAGAAATATTTATTCAGTGCCTCGCCAATCTCTTCAGGCTCCACGCACAACTTCCCACTGCTATCTATGACTGGCCCTAATCTCGCCCTAACCAATCTTCTATTCTTAACATATCGAAAGAAAGCTTAAGGATTATCCTAAACCTATCAGCCAACATCTTCTCGTGTCCCCTCTTAGCTCTCCTCAATTCACTTTTTACCTCCTTCCTAGCTAATCTATAGCTATCCATTGCACTACCTGAGCCTTCAAGCCTCATCCTGACATAAGCCTCCTTTTTCTTCTTAACCAGCAAATCAACTTTTTTCGTACACCAAGGCTCTCTTACTCGACCATTTCCTCCCTGCCTGACAGGGACATACTTATCAAGGACTCGCAGCAGCTGCTCCTTGAATAAGCACCACAGTCCAGATGTTCCCAGTCCCTGTAGTTCCCTAGTCCAATCTACGCACCCTAATTCTCTCCTGATGGCCTCATAATTACCCTTCCCCCAGCTATAACTACAGCCCCCAGCTTCATGCCTATCCCTGTCCATCACTAAGGTGAACGTAACCGAATTGTGGTCACTTTCACCAAAATGTTCACTAACTTCCAAGCCTAACACCTGGTCTGGCTCATTGCCCAGCACCAAATCCAATGTAGCCTCACCTCTAGTTGGCCTATCTACATACTGAGTCAAAAAACCTTCCTGCACACTTTGTATAAAAACTGACCCTCTAACGAGCTAGAGCTATAGCTATTCCAATCAATATTAGTAAAGTTAAAGTCCCCCATCACAATTACCCTACTACTTTCACTCCTAATCAGAATTGACTTCGCAATCCTTTCCTCAACCTCTCTAGAACTATTAGGAGGTCTGTAAAAGACTCCCAACATGGTGACCTCTCCTCTCCTGTTTCTAATCTCAGCCCATACTACCTCAACAGACAAGTCCTCATCAAACTTCTTTTCGATCACCGTGATACAGTCTATGACCAGTAACGCCACTCCTCCCCCCCTTCTACCCCCTTCTCTACTCCGACTAAAGCATTTGTACCCCGGAACCTGCAACATCCATTCCTGTCCCTGCTCTAGCCAAGTCTCTGAAATGGCCACAACATCGAAGTTCCAGGTACTGGTCCAAGCTGCAAGTTCCTCCCCCTTATTGCGAATACTCCTTGCATTAAAGTATACGCATCTCAAACCATGCTCCACCCCCCCCGTACGCCGCTGTGTTTTACAACTCTCCTCTATAACCCCCTTACTCTCATCCCTCTCAGCACCCCAACTACTTAGGATCCCACCCCCCCCCCGAATCAGTTTAAAGCCCCCATCATAGCCTTAGCAAATTTTCCCCCCAAGATATTAGTCCCCCTCTGGTTCAGGTGGAGACCATCTCTCTTGAAGAGGTCCCACCTATCCCAGAATGAGTCCCAATTGTTAAGGAACCTGAACCCCTCCCTCCTGCACCATCCACGCAGCCATGAGTTCAAACTATCCCTTTCTCTGTTCATCTCCAAACTATCCCTTGGCACAGGCAAGAGTCCAGAGATAACCACTCTGCCTGTTATGGACCTAAGCTTCCACCCTAACTCCATAAATTTCTGTTTAATATCCCCTTCCCTTGTCCTACCTACATCATGTGTCCCCACATGAACAATGACTTGGGGCTGACTCCCCTCACCCTTAAGAATCCTAAAAACCCGATCTGCGACATCCTGGACCCCAGCCCCTGGGAGGCAACACACCAGCCCTGAGTCCTGTTTATTACTATTTACCCTCCTATCTGTCCCTCTAACTATGGAGTCTCCTATAACTAGGCCTAATCTCTTATTCCCCCCACCCACCTGAGCATTCTCAGCAGTCTCACCCCCAGAGACCTGCTCCCTTTGGTCAGCTCCAGTTGATTCTTCCTCAACTGTAGCCTCCAAGACAGAAAATTTATTTTGGAGGGGAACAGCCCCAGGGGATTGTCTCCCCGATTGCTTCTTACCCCTCCTCCTAATAGTTACCCAATTATCACTTATAGGAGTTACAATCTCTTTGTTACTCCTGCCTATATCCTCCTCAACCTCTCGAATTACTCTGAGCTCCTCTAATTCCAGCTCCAGCTCCTTAACACGATCCTCAAGGAGCTGCAAATGTGCACACTTCCTGCAGGTATAATCAGCAGGAACACTACTGGTGTCCCTTACCTCATACATACCGCAGGAGGTGCAATGTACTACCTGCACTGCCATCACTGTTACTTTAATTTGCAGGAGAGAAAAAAAAACTACACACACACTATTATTATTAGGTTAGAGGAGGGGGGAGGGTGGGATACTCTACCTGTGTAGAGTATCGGGTTTCCTCTCTGGACCAATTTATAGAGTCAGAGAGAAAAACTACAACTACTTCTTGAGGCAACCAATTCAGCCCTGGGAAAAAGCCTCTGACTATCCACTCGATTAATACCTCTCAACATCTTATATACCTCTATCAAGTCACCCCTTCATCCTTCGTTTCTCCAAGGAGAAACGGCCTAGCTCACTTAACCTATCCTCATAAGGTATGCTCCCCAATCCAGGCAACATCCTTGTAAATCTCCTCTATGCCCTTTCTATGGCTTCCACATCTTTCCTGTAATGAGGCGACCAGAACTGAGCACAGTATTCCAAGTGGGGTTTGACCAGGATCCTATATAGCTGCAATATTATCTCTCGATTCCTAAACTCAATTCTTTGATTGAGGAAGACCAGTACACCATATGCTTTCCTGACCACAATTTCAACCTGCATAGCTGCTTTGAGCAACTTATGATCTCGGACTCCAAGATCCTTCTGATCTTCCACACTGCTAAGAGTCCTACCATTAATATTATATTTTGCCATCCTATTTGACCTGCCAAAATGAACCACTTCACACTTATCCGGGTTGAAGTCCATCTGCCACTTCTCCGCCCAGTCTTGCATCCTATCAATATCTTGCTGCAACTTCTGACATCCCTCCAGACTATTCACAACACCTCCAACCTTTGTGTCATCGGCAGACTTACCAACCCATCCCTCCACTTCCTCATCCAGATCATTTATAAAAATCACAAAGAGCAAGGGTCCCAGAACAGATCCCTGGGCACTCCACCAGTGACTGACCTTCATGCAAAGAACAACCCATTTATAACCACTCTTTGCCTTCTGTGGGCAAACAAGTTCTGGATCCACAAAGCAATGTCCCCTTGGATCCCATCCCCCTCACTTTCTCAATAAGCCTTGCATGGGGTACCTTATCAAATGCCTTGCTGAAGTCCATATATGTTGTATCTATTGCTCTTCCTTCATCAATGTGTTTGGGCACATCTTCAAAAAATTCAATCAGGCTCGTAAGGTATGATCTGCCTTTGACAAAGCCATGCTGACTATTCTTAATCATTTTGTACCTCTCCAAATGTTCATAAATCCTGCTTCTCAGCATCTGCTCCATCAACTTACCAATCACTGAGATTGGACTCACTGGTCTATAATTTCCAGGGCTATTTCTACTCCGTTTCTTGAATAAAGGAACAACATCCACAATCCTCCAATCCTCCGGAACCTCTCCCGTTCCATTGATGATGCAAAGCTCATCATGTGGCACAGGCAGCAATCCCGAGATTACTACCTTTGCAGTCCTTCTTCTTAACTCCCTTCCTAACTCACTATATTCTCCTTTTAGGACCTCTTCCTTTTTTCTACTTATGTCATTGGTACCAGTATGTACCACAACTTCTTCCTCCCACTTCAGGATATCTTGAACGCAATCAGAAACATCCTGGGTCTTGGCATCAGGGAGGCAAATTACCATCTGAGATTCTTGACTGCATCCACAGAATCACCTGTCCAACCCCTTCATTATAGAGTCAGCTATCACTAGTGCCTTCATCCTTCTTTCTCTACCCTTCTGAGCTACAAAGGGAGCTCAGATTTAGGGAGGAAGTAATAAAAAAGAACAATTTTACCCAGAGGGTAGTGACAGTCTGGAATGCACTGCCTGGGAGGGTGGAAGAAGGGGATCTCCTCGCATTATATCATTTCCACATAGGCCTTCAAGGAGCAGTAGTAAAATAGAGAATGGCTTTAAACAGGAAATGTTAGGCTTGCTGGCCTGTAATTCCCTGGCTTGGTCTTTGCTACACTTCTTAAACTATGGAACAACGTTAGCTGCCGCTCATTCTTCTAGAACTTTGCCAATAAGAGATACCGCAATTATCTCTGCAAGGACCTCTGCAGTTTCTTTCCTAGTCTCCCACAAGATTCAGGCTGAGACTCATTTTTCTTCAGATTCACTGATCAGGAAAACACAGATAAAGTCCTAAAAATTTTATCTTTGTCCTTTTACTTCTGAAGAGTTGTGTTGCACAGATTCACCTGAGGGTTCAAATGCTTCTCACTAATATTGTTCAATCATTTCACTTTGTTACTCAGAAGTCATTTAATCTTTCTACCCTGTGAGATTATTGATAAAGCAGAATCCTCCTCCCTGTATGGAATCATTATATGGAATAATATTGTTCTCCCTGACAGCAGAAAATCTGCTACAGAATGGAAAAGACTTTATGCAGTTTAGCTAAGTTAAAAGTATTGAATCTTTCCCCTACAACATGAATTTGTTATCACTGTATTCAAATTGTACAGAACATGTTAATAAGACCCAAGGCAGTCATTGAAATCAGTGTTGTAGACTGCACAGTGATGTAAATAACTAATGGGCTATTTTGCTGTCAAATTGACAATATTTCATGACGCTATTAAAGTAAAATTTGTACTCAGTGGTTTAATAGTTGTGGTGCGGTCACCTATAGCACACAAACAGGCTAATACTACATTAACTCACTGTTCCTCTTAATATTAATGCCCATGTTGTATATATATCAGATGATATTGAAATCTGATGCCAACAATGGGTATTATAATTTTATTAGGATTGTTTGGTAAATTGATTGATGAATCTTAAAAGAAGAAAAAATATCATGCATGGATGAGGGATAAAGTGGAGTGGGGGGAGTGGGGGAGGAGTGGGGGGTCAGGGATAAGGTCCTGGAAACTGGAGAGGAAACAACCCATGGTTTGGCTTTGGAATGCATTGCCTGAGAGTGTGGTGGAGGCAGGCTCAATCGAAGCATCCAGAAGGGAATTATACGTGAACGTACAGAATAAGCTCTTCATGCTGCTCTACCATTTGATTAGATCATTCCTGATCCATTTTATTTCAAGTTCTACATTCCTGTCTATCTCTGATAATATTTGATTTCTTTGCCTAACAAGAATCTGTTTACCTGTTGATGGAAATTATTCATCGTGGAGTTCGGTGACAAGTGGTGTACCTCAGGGGATCTGTTTTGGGGCCACTGCTGTTTGTAATTTTTATAAATGATCTGGATGAGGGTATTGAAGGATGGATTAGTAAATTTGCGAATGACACTAAAGTTGGAGGAGTGGTAGATAGTGAAGAGGGGTGTTATAGTTTGCAGAGGGACTTGGACAAGTTGCAGAGCTGGGCCGAGAGGTGGCAAATGGAGTTTAATGTGGAAAAATGTGAGGTAATTCACTTTGGCAGGAATAACAAATGTGTAGAGTATAGGGCTAATGGTAGGACTCTTAATAGTGTTGATGAACAGAGGGATCTTGGTGTATATGTGCATAGATCCCTGAAAGTAGGCAGTCAAGTCGATAAGGTTGTTAAGAAGGCAAATGGAGTCTTAGCTTTTATTGGTAGGGGGATTGAATTTCGGAGCCGCAACGTCATGTTGCAACTGTACAAAACTCTAGTGCGGCCGCACTTGGAGTATTGTGTGCAGTTCTGGTCCCCACATTATAAGAAAGATGTGGAGGCATTGGAGAGGGTACAGAGGAGGTTTACCAGGATGTTGCCTGGAATGGAGGGCAGGTCTTATGAAGAGAGGCTGAGGGATTTGAGGTTGTTTTCGTTTGAAAGAAGGTGCTAAGAGGAGACCTTATTGAAACATATAAGATGATTAGAGGTTTAGTTAGGGTGGACAGTGATAGCTTTTTTCCTCGGATGGAGAAAGCTAGCACGAGGGGACACAGCTTTAAATTAAGGGGTAGTAGTTATAGGACGGATGTCAGAGGTAGGTTCTTTACCCAGAGGGTGGTAAGGGTATGGAATGCCCCGCCTGCGGCAGTTGTAGATGCGCAAAGTTTGGTGGCGTTTAAGAGGTTAGTAGATAAGTTTATGGATGAAAAGGGAATCGTTTAGGTTAGAGGGTTTTTCTTAATTGGTCGGCGCAACATCAAAGGCCGAAGGTCCTGTTCTGCGCTGTAATGTTCTATGTTCTATGTTCTATGTTTCTCCTTAAAAACATTTAATGACTCCATCTCCATGCTTTTTGAGGCAGATAATTCCAAAGTCACACAATCCTCTGAGAGAAAAAAGTTGTCCCCATCTTTATCCTTAAAGTGAAGCCCTAATCTTGGAACAGTGTCCCCTAGTTTTAGATTTACCCACATCCTTTCCACATCCAGTTTGTCAGGACCATTCAGGATCTTATAGACTTCAGTCAAGTTACCCCTCACTTCAGTGGAAACATGCCCACTCTGCCTAACCTTTCCTCTTAAGACCAGCTGCTCATAGATTTCCATCCAGTAAACCTCCTTTGAATCACTTCCAATGCATTTACAACCTTTCTTAAATAAGGAGACCAAATCTGCACACTATATTTGAGATGTGGTCTCACCTTTAACCTGTATAACTGAAGCATAACATCTTTAGTTTTATGTGCAGTTCCTCTCATTATAAAAGTTAGCATTCCATTAGCCTTCTTAATTACTTGCTGTACCCATATATTGACCTTTTATGACTCATGAACTAGAGCACCCAGATCCCTCTGCACCTTGGAATTCTGCAGTCGTTCTTTGTTTAAATAATACTCTGCTTTTTTATTCTTCCTGCAAAAATGAACAACTCCACATTTTCCCTCATTAAACTCAATCTGCCAGATTTTTATTGACTCAGTCAACTTGTCTTTATCCATCTGTAACCTCCTTATGTCCACTTCCCAACATACTTTCTAGCTGTTATGATGACCATGAAGGCCATGTGATGGGTGTAGTATAGAATTCTTAGTATAAGGCCCTTCATTTTAGTTTTACTATAATAAGTAACTGGGTTAAGGTAATTATAAAGTGCCTTATATATCTGGGCATAGTTAGAATTCACAGTACGCCTGGAACAAAAATGCAAAGGTATTATAAACAACATAGCTACTATTTAACAAAGTATTATGAAATTAAGCTATATTCTTTGTATGTTTGTGAACTTTGGCCAAACAACAATCTAGCTGCTCAGCATAATGGGAAACACAATGGATACAATGGAGAAGTGAAAAGCAGTTTTCCTTATCTGCTTGGGATATGCAAGAGGAAGTTTAACTGGAGGTCTGGAATGTATGGGAGTGAATTTGTTCCTAAATGGCGAGGATGGTACAGTCTCTCAAGCTGATAAAAGAGGCCATTTGAAATAATGACTATTTTCACCAATTAAAATTTGCAGATGTTAACTAAAGCCTTGGTTATACCAGATGTACATGGGTTAGGTTTCCTAGGTAATGGGGCAGGAACCTTAGGTGCAATAAGCTAATGATCTTCTAATCCTATTGACAGGTGAAATGTTATTGGCCAAGTTAATACTGTGTAATATTGTAATTGGATCCTGCAATTTGTTGAGAGACTGGGTGGGATATTGAAGTGTTCAAAAGATATATCAATCTCACATTTTTATTATTTTGTCATTGACTGTCTCCCTCTCCTGATGCATGCATTAGCAAATAAATTCTTTTTCATTCTTTAACTACATGCTGACTTCCATTGTCTATGTATTGGTTGAGTGAGATCAACTGAGTACAAGACATCCGAGAGGGACATCTCAGAAAACTCCTCTCACACTATGGAGTATCATCACTTGATCTACCCATGGACTTTGTGGAGTATGAGCTGCCTTATTGAGTAAGTGGAGGCTCATCCAGTAGGAAGCAGCCAACAGGGATTGTAATGCCTATAACTTAATTTGGAGCAGAACTGCAGGATCTGAGGTGAAGACTACCTGACTGAAAGTGGCAGGAGGAGTCATTTCCTTTGGTACACATTAAATAGTGTTGGTGACAGGAAACTGCCATTTGGTTGAATTACTATACCAATTTTTTTTTTGAAAAAGTGACTAAAGAGGTGGATGGGGGTAAGGCGGTTGATGTGGTATATATGGACTTTAGTAAGGCGTTTGATAAGGTGGCCCATGGAAGACTTCTGCAGAAAATGCAGATGTATGGGATAGAGGGTGATTTAGCTAATTGGGTTAGGAATTGGCTAGCAGATAGAAGACAGAGGGTGGTGGTTGATGGGAGATATTCATCGTGGAGTTCGGTGACAAGTGGTGTACCTCAGGGGTCTGTTTTGGGGCCACTGCTGTTTGTAATTTTTATAAATGATCTGGATGAGGGTATTGAAGGATGGATTAGTAAATTTGCAGATGACACTAAAGTCGGTGGAGTGGTAGATAGTGAAGAGGGGTGTTATAGTTTGCAGAGAGACTTGGACAAGTTGCAGAGCTGGGCCGAGAGGTGGCAAGTGGAGTTTAATGTGGAAAAGTGTGAGGTAATGCACTATGGCAGAAATAATAAATGTGTAGAGTATAGGGCTAATGGTAGGATTCTTAGTAGTGTTGATGAACAGAGGGATCTTGGTGTGTATGTGCATAGATCCCTGAAAGTAGGCAGTCAAGTTGAGAAGGTTGTTAAGAAGGCATATGGAGTCTTAGCTTTTATTGGTAGGGGATTGAATTTCGGAGCCGCAACGTCATGTTGCAACTGTACAAAACTCTAGTGCGGCCGCACTTGGAGTATTGTGTGCAGTTCTGGTCCCCGCATTATAAGAAAGATGTAGAGGCATTGGAGAGGGTACAGAGGAGGTTTACCAGGATGTTGCCTGGTATGGAGGGCAGGTCTTATGAAGAGAGGCTGAGGGATTTGAGGTTGTTTTCGTTAGAAAGGAGGCGGCTAAGAGGGGACCTAATCGAGCCTTTTTCCTAGGATGGAGAAAGCTAGCACGAGGGGACACAGCTTTAAATTAAGGGGTGATAGTTATAGGACGGATATCAGAGGTAGGTTCTTACCCAAAGGGTGGTTCGGGAGTGGAATGCCCTGCCTGCAGCAGTTGTAGATGCGCCAAGTTTGGTGGCGTTTAAGAGGTTAGTTGATAAGTATATGGAAGAGAAGGGAATGGTTTAGTTTGGAGGGGCATGGCTTTTTATATTGGTTGGCGCAACATCGAGGGCCGAAGGGCCTGTTCTGTGCTGTAATGTTCTATGTTCTATGTTCTATGATCTATTTTTATATCATCTGTAAATTTAACTACCGTGCCATTGCAACCTCCATCTAAGTCAGTGATATAAGTAGTGATAAATTCAGGGCCTATCACAGACCTCTGCAGGATTCCATTCATTACATCTGCATACTCAGTTTTCTGCCAGCCAGCCAATCTTCAATGCAGGCTACTATGTTACCCCACTACCCCTACCCCCACCCCCTCGCAGGACATTTTAATTTTCCACAATTGCCTTGAATGTGGAACCTTATCAAATGCTTTCTGGAAATCAAGTCCAGGATGTCCACAGGCCCCCCCTGTATCCACAAGGTATTTTGCTCTCTCAGTGCATTCCAATAAATTGGTTTCACAAAACCAAGCTGACTCAATTACCTTGCCATGGAGCATGCATCAGGGAGCAGTTAACTATCAAACTGTTGTTTAAATTCAAACCAGGCAGGTAATTCCGGTATGGGGAAAGATGGTACTCATAATGTACTGGACCGGGATAAACATGGTAAGAAGTCTCATAACACCAGGTTAAAGTCCAACAGGCTTTTGCTACCAAATAAACCTGTTAGACTTTAATCTGGTATGTGAGACGTCTTACTATGGGGAAAGAGCCAGGGAATGGTGCCACATCCCTCCAAAGCTTTTGTTTAGTTTGAAAAGGTACAATATGTGGATATGCTCTTTCTATTTTCCAAGCACAGTATGTATGAATGTGGTCAATTAAGGGCCCCTTAAAGGCTGTTTCCTACATGCTTCAATTTTAAGGCTAGCAGGAGGAGTTCAGGCATGAGCTGGATCACCATCCAAAAGCCTTGTTGGGAAGGGAGGGGGAATGTGTCTCCCTTTTCACATTGGTACTCCCCTCCTCTCTTTGCCCAGATCTGCCCCTACACAAGTGCTCCCACTGCCCCAACTTCTCCATCAAGATTCTTATCTGCCTTTCCCAAAGTCCCCCACGAGGTCTCACCATCACTAAAATGAAGAAGATAGTGATTGAGTTCAGAAAACATAGTGGACACCATCTCCCTTTCTATATGAATGGTGATGGAAGAAATATTCGAGAGTTTCTAGGTGTTCAGATTACCAACAAACTGTCCTGATCCCTCCATGCTGATGCTATAGTTATGAAAGTCCACCAATGCCTCTACTTTCTCAGGAGACTAAGGAAATTCAGCATGTCAGCTATGACTCTCATCAATTCGTACACATGCACCATTGAAAGCATCCTTTCCAGATGTATCACAGCATGGTATGATTCCTGTTCTGACTAAGATCACAAGAAACTATAAAAGGTTGTGAATGTAGCCAAGTCCATCAGGCAAACCAGCCTCCCATCCATTGACTCTGTCTACCCTTCTCGCTGCCTTGGCAGAGCAGCTAGCATAATTAAGGACGGCACACATCCCAGACATTCTCTCTTCCACCTTTTTCCATCAGGAAAATGATACAAAAGTCTGAGATCTCGATTAAAGAACAGCTCCTTCCTTGGTGTCATCAGAATTTTGAATGGACCTATCATATATGAAACTGATCTTTCTCTATGCCCCAGCTGCAATATTACGTTCTGCACCCTCTCGTTCCCTTCTCCCCTCTGAATCCAATGTATGGAGTGTTTTGTCTGTATTGTGTGCAATAAACAATACTCTTTATTGTGTCCCAATACATGACAATAATCAATTGAATCGAATCGTGAAAGCACCCACATTTACTTGGTCCTGGATTCTGAATCTTAGAATCTGAAGGCTGCTTTCAGTCTCTGTTCCAGTCAAGGCTCCCAATGATACTGCTGGGATTACAGAGCTCATAGCCAGTCAGATTGGCCAGCAGCTCTCTAGGGTAGGTCCTCATCCAAGTAAGGAGCAAAAATCCCATCTCCAGCAAATGAACACTCCTCATTGCCGTGGGGCTGCTGTGATTGGTGGGGACACATTTTTCTTTGGTGGTAAAGCTTTTTAGAAAGCCTCATTTTCTTTAAGTACTGTATGATCCGTCCTTCTCTCTAACAATATGTCACCTTTCTCTGAAGCCATAGAGTGTGTAAACTTGCTAGCTTTTGGCGTTTGTGCCTTCGTCAGGCGAATGAGGTGTTCTGGTCTCCAAAAGCACTATCAAATAAATTGGTTGGATTTAAAATTGGTGTTGTCAGACCTCTTACTGAGTTTACCCCAGTCCAAAGCTGGCATCTCTACATCATGGCCACAGAGTGTGTCATAATACTGCTGTCCTCAACCTCATTGATAAATCTCCCAATTACACTACTGTTAAAAGCAGTTGTTCTAATGGATTCTCACTGTTATCTGAAGATAATTGGATATCCATTTATATGTTCCCTCTTTGTAGGAAAAGCAAAACCATCCAAAATTAGTTCACACGTCTGCTTTCTTCTCTATTACTGCAAAACAATTTATCTATGTAATTTCACAAGTGCATTAGAGAGCACATTTTACTTTGCTTTATCACACCAACAAATAATTCCCAGTGTGAAGTAACTGGTTGCTGTTAAATCTTTGCGATAGCATTAGCACTTTGTTACTGTCAGCATAATTGCTATCTATCTAAACACAGCTCACAGAGTTTTGCAGTGTTTTCACTTTGCATCTGAGATGCGTGGAGAATATGAATTTAGAATAAGTTTGCTGCAGAGATCTTGCTTTGCAGTAGTCAAAGCTAATCACCTCTGCAAGACAGCAGCAATCTGTCTCCAGTGGGAATTGGATTGAATGCATTGGGTTCCAGAGGAAGCAGCAAAGCTGGCTCCATGAAGATAGTGACTCATTGCCTGTGACTAACCCAACCTTGTCTCATTTCATGGATGGTAATAGGCTCGAGTGCATTGGCCACTTATTGTAGATTTACTCTATTGTGTGTAACATCACCATCACTGTGGGAATGAGTGCAGATCAGTGGGGTCTGAATTCAACATTACCTGTTTTTGTACATAATTTAGCAGTAGGAAGGGTCCACTATCAAAGTTCATGAGTCGGGGAGATCATTTTTGTTGAATTGGAATGGCAGACCCTGCATCCCCAATATCTACAGGAAGATCAGTGGTCATATGCAGTCTCTGCAGATACCTGCTCTGGGCCAACATCTCTTTCATCTCTGCACCTGCACATTGAACTCATTCTGCACTCTCTTTTTTCACCTTTTTGCTGTACTGATTAGGGGTGTGTCATCGTGCTTGTAGTTCAGAACTCTACGAGATGAGGATTTGTTCAGAGACAATATTGCTTTCTTCATTCTGTAGAAAGCAAGGAGGTCAAAGTGTCAGAGTTTTCCCTGAATCAGTTTGCAGCACGATCATTGCATGGCACCTTGTTATCTTGCTTAAGTTCCCTGTAACTCAATGTAGTGGTATGATGGTGGTGGATGATTATCATAGAATTCCTACAATGCAGAAGGAGACCATTTGGCCCATCAATACAGCACTGACTCTCCGACAAAGCAGAATGTTGGCCCTGACTTGAAGAGAGAGCATGCAGTTTCACCAGTCCTTCAGTGCTGACCCAGGTAATTATTATGTGGCCTCTTAGTTGCAAATAAGGCACTATGCTTTCTCATTCCTCCCTCCATCAATGTGCAATTGTTAATGCTGCCTTAATGGTCATCCTATTTTAATAAATGAACAGGTTTGACACATTAGAAGCACAAGAAGCAGTAAAAGCCAGAGTGACCAACTCTAAGGAAATAAAACTGGGGGGGAAGGTGGTCTGCTGGGGAACATGGGGTGGAGTTGAAGGGACGGCATGGTGAATTTGGAGGATTGTGGTGTGGGATTCAGGTGCTGGTGAACATAGCATGGTGCAGAGAGGCTTGGGGGTAATGCGCTGATGAGCACTGGTGGAGTGGATTCTGAGGGGATGGCCTGAAAAAAAAGGAAATGAAAGAAAGGAGGATGGGTAATTGCGTTGGTTAAGGAGAACATTGCAGTGCAGGAGAAAGAGGATATCTGTAATACTGCACTTTCACAGACAAAACACAAAAGGATTTATTAATAAGAAGAACAGTATGCTGGTATTGCAGCTGTACCTGGTCCCCTACATGTCTTCTATCTAAGAGAGGACTCCACCCCCTGGGATGATTACCCACTCTTCATCCTAATTGGTCCCCAAGCCAGATGACCCTGTGTTGTCCTTAAAGGAACAATCTTCACAAGTTACTACAATGTCCCAGAAGGTTCAATTATCAGTTTGGCTAGATCAAAGAAGCAAAAAGGGTACATTTATATTGTTCAATGTCGTCTATAGATCACCAACTAGTGAGAAGAATGTAGAAGAATAAATCTGCATGGAAATTGCAGAGAAATGCAATGATAGAGAAGTTGTAATGGAGGGCTTTAATTGTCCAACTGTTAACTGGGACGGTAGTAGTGTAAAGGATGAAGAGGGGTGAAAATTCCTAGACTGTGTTCATGGTAATTTTCTACAGCAGTATGTATCCAAATCAACAAGAAAGCATTCACTTTTGGGTCTGGTTCTTGGAAATGAGATGGGCCAAATAGATCATGTGTCAGTGGGGAACATTTAGGTGACAGTGATCATTGTATCCTAAGGTTTAAGATGATAATAGAAAAGGATAATGAATAGTCCAGAATAAAAATAATTAACCAGGACAGGGTTGACTTTCAGCAAGAACACGCCTGGTTAGACAGGAATAAAAAACCGTAGCTGAACAATGAGCTACCTTCAAAACAGGAATGGCCTAGACATAGTCAAGGTCTATTCCCTTAAAAGTAGAATGTAGGGCAAACAAATCCAGAGCTCCCTGGGTGAAAAATGAGATAAAACCTAAGGTGAGGAAAAAAAAAGTATGTTCATAAGAAGCGTCAGAATAAAAATACAATTGAGAACCAGGAAGAAAACAGAAGGTTCAGACAGTAGGTGAAAAAGCATTTTGGAGAAACAAAGAGGCATTATAAAGAAAACTGGCAGCCAACATAAAGGGAAATCCCAAAGTCTTCTATAGGCAGATAAACAGTAAAAGAGATTGTAAAAGAAGGAGCAGCTCTGATTAGGGGCTAAAAAAGGAACTTGCAAATGGAGGGAAAGAGCCTGGTTGAGATATAGCAGGCAGTAAAGAAGGCAAAAGGTATGTTGGCCTTCACAGCAAGAGGATCTAAGTATAGGAATAGGGATGCTTTGCTGCAATTGTATACGGCGTTGATGAGGCCAAACCTGGAATGTTATGAACAGTTTGGTGTCCTTATCTGAGGAAAAATGTCCTTGCTATAGAGAGAATACAGCAAAGGTTACCAGGCGGATTCCTGGGATGGCAGGTCTGTTACATTAGAACAGACTAAATTGGTTAGGATTCACTGGAGTTTAGTGAGAGGGGATCTCATAGAAACTTATAAAATTCTAACAGAGTTAGACAGGGTAGATTCAGAAAGAATGTTCCAATAATGGGGAAAGGCAGAACTAGGGGCTGTAGTTTGAGGATAATAGAAAGCTTTTAGGACTGAGGTAAGGAGAAATTTCTTCACCCAGAGGGTGATGAATGTGTGGAATTCACTACCACAGAATGTAATTTAGGCCAAAACATTGATTTCAAGCAGAAATTTAATATCGCTGTTGGGGCTAAAGGGATCAAGGGATATGGGAGGACGGTGGGGGGATCAGGATATTGAATGCGATGATCAGCAATGATCAAGATGAATGGCAGAGCAGGCTTGGAGGTCGATTGGCCTATTCCTGCTTCTAGTTTCTGAGCCTGTTTTAATAGAAACATGGAAATTGCAGAGAGATGCAAATATAGAGACGTTTTAATGGGGGGACTTTAATTGTCCAACTGTTGACTGGGACAATAGTGGTGTAAAGATAGAGAGGGGTGAAAATTCTTTGACTGTGTTCAGGGTAATTTTACAAGGATTTACAAGGATGTTGCCTGGATTTGGGGGCATGCCTTATGAGGATAGGTTGAGAGAGCTAGGTCTCTTCTCCCTGGAGAGACGAAGGTTGAGAGACGACCTGATAGAGGTTTATAAGATGTTGAGAGGAATAGATTGGTTGGATTCTCAGAGGCTATTTCCCAGGGCTGAAATGGTCACTATGAGAGGATACAGGTTTAAGGTGCTGGGGAGCAAGTATAGAGGAGATGTCAGGGGTAAGTTTTTCACTCAGAGGGTGGTGAGTAAGTGGCTGCCATCGGTGGTGGTGGAGGCAGACTCGCTGGGGTCTTTTAAGAGACTTCTGGATGAGTACATGGGATTTAATGGGATTGAGGGTTACAGGTAAGCCTAGTAGGTTGTGATTGGCTGAAGAGCCTGTTTGTGTTGTAGTATTCTATGTTCTAAAGAAGATATGCTTTGCATCTGTCATTACTGCTGAGAACGAATCAGGATGTGGTGACAGACAAGAAAACTCTGTCCCCAGAAATGTTCAAAGTTGATAAGAAGGAAGTGTTGAATAGGTTGAATGTTTTCTAGGTACTGGGACCGGATAAAGTATATCCAAGATATTGAAGAAAGTGAGAATGGAAATTGCAGGAATGCTGGCTATAATCTTCCAGTCTTCTCTATTCTCAGGAGAAGTGCCAGAGGACTGGAGAATTGCAAATGCTATGCTCTTGTTCAAAAAAACATTGTAAGGATCATCCCAGCAAATATAGACTGGTCAGTTTAACATCAGTGATGGCCAAGTTTTTAAAACAATTAATTGTAAAAGAATTAGTAGTCACAGAGGAAAAGGTGTGTTAATTAAGCTTAATTAGGCTTACCTGTAACCCTCAATCCCATGGATTTCTAAAGGAGAAATTGTGTTCAACTAACTTGCTGAGCTTTGGAGGAAGTAACAGAAAGGGCAATCAGAGTAATGCTCTTGATGTGATGATTATGAACTTTTAGAAGGCATTCGATACAACGTTACACAACAGACTTGTGAGAAAAGTCATGATGTGGAGATGCTGGCATTGGACTGGGTTAGGCACAGTAAGAAGTCTCACAACACCAGATTAAAGTCCAACAGGTTTATTCGGTAGCAAACGCCATTAGCTTTCAGAATGCTGCTCCTTCATCGATGAGTCACCTGATGAAGTGGCGGTGCTCTGAAAGCACCAAATAAACCTGTTGGCCTTGAATCTGATGTTGTGAGATTATTTACTGTGAAAAAACTTTTAGCTCAAGGAATGAAAGGGATAATAACAATGTGGTTACAAAACTGGCTGAATAATAGGAGGCAGAAAGTAAAAATGAATGGATATTTTCCGGGGTTTGGTACTGGAACACTTGCTTTTCCTGATGTATTTAGTGATCTAGAGCTTGGCATGCAGGGGATAATTTCAAAGTTTGCAGATGACACCAAACGTGAAAATATTACAAACCGTGAAAAGGACAGCGCAGAACTTCAAAAGGAAATAGACAAGGAATGGGTGGATAGGTGGCAGATGAAATTCAAAGCAGAGAAATATGAAGTGTTGCATTTTGATAGGATAAACATGGAGAGACAATATAAAATAAAGGGTAAAATTCATACAAGGTGCAGGAGCAGAGAGAACTGGCTGTATCTGTGCATCAATCATTGAAAGTGGCAGGACCAGTGGAGAGAGCAGCTAATAAAATATATGGTATTCTGTGCTTTATTAATCAGGTAATGGAGAGGGGTTTTATACCCTTTTATACCCTGGCAAGACCAGAAATTTCTGCCCAATGGACATTTCCTGCCCCTCGCTCCAATTCTGTAGCAGGCAGGGCAGTCACATTCCGGCAATAGAATACAAGAATAAGGGGTTTATGCTGAACTTATACAAGACCTCAGCTGGAAAATGGTGTACTGCCACTCTGGGAAGAATGTGAATGCTTTGGAAAGAGTGCAGAATATAGATGCATGATTGAGAAACTTAGATTATATTGGGATAATTTGAAAGGTTGGGACTTTCTCCTTAGGGAGAAGGCTGAGAGGAGAATCGATAGAGATTTTGATTTGATTTATTTTTGTCATGTATTAGTAAACAGTGAAAACTATTATCTCTTGCATGCTATACAGACAAAGCATACCATTCATAGAGAAGGAAATGAGAGAATGCAGAATGTTGTGTTACAGTCATTGTTAGGGTGTACAGAAAGATCAGCTTAATATGAGGTAGGTCCATTCAACTGTCTGATGGCAGCAGGGAAGAAGCTGTTCTTGAGTCAGTTGGTATATGACTTCAGACTTTTGCATTTTTTTTCTGATGGAAGAAGGTAGAAGAGAGAGTGTCAGAGTGTGCTTGGGGTCCTTAATTATGCTGGCTGCTTTTCCCAAGATAGCAGGAAATATAGACAGAGTCAGTGGATGGGAGGCTGGTTTGTACGATGGACTGGGCTACATTCACAACCTTTCGTAATTTCTTGCAGTTTTGAGCAGAGAAGGAACAGATGTTCAAAATCATGAGGAGCTGGACAGGAAGAAAGTGTTCCCACTCACAAAAGGATCAAAGACAAAAGGGCATAAATTTAAAATGATTTGCAAAGGAAGTAAATATGATGTGAGAAAAACTTTATCACACGTTGAGCAGTTTGGGTCTGGAATGCATTGTCTGGAGGTGTGGTAAAGGATCGTTCAACTGAAGCATTAAAAAAGGCACCAAATGAATATTTGAATGGAAACAATGTACAGGGAATGTGGTAAAGGCAGGGGAATGGCACTAAGTCACAATATTCATCTAGAGAGCTGAGAGACATACACCAGAATTTTTCCACCCCATCCACCACAGCAATCAGAATGAGCAGACAATGGGAAGGTCCGTTGACCTAAGGTGGCATTTTCCAGTCTTGGGTCGTGCGAGGCCAAAAAATCCTGCCCACAATGGCCAAATAGCCTCCTTCTGCACCACAATAATTCTGTGAATATTCAGTCAATAAAGTAAATAAGTTCCATGTGCGTTCTATTTCACAATCTCACAAATGTTTGTCATCTTTTTAGCCTGGGCTAGGCTGGATTGTGTAGCAGAATTGGACTCCCATTTAAGTTCTGAAACACCTGTTCCTCTCGCTATCTCTTTTTCTTATTTTAAGACACTCCTTAAGTCCTACCTCTCTGAACCAGCGTTCAATCATTTCTCCTAATATTTCTTTTATGAGGCTTGGTGTCAGCAAGTTTTTATAATGCTTTTATAAAATTCTCAGGGATCATAGAATCCCTACAGGGCAGAAGGAGACTATTTGACCCATCGATCCTGCACTGACAAAATTCTTACCCAGGCCCTATCCCCATAACCCTACATATTTACCCTGCTAATTCCCTTGACACAAAGGGGCAATTTGTTTTTAGTGTTGCCAATCAATCTTAACACACATCTTTGCACTGTGGGAGGAAGTCGGAGCTGGAGGTGAAATTTTGTGTTCACTAGCAATTCTATATTATCTTAATGTGAATTTCCTTTGGATCTGTTCAGACTAGTGAGGACTGACTTTAGCTCTGTGCAAGTGGGTAGGTTTTGAGTGAGTTACAATCTCAGCCTGCAATTTCTGAACAAGTGGAGATTGTTGCTTTGCTCAGGCTGTGCTTGGGATCTGTAAAACCAGTTCTAACAAAGTGACCCATTGAACTAATGGGAAAGACTGACAATTTTTGGACATTATGTATGAACAGTGTCAGGTAGCCCACATGAGAATTGAGTCTGAATCCACTTACAGAACTCTCCCAGCAGGAAAGGCGGTAGATTGCAGAAGACTGTAGAATCTTCACTACTGCCAGTTTTTTTCATTCTAAGCTCTGCCTTGGAAATGTTTAATGTCCATGATATAAATCTACTCATCTGTAGAGTGGGATGGTGTCAGTACAGTGTGATACTACGGTGTATTTTCTCACTGGTTTATTTTTACCCAATGGTATGTGAGGATAAAATTCCCTGGTGGATAATCTCCTAACTGTGTTCATTAAATTTATATCTTAAATTTAGGGGCTACCAAAGACATGGGAAAAATGTTGGGTGGCGATGAAGAGAAGGATCCGGATGCTGAGAAAAAGGAGGAAGAAAGATTAGAAGCTATTCGACAAGCAGAGGAAGAACGTGCGGGAAAATATGCTAAAATGGAAGCAGAGCGAGAAGTAATGCGGCAAGGAATCCGTGACAAGGTGTGACATTTTTGGCTTTATTTTCTGATGGAGAAAATTGGTAACAGATCATCTAACCATTTGGAACGACGCATGATTATTTGATTTGGTGATGTTTACTGATAAATTGCTGGTAATTATTGCACATTTATTCAGGCTACCCCTGGAACTGCACTCATGTGTTAACAACACCTTGATTTGCGACCACTGAGGCTGAGCAAAAAGCTGATGATAATCAAGGCCCTCCTTGTGGCTGTCTGAGGGGGGAGGTGTGCTGAGTATGGGCTCTGAGGAGGAAGGGTAGGGCCATCCTCATGTCTGTGTGGTGTGGTAGGAGGGGGTCATCCATTATGTGAATGGTGGGAAGAAGAGGGAGAGGATATCACTCTTTGCTGAGGGGTTGGTGGTGCTCCCCTGGACTGTCAGGGAGCAGCACTCCAGGTCCAAATTGGTCATTACCAGCATCAAGGCCCACTTGGTGCATTTCCCATAGGAGAAGTGAGTGAATAGTAGGGAGCTGTGAATGGTCCATCAAACTTGCTGATTATATTTTCCAATCGGGGTGGGTGGGGCTGGCAGGGAACATTGCAATGGGACAAATCTGCCTTTTGCCTGATGCTCCAGCCGTAGCGATTCTCAGCAGCAGCCAATGGGAACAAGTTCATTCTCGCTGTTTCTCCTTGTCTGCCACTTTTTTCCTTTTCTTTCCTGTTCTTTCCTCCACATATTAGGTATCATGGGTTTGTGTTCAATGTACCTCAGTGTGGAAGTGCATGAATGTGTGTTTGGAGAAAAAATATTGCAACAGGGAACTCAGAAGATGGGTGTAGAAGAGGTGTAAATGGGAATCATATTTTTAGCCCCTGAAATGTTTTGCTTTTGTATTAGGGGACAATAGCAAACTGGATTCAACATTGGTTAGAAATGACAAATTGGAGAATAGGAGTTTAGGGCAGTGTTTGGAGTTAGATAGCAGCAGCCCCCAGGGCCATTTGTGTTCACTGTGTGAAACAATGATTTAAACACCATATTACAGGGAGCACATTGAGGCTTTCCAGCCAACACAGCAGAGACTCATTTTAAGATGAACCGTTTGACAGAACGAAGTATAAATAAAACGATTTGAAAAATTGAGTCTCCCCTTTTCCAAACAGCAGAGATTATAGGAGAATATGATGTGTACTTTCAATAGTAAAAAGCTGGGAGATGGAATTGAGGAACATAACAACAGCAGGAGGCTATTCCTGCTGTCAATAAGGTTGTTAAGAAGGCATATGGAGTCTTAGCTTTTATTGGTAGGGGGATTGAATTTCGGAGCCACAACGTCATGTTGCAACTGTACAAAACTCTAGTGCGGCCGCACTTGGAGTATTGTGTACAGTTCTGGTCCCCACATTATAAGAAAGATGTGGAGTCATTGGAGAGGGTACAGAGGAGGTTTACCAGGATGTTGCCTGGTATGGAGGGCAGGTCCTATGAAGAGAGGCTGAGGGATTTGAGGTTGTTTTTGTTAGAAAGAAGGCAGCTAAGAGGAGACTTTATTGAAACATATAAGATGATTAGAGGTTCTAATCTATGTTCTATGTTCTATGTTCTATGTTTAGATAGGGTGGTCAGTGATAGCCTTTTTCCTAGGATGGAGAAAGCTAGCACGAGGGGACACAGCTTTAAATTAAGGGGTGGTAGTTATAGGACGGATGTCAGAGGTAGGTTCTTTACCCAGAGGGTGGTTCGGGAGTGGAATGCCCTGCCTGCGGCAGTTGTAGATGTACCAAGTTTGGTGGTGTTTAAGAGGTTAGTGGATAAGTTTATGGATGAAAAGGGAATCGTTTAGGTTGGAGGGTCATTGCTTTTTCATAATTGGTCGGCGCAACATCGAAGGCCGAAGGGCCTGTTCTGCGCTGTAATGTTCTATGTTCTATGTTCAATATTCAGCATATTGAGCCTGTTCCAACATTCCATGAGATCATTGCTGATCTGCGAGCTAACAGATTCTTTAATAGATATGGTTAATATTATTCTTTCGATTTCTGATTTAAAATTAATATTTGATCATGAATCAATTGTCATTTATGGAAGAGAACTTCAAACTTCCACCACCCTTTACGTGCAAATGTTTCTTCATTTTACTCTTAACAGGTCCGGTTCTAATATTTAAAGTATGCCCCCTTGTCCTAGGCACCCAAATCAGTGGAAATAATTTCTATCTTATTTATTCCCTTCAATACTTTGAAAACTTGGATAAGATCATTCTCTAACTTCCTAGGTATCATTCCAATACATCTTTGTTACATCTTTATAACATCTAATGCATCTTCTGACTCCCAAAACCTATTTGCCATACAAAGCATACGACAGATGGATTACTCTCCACTTGTCTGGATGAGTGTATCTCCATCAATGCCCAAAAGGTTCAACACCATCCAATACAAAACAGCCACTTAACTGCCACCAGAAGAATCATCTTAATCATCTTAAAGTACAGAAGGAAGGTGGCGGATATTCAAGGAATGTTTGTCTGGAGCTCTGCACGACAATGTTCCGATGAGACAAGGAGGTTTTGGTAGGTCGCGGGAACCGTGGTGCACGAAGGTTGTGGTGAACTTAGTCAGGAAGAAAAAAAAGGTGTATAAAAGGTTCAGAGAGCTAGGAGATGTTAGGGATCTAGAGGAGTATAAGGTGTGTAGAAAGGAGCTTAAAAAGGAAATTAGGAGAGCCAGAAGGGGTCATGAGAAGGCCTTGGCAGGTAAGATTAAGGAGAATCCCAAGGCCTTCTAAAATATGTGAAAAGTAAAAGGATGAGAAGAGAAGGGATAGGACTTATAAAAGGTGAAGGGGGAAAAGTCTGTGTGAATCCGGAAGAAATAGCAGAGGTGCTTAATGAGTACTTTGCCTCGGTATTCACGGTGGAAAGTGAACTGGGAGATTGCACTGCAGGTTTGCGGCATACGGAAAAGATTGAGTATGTGGATGTTAAGAAAGAGGATGTGTTAGAAGTTTTAAATTCTATCAAGATAGACAAGTCGCCGGGGCCGGATGGGATGTACCCCAGGTTATTGTGGGAGGTGAGGGAAGTGATTGCAGAGCCCCTGGTGATGATCTTTGCGTCGTCGATGGAAACGGGAGAGGTTCCGGAGGATTGGAGGATTGCGGATGTGGTTTCTATTTTCAAGAAAGGGAATAGGGATAGTCCAGGAAATTACCGACGGGTGAGTCTGACCTCAGTGGTTGGTAAGCTGATGGAGAGGCTTCTGAGGGCTAAGATTTATGAACATTTGAAGAAGTTTAGGTTGATTAGAAATAGTCAGCATGGTTTTGTCAAGAGCAGGTCGTGCCTTACGAGTCTAGTTGAATTCTTCGAAAATGTGACTGAACACATTGACGAAGGAAGGGCGGTGGACGTAGTGTACATGGACTTCAGGAAGGCGTTTGATAAGGTATCCCATGCAAGGCTTCTTGAGAAGGTGAGAGGGCATGGGCTTTGGCCTTGTGGATGCAGAACTGACTTGCCTGCAGAAGGCTGAGAGTGGTTGTGGATGGGTCTTTTTCTGCATGGAGGTCGGTAACCAGTGGAGTGCCCCAGGGATCTGTTCTGGGACCCTTGCTGTTTGTCATTTTCATAAATGACCTGGATGAGGAAGTGGAGGGATGGGTTAGTAAGTTCGCCGACGATACAAAGGTCGGTGGTGTTGTGGATGGTCTGGAGGGATGTCAAAAGTTGCAGCGGGACATAGACAGGATACAAGACTGGGCAGAGACATGGCAGATAGACTTCAATGCGGATAAATGTGTAGTGGTCCATTTTGGCAGGAACAATGGGATGAAGGAGTACAATATCAAGGGTAGGAATCTTAGCTGTGTTGAAGAGCAGAAGGATCTTGGGGTCCGGGTCCATAGGACTCTTAAATTGGCCTCGCAGGTGGAGGATGTGGTCAAGAAGGCGTACGGTATACTGGCCTTCATTAATTGAGGGATTGAGTTTAGGAGTCGGGAGGTAATGCTGCAACTTTATAAGACCCTTATCAGACCCACTTGGAGTACTGTGCGCAGTTCTGGTCGCCTCACTATAGGAAGGATGTGGAAGCTATTGAGAGGGTGCAGAGGAGATTTACAAGGATGTTGCCTGGATTGGGAGGCATGCCTTATGAAGACAGGTTGAGGGAGCTAGGTACTCTTCTCCCTGGAGAGACGAAGGTTGAGAGCGACCTGATAGAGGTTTACAAGATGTTGAGAGGAATAGATAGGGTGGACTCTCAGAGACTATTTCCCAGGGCTGAAATGGTCGCGACGAGAGGGCACAGATTTAAGGTGCAGGGAAGCAAGTACAGAGGGGATGCTAGGGGAAAGTTTTTCACTCAGAGGGTGGTGAGTGAATGGAATCGGCTGCCATCGGTGGTGGTCGAGGCGAACTCGCTGGGGTCTTTTAAAAGACTTCTGGATGAGTATATGGGATCCAATGGAATTGGGGGTTATAGATAGGTCTATGGCTGGGTAGGTTTTGATGTGTTCAGCACAACTTGTGGGCTGAAGGGCCTATTTGTGCTGTAGTGTTCTATGATCTATGGCCTATTCATGCCATCCCCCACAGATGCACTTTGGCAGCAGGGTTACCATCTACAAGATGCACTGTAGCAACTTACCCAAGGCTTTTTTGACAGCACCTTCCAAACCTGTGATCTTTACCACCTAGAACAACAAGGACAATAAACACATGCGAATACCACCATCAGCAAGTTCCCCTTTGAGCTTTACACTTGAAAGTAAATCACTGTACCTTTGTAAGTCAAATTCCTAGAACTCTCTTCCTGACAGTACTGTGAGTGTACTTAGACCGAGTTGACAGTGCTTTAGAAGGCAACTCACCATCACTTTCTCAAAGGCAGTTAGGGATGGGTAACAAATGTTAGCCTTGTCACCAATGCTCCCGTCCCATGAACATTCAACAAATGAAAAAACACATTCTGTGAGCTAGCTGTACGTGTTCTGATCCCAGATACTGAACTGTGTTAACTCCTGTTCTGGCAACTCTTCCAATTTTAAACTGCTTATCCTTGTGTTCAAGTTCTGCTTTAGTCTTGCCCCCTCCCCCTTATTCATAAGCTCCTACAGTTCCACAACCCTCCAAATTCATGTAGTTCAACAATTCATGGTATCTCGTGTGTCCAATTTTAATCCTTGGTGGCCATATCTTCAGCATATGAATTCTGGAATCTCCTCTACCAACTATACCTGCCTCCAACCTCCACCCCCTCTCTAAATCTCTCTCCTCCTATAAGAGACTCTTTAAGACCTACATCTTTATCATTTGTTTCTAATATCTCTTTGTTGGCTCAATTTCAAATTTTGCTTGAAAACAACTTGCGTTTACAAAGCACTTTTGACATAAAACATCTCAAGGAGCTTCACAGCATTAACAAAGGTGATACAAAAATAGATGAGCAAAGGTTTGGTCAAAGAATTACATTTTAAGGAGAATTTTAAAGGAGGAGTTAAGAGAGACTGAGAATGAAAGAAGTGAAGGAGGAAAAGAAAGAAAACAATATAGTTGACAGGATTGTCTGATAGCAGGTGCCTGGTGATAAGAGTGAAGGTTGAAAGAGTGAAGGTTGAAAGAGTGAAGGTTGAAAGAGTGAAGGTTGAAAGAGTGAAGGTTAAAAGAGTGAAGGTTAAAAGAGTGAAGGTTGAAAGAGTGCAGAGAAGGTTTACAAGGATATTGCCAGGACTTGAGAAACTGAGTTACAGAGAAAGGTTGAATAGGTTAGGATTTTATTTCCTGAAGCGTAGAAGAATGAGGGGAGATTTGATAGAGGTGTATAAAATTATGATGGGTATAGATAGCGAATGCAAGCAGGCTTTTTCTACTGAGGCTGGGGAGAAAAAAAACTAGAGGACCTGGGTTAAGGGTGAAGGGGGAAAAGTTTAAAAGGAATATTAGGGGGTGAGCTTCTTCACACAGAGAGTGGTGGGAGTGTGGAATGAGCTGCAGGATGAAGTGGTGAATGCAGGCTCACATGTTAAAAGTACAGGTACATGGATGAGAGGGGTGTGGAGGGATATGGTCCAGGTGCAGGTCAGTGGGACTAGGCAGTAAAATGGATTGGCACGGACAAGAAGGGCCAAAAGGCCTGTTTCTGTGCTGTAATGTTCTATGGTTCTAATTGTGAGAGTTAATGGTAAATGAAATGGAAGTCATTAAGTTGTTAATCTTACGGCACATTATATAGAGTCTTCTCTAGCTGCCCATCAGTTTTCTCTTATTATACTCTCCATCTCTGTAAAGACAGCTTTAGGCAAGATCCAAGTTAACAAAAGTGCCACAAAGTTGTTGATAGTGACCCAATCACATCCTGGGGAACATTCAGCAAATCGCTGATTATCAAGCTACAATATCCAGCTCAACAGGGGAAGAATTGAAAGCACATTAAAGCAGCATACCATCGAGTAAAAGAGGAAAAGATGTTCCTTTTCTTTATTCCATTCACCCTGATTCTTTAGAAGGTCAAGAGGCCAACTCTTGCATTTTTATGGAATGAGGTAATATCGAATGAACCCCTGAATGGAAAAAGGAAATGCTGATACATTTTAAATCTTGTCTTCAATAGGATTGGTGGCTGCTCACATTAGGTTCTGTAATCCATAGTCACAATTTCTTTTGCTCTAGCTTACATCTGGTATTAAATAGGATTCTCAAAATAACCAGCAAGCAAAGAGTGTGATAAAATAGAGATTATCACTGCTCACTGCAATCACATTAATGTTCACTCAGTAACAACATATATTGCGACAGAAAAGAGCTGCAGATAAGCTGCAGGGAATGACATCATAAATAATAAATCTGCTGGGTTTATTTCAAAGTAGACAGGCAAATGATTTGAATATTAGGCCATGGGTAAGGATTGTTGTGCATTATTAATTCAAAGCAGTTAGATATTTATTTTTTGACAGTTTGATGAACATCACAAATCCTTCATAGTTGTTTATAAATGTTTTATTTTTTACAAAGAACTTTTTAAAATTTACAGCAAGGTCTCCAAGGAGAACGTGTGCATCGTTGGACAAACCTATCGGGGATCTTCATTCCTTCATCCTAACCAGGAGGAATATTAGAGAGTTGAGCAATTTTTCACATCTATTCTCCCTCATAGCTGAAGGACAACGAATGTCCTTTTTATTGAGTTTTATCCAATATGGTGCAGTTATAATTAGCAGCACAGTTTGAAAGTAGCAAGTTGGTTGTAATCAGAACATTTGCCTCTGGGCCAACAAATTGTAGGTTTCATCTAATGATCGAGACCAGGACTGGAAGAGTGCTGCATTGTGGGACGTATTCTTGAATGAAACAGAATGCGGCCTTGACTACTCTGTTCAGGGTCCCATGGCAGGGAGTTTATGCTCTTTATCCTGACCAAATTAACTCTAAAAATAGATTTAATTCTCACGGCTGTTTGCATGCAAATTATACATTGAATTATTTTGTATTGAAATAAAGATCCTGTCTAATTTTTAGGTAATTCATTAAGGCTGGTTGTTGATAATATTTTTACACAATGTTCTATCACCCAGTGTATTTTAAAAATGTTAACTGTGCTGCTAAAAATATAGATTAAATAATATAGTATCGATGTGTTAAGAGTTTGACTCGCTCATATTACTAACAGTAACAACTTGCTTCTTTATTCATTTAGCTCCTTGCTTTCACATTCTCATTAACTGCTTGCGCAGTGGCTTCGAGCTGAAGGTGAAGAATATTATTTGGAATATGAATTTATATCATCAGTTTCGCTATTCAAGGTCATCTTAGAATGATGGTGAATAGAGATTGAGAGAAAGTGATATAAATGAGGAGTATTTTTATCTAGTTCTTAAGGATTCAATAAGCTATCTTTAACGGGTTGAGTTTGATTCCAGATTGATAATCGAGTAAATGTAATTTTTGATAGGTGTTACAGGGAAGATGTATTAGTGAATATGTTTCTCTATAACTAGTTATTTTTCCTGCTTTGTTTTTTAAGGACAAGCTATTTTCAATTTAAGGTATTTTTCCTGCACTTGCCTTTGCATTTGCATAAACTGTCCCCATCCCACATCAACTGCCCACTGACAATTTTTCTTTCCTTGTCATGGGGAAGTATGTTATGGGCAGCACAGTCATACACAGTTAGCATCGCTGCCTCACAGCACTAGGGACCCAGGTTCAATTCCTGGCTTGGGTCATTGTCTGTACAAAGTCTGCATGTTTTCCCCATGTCTGCATGGTTTCCTCTGGGTGCTCCGGTTTCCTCCCACAGTCTGGTTAGTGCTGGTTATGATGTATTGGCTGTGCTAAATTTTCCCTCAGTGTTTCGGAACAGGCATTGAAGTGTGGCGACTGGGGAATTTTCACATAAATTCATTGCAGTGTTAATGTAGGCCTACTTATGACACAGTAAATAAACTTTAAACTTTAAGTGCCTAACTCTCACTTAGAATTCTGAATGCTCCAACTCATTAACCTTCTAAGTATCATCATGCTGCTAATTGTATAAATATGAGAACTGTGACTGAATTCCAGTGCAAGGTATTAGAAAAGGGTTCTAGTATAATAGAACCCCTTTGTTTCATTTTAAGTTATATTTTTCTTTCTAATAGTATAAGGCGACCTTCCGTGGGGTCAGACACAGGAAATCAAAAGTACAGAAATCAGATGAAGCAGGGTTAGATGATGGATGATTGCTGGACTAGTGCATGCAGAGGTATGCATTTTAAAATCATAAATTTTGTTTCTAGTTGTAAACTTGTCATGCTGTAATTGTACCTGCCTGCCACTGCATGTACTGGAAGGGAGATTGGAGTGTTATTAAGTTTCCTTTGGAAATGTAGCTATAGGATTTTTTTTAATGGAGTGTGTACAGGCACAAGATACTGAACATTGCCTGGATTTATGCCAGATTCCCAGATTACTCCAGCAGGAATACATCAGAATCCATTGGAAATTGGCAGAGATTCACTGATATGTAGTCTGTCATTTCTGAGATTTTCTTGAAGTAACTCTGCTCATCCGTTGGGCTTAAGTTTTTAATATTTAGATTTATCCATAGCACTAAATTTGCAGAGCTGGAGAGGTTCTCTACTCAGAGATGAAGCACTAATTGGGAAAAGTTGGTGTATCTCAATAGGCTGTTTCAAATCTCAGCTGAGGCTGGAATTTAAATGCAAGCTTTACTAAAGATTTAATGTTCCATAAAACCTTTATCCTAAGTGATATGTTGTCATAAAGTCTACATCTATGAAGAGATCAATCATTGAACCATGATCCCAATTCAGCACCAGTCAAGAAACCGGATCCTTTTCTATTCATTCACAGGTTGTAGAACATAGAACATAGAACACTACAGCACAAACAGGCCCTTCGGCCCACAGATTGTGCTGATCATATCAGTACCTACTAGGCCGTAGAACTATCCGTAACTCCCAATCCCATTGTGGGCAACACTAACACAGACAGTATATATTGCTGATCCTAATTGCCTTTTAAATTGGTCACTGGGCAGTTAATAACAGCCATATTGCTGTGGTCTGGATTCACATTTAAGTCCAGACCAGGTGAGGACAGCAGATTTATTTCCCTAATGTACATTAATGAACAAGTTATTTTAAAAAACAATCTGGAGGTTACATAATCACAATTAGCTTTTTATAAGTTGATCTTTCTCTACATCGTAACTATGACTGTAACACTACATTTTATAACTTCTTCTTTCCTTCTCTATGTACGGTATGCTTTGTCTGTTTAGTTCACAAGAAACAATATTTTTCACTGTATACCAATACATGTGACAATAATAAATCAAATCAGTTCAAATTTTAGATCTTTTCTGATTAACTGAATTTATTTTCCCAGATACCATGCTAAAATTTGAACTCATAATTCCAAATCATTAATCTAAGTTTCAAATAATATCATAATGCACATCCATTTGATCAAACCCCCTTTTACCAGCAAGGCTTTCTGTTCTGAGAATATAATTGAGAAATAAATCTAATATTAACAATGAGCCAGAGCATTTAAATGGAAAGGAAGTATACACCCAAATTCATAGAATATAGAACATAGAACATTACAGCGCAGTACAGGCCCTTCGGCCCTCGATGTTGCGCCGACCAATGTAACCAATTTTATGACCCTCTATCCTAAACTATTCCAATGTTATCCATATGCCTATCCACTGACTATTTGAACGCCCTTAAACTTGACGAGTCCACAACTGCTGCAGGCAGGGCATTCCACACCTTACTACCTTCTGAGTAAAGAACCCACCTCTAGCATCTGTCCTATAACTACCACCCCTTAATTTAAAGCTATGTCCCCTCATGTTATCCATCTCCATCCGAGGAAAAAGGCTCTCACTATCCACCCTATCTAACCCTCTGATCATCTTATATGTCTCAATTAAGTCACCTCTTAGCCGCCTTCTCTCTAATGAAAATAACCTCAAGTCCCTTAGTCTTTCCTCATTAAACCTACCTGTCATACCAGGCAACATCCTGGTGAACCTCCTCTGTACCCTCTCCAATGCCTCCACATCTTTCTTATAATGTGGCAACCAAAACTGTGCACAATACTCCAAGTGCAGCCGCACCAGAATTTTGTAGAGTTGTAACATGACGTCTCGGCTCTGAAATTCAATCCCTCTTCCAATAAATGCTAACACACTATACACCTTGTTAACAACCTTATCAACTTGAGTACCAACTTTCAGGGATCTATGCACCTGTATACAGAGATCTCTCTGCTCATGTACACTACTAAGAGTCCTATCATTAGCCCTATGTTCTGCACACATTTAACTCTTACCAAAGTGAATCACCTCACACTTTTCCACATTAAACTCCATTTGCCACTTCTCGACCCAGCTCTGCAACTTATCTATGTCCCTCTGCAAACTGTAACATCCATCCTCACTGTCTACAACTCCTCTGACTTTTGTGTCGTCAGCAAATTTACTAACCCATCCCTCTACACCCTCATCCAGGTCATTTATAAAAATAACAAACAACAGTGACCCCAAAACAGATCCCTGAGGTACACCACTTGTAACTAAACTCCAGGTTGAATATATCTCATCAGCCACCACCCTCTGTCTTCTATCAGCTAGCCAATTCCTAATCCAAATTGCTAAATCACCCTCAATCCCATGCATCTGCATTTTCTGCAGTAGTCTTCCATGGGGAACCTTATCAAACACTTTGCTAAAATCCATGTACACCACATCAACTGCCTTACCCTTATCCACCTCTTTAGTCACCTTTTCAAAAAACTCAATAAGGTTTGTGAGGTATGACCTTCCCTTCACAAATCCATGCTGACTGTCCCTAATCAATTCATTTCTTTCTAAATGACTATAAATCCTATCCCTTATAATTCTTTCCAAAACTTTCCCCACAACAGATGTAAGGCTTATTGGTCTATAATTTGTAGGATGGTCTCTGCTCCCCTTCTTAAACAAGGCGACAACATTTGCCATCCTCCAGTTTTCCAGCACTACACCTGTAGCCAACGACGACATGAAGATCAAAGCCAAAGGCTCTGCAATCTTCCTCTCTAGCCTTCCAGAATAACCTGGGACTTATCTATTTTCATACTCTTAAGACTAGCTAACACCTCCTCCTTATATATCTCTATCCCATCTAGTCTACAACCCTGTATCCCAGTATTCTCCTCAACTCCATTAATATTTTCCTGTGTGAAGACTGACGAAAAATATTCATTCAGTGCCTCACCAATCTCCACAGGCTCCACGCACAACTTCCCATTACTGTCTCTGACTGGCCCTAATCTTACCCTAACCAATCTTTTATTCTTAACATATCTATGAAAAGCTTTAGGGTTCTCCTTCATCCTATCCGCCAAAGTCTTCTCATGTCCTCTTCTAGCTCTTCTTAACTCACTCTTTAGCTCCCTCCTGGCTAATTTATAACTCTCCAGTGCCCTAACCGAGCCTTAATGTCTCATCTTTATATAAGCCTCCATTTTTCTCTTCACCAGTGAACCAACTTCCTTAGTACACCATGGTTTCCTCACTCTACCACTTCCTCCCTGCCTGACAGGTACATATTTATCAAGGACTCACAGTAGCTGCTCCTTGAATAAGTTCCACATTTCAGGTGTTCCCAGCCCCAGCAGTTTCCTTCTCCACCCTATGTATCCAACTCTCGCCTAATAGCCTCATAATTACCTTTCCCCCAGCTGTAACTTCTTCCCTTCAGTATATGTCTATCCCTTTCCATCACTAAGGTAAACGTAACCAAATTGTGGTCACTATCACCAAAGTGCTTACGTACCTCCAAGTCTAACACCTGGTCTGGTTCATTGCCGAGTACCAAATCCAATGTAGCCTCACCTCTCATTGGCCTATCTACGTACTTAGTCACAAAACCCTCCTGCACACATTGTACAAAAACTGACCCCTGTAACGTGCTTGAGCTATAACTTTTCCAATCAATATTTGCAAAGTTGGAGTCCCCCATAACAACTACCCTGTTACTTTCACTTCTGTTCAGAATCATCCTTACAATCCTTTCCGCTGCATCTCTGGAACTTTTTGGAGGCCTACAAAAAACTCCCAACAGGGTGACCTCCCCTCTCCTGTTTCTAATCTCAGCCCAAACTATCTCAATAGACAAGTCCACATCAAACGTCCTTTCTGCCACTGTAATACAGTCTTTGACTAACAATGCCACACCTCCCCCTCTTCTACCACCTTCTCTGCTCTGACTGAAACATCTGAACCCTGGAACCTGCAACAACCATTCCTGTCCCTGCTCTATCCGTGACTCTGAAATGGCCACAAAAATGGGTTATCATACTCCAAAAATGGGTTCACTTCTTCATAATTTTAGTGACATTATGTATAAAACTTAAAATGTTGTCACTCATGTGTCCCTTCTTTGGTATGCTCCTATTAATTTATATCCTATCCTTTGGCAGCGTCTCTTCTCAGCACATTCATCTCCTACATAGATAACAGTGGCATCCAACTCAATCTCTGCACCAACAGAAACTCCAAGATGACAGCATCCAGCTGTCTAACAAATCGTGGATGTGACAAAATATCTTCCAGTTTAACTTGACAGAACTAAACACACTCTATTCATTTCTCACTAGCACCTCATACCTTTACAGCAACTTCCTTATTTGCCAGATCCAATTGTAACCCATTGTACATGATCTCAACATATTGTTTGACCCTGAGCAGTGCTTTTTATTCAATTTCTGGTCTATTGCCAAGGCTATAGGCAACTCTAGAACATGCCCACCCATTCTGAAACCCTTACCCAGCCTTTGAGGTCTTGAGGTTTTCCCTCAGGGGCCTTATTTCTTACCTCTCCACTTCTAAACTTCAATCAACCTTGAACTGTTCTCCTACACAAAGCTTGGGATCCTACACCAGTTCCAAGTAAGGGCTGGCAGATGGGGATCATAAGTTAGATGGGATGGCAGGGATGTTGTGCCTTTGCTGGGCCAGTTGAGGCCCTTATATGGCTAATTAATGGCCATAAAGGGCTCCCCCTGGCGCTGCTGGCAGAGGCTGCCCACACCACAAGGTGAGGCTGCTTTCACTCACCTTTGAAACCAACTTCCTTACTGTTCAATGTTGGGAACTGGCTGCAGTCCCAGTAGAGGTTACTGCTCCTGGAGACATCATTCAGATGGAGAGTTGTTGGTCATTTGATTGGTCAGCAGTACTCAGAGGCCGGAGTTCCTCCTTCACTCATGGGGGCAAAAACTACTGCCCAGCAGCCAGAGGCTATAACATTGGGTTACAGCCCCTGTGAAGGTAGACTCACCTCTGACCTTATAGCCAGGAAGTGGGACTATCGCTGCCACAAAGAATTCCAGCCAAGGATTTATTGCTCCCTATAACAATGTCAGAATCCTACAACAAAGTCATGCTTCAGATTCCCAGTCCTTCCGAAAATATTAATATCCACTTGCTCTTCTCCTGCCGTAGATCTGAGCTCACAGCCACTGCTGTGTTGACACTTGTGCTGAATCCAGATGACAGCCAGCTCTCCCTGACTACAGCACTGAGGCAGTATCTTCACTTCCATCACACCTCTCTGTCTACTCTAAGTCCAGTTTCCTCCAATCCACTTCTATATCTTGTAAAATTCCGATATTTAACACAAACAGTGCCTCAAGGTACTGTTTATTTTTGTGAAAGTTACCAAAAGCTGGAATAAGGTTTGAACAAATTGACACAGATGTGAAGATCTATTAGGAAAGAGTTTTGGCCAATTCCCACAAATTTGCATTCCTAATTCTATGTTTCACATGATACCTGCAATTAATATAGGCCTGTAATCAAAACCCACCAATCTGCTCCCAACCCTTGATCTACCAACCATCAATGACAGAGTCACAGAATCATAGAATCATACAATGCAGAAGATGCCCTTCGGCCCATCAAATCTGCAGCAACACATTAGAAACACCTGAACTCCTACCTAATCCCATGAACAAAGAACAAGGAACAAAGAAAACAGAAACAGGCCCTTTGGTTCTCCAAGCCTGCAGCGACCATGCTGTCTGATTTAACTAAAATCCCCCAACTTTTCCAGGGACCATATCCCTCAATTTCCATCCTATTCATGCACTTGTCAAGATGCCCCTTAAAAGTGACTACCTTACCCGCTTCCACCACCTCCCCTGGCAACAAGTTCTAGGCACCCACTACTCTCTGTGTAAAGAATCTGCTTTGTACATCCCCTTTAAACCTTATCTCTCACACCTTAAACCTGTGCCCCTTAGTAATTGCCTCTTCCATTCTGGGAAAAAGCTTTTGACTATCCACTCTGTCCATGCCTCTCATAATCGTGTAAACTTCTGTCAGGTGGAGGCGGACACACTGGGATTGTTTAAGAATTACCTGGATAGTCACATGAACAGCCTGGGAACGGGGGGGATACAAACAAATGGTCTAGTTGGACCAATGAGCAGGACAGGTTTGGAGGGCCAAAGGGCCTGTCTCCTGTGCTGTACTGTTCTTTGTTCTTTGTTGTTTATAGCCTGAATGTTATGATGTGCTCATTCAGCTACTTTTTAAAGATTGAGGCAACCCACCTGTGCCACCCTCCCAGCTAGTGAATTCCAAAACATAGAACATAGAACACTACAGCACAAACAGGCCCTTCGGCCCACAAGTTGTGCCGATCACATCAAAACCTACCCAGCCATAGACCTATCTATAACCCCCAATCCCATTGGATCCCATATACTCATCCAGAAGTCTTTTAAAAGACCCCAGCGAGTTCGCCTCGACCACCACCGACGGCAGCCGATTCCATTCACTCACCACCCTCTGAGTGAAAAACTTTCCCCTAGCATCCCCTCTGTACTTGCTTCCCTGCACCTTAAATCTGTGCCCTCTCGTCACGACCATTTCAGCCCTGGGAAATAGTCTCTGAGAGTCCACCCTATCTATTCCTCTCAACATCTTGTAAACCTCTATCAGGTCGCCTCTCAACCTTCGTCTCTCCAGGGAGAACAGTCCCAGCTCCCTCAACCTGTCTTCATAAGGCATGCCTCCCAATCCAGGCAACATCCTTGTAAATCTTCTCTGCACCCTTTCAATAGCTTCCACGTCCTTCCTATAGTGAGGCGACCAGAACTGCGCACAGTACTCCAAGTGTGGTCTGACAAGGGTCCTATAAAGCTGCAGCATTACCTCCTGACTCCTGAACTCAATCCCTCGATGAATGAAGGCCAGTACACCGTAAGCTTTCTTAACCACATCCTCCACCTGGGAGGCCGATTTGAGAGTCTTATGGACCCGGACCCCAAGATCCCTCTGCTCTTCCACACAGCTAAGACTCCTACCTTTGATAGTGTACTCATTCATCCCGTTGGATCTGCCAAAATGGACCACAACACATTTATCCGCGTTGAAGTCCATCTGCCACTTCTCCGCCCAGTCTTGCATCCTGTCGATGTCATGCTGCAACTTCTGACATCCCTCCAGACCATCCACAACACCACCGACCTTCGTGTCATCGGCGAACTTACTCACCCATCCCTCCACTTCCTCATCCAGGTCATTTATGAAAATGACAAACAGCAAGGGTCCTAGAACAGATCCCTGGGGCACTCCACTGGTGACCGACCTCCATGCAGAAAAAGAGCCATCCACAACCACCCTCTGCCTTCTGCAGGCAAGCCAGTTCTGGATCCACAAGGCCAAAGCCCCTTGGATCCCATGGCCTCTCACCTTCTCAAGAAGTCTTGCATGTGGGACCTTGTCAAATGCCTTGCTGAAGTCCATGTACACCACGTCCACTGCTCTTCCTTCGTCAATGTGTTCAGTCACATTTTCGAAGAACTCAATTAAGCTTGTAAGGCATGACCTGCCTTTTACAAAACCATGCTGACTATTTCTAATCAACCTAAACTTCTCCAAATGCTCATAAATCTTGTCCCTCAGAAGCCTCTCCATCAGCTTACCAACCACTGAGGTCAGACTCACTGGTCGGTAATTTCCAGGACTATCCCTGTCATTGTCCTCTGGATAAGAAAGCTTTTCCTCAACATCCTCCTCTTGTCCCTCATCATGAATCTATGTGCCTCCAAGACTGACTCTTCAACTGAGAGGAACAGCTGCTGTTTAGTCACTCTGTCCATGTCTCTCGTCACCTCGATCAGATCACACCTCAGTCTTCTCTGTTCCAACAAAAACAACCCAAGCCTTTCCAACGTCTCCTCATAACTGAAATGTTCCATCCCAGGCAGCATCCTGGTGAATCTCCCCTGCGCCCCCTCCAGTGCAATCATATCCTTTTTATAATGTGGCGACCAGAACAGCACACAGTACTCCAGCTGTGGCCTCACCAAAATTCTATACAACTCCAACACGAGTTACCTGCTTTTGTAATCTGTGCCTCGATTGATAAAGGCAAGTGTCCCATGTGCCTTTTTCACCATCCTACTAACATGCCCTTCTGTTCTCAAAGATTTGTGGACAAACAAGCCAAGATCCCCTTATTCCATAGAACTTTCTAGTGTCCTACCATTCATTGAGTACTTTCTTTTTTAAAACACTCATTCCAAAGGGTATCAGCTCACACTACTCCCCATATCCCACCTCCATATAGTCATCAATTTTATTTATATAAGTGATGAATAATAGAGAGCCCAACATAGATCCCTGTGGTACGCTGCTGGCTTCCAGTCACTAAAGCAGCCTTCTCTCATCACCCTCTCTCTCCTATAATTGGATACAATCACTGTATCCTATGTGAATTTACCTTCTTTACAAGTTTCCTACATGGGATCTTGTCAAAGGCTTTGCTGAAATCATATAAACTACATTGACTGCACTTCTAATGGAAGTACCCGACCTCCTGCTTTACCACCTGAGATCTGACTTTGATCCTTTCTGGCCTTCCCACCAGAAAATGGGAAGGCTAAGTGTGAAATGGCCCTTAAGTGACCATTGATTAGCCAATTAAGGGCCTCAAGCGGGGCAAGGGCAAGTTCCCAATGAAGGATTGCCCATTCCAGCATAAAATCACTGGGGGTTGGAGGTTGAGAGAGGAATCCCAGAATGAATCCTATCCCTGTAATTTCACAACCTTCCCCCCATTGATGGGGAAGCATAAAATTCAGGCCTTTGTGTGAGTGTGCGTGCATGATCATGTGTGTGTGAGTGTGCGTGTGATCATGTGTGTGTGTGTGTGTGTGTGTGTGTGTGTGTGTGTGTGTGTGTGTGTGTGTGTGTGTGTGTGTGTGTGTTTGTGAGTGTGTGTGTGTGTGTGTGTGTGCGTGTGATCATTTGTGTGTGTGTGTGTGAGTGTGCGTGTGATCATGTGTGTGTGTGTGTGTGAGTGTGCGTGTGATCATGTGTGTGTGTGTGTGTGAGTGTGCGTGTGATCATTTGTGTGTGTGTGAGAATGCGATTAAGATTGTGTGTGCGTGTGATCGTGTGGCTGTTTGATGTGTAATGGTGTGTAGGTGTGATGATGTTTATGGGTGTTAAGTGCTTTATATGTGTGTACATGTGAATATGCAAAAGAAAGAATAGTGTTAGAAATTACATACTAAAGGCATTGCCAAGCACAGAAGTGAGAGCAGTTTCCCTTTCAAACGAGACTTTGTAGAAAATGGTGTTGGTTGAATAAGACTTAAATAGCTCTCTGCATTCAGGAGAGAGATGGGAATATAGAGAATCATAGAATCCCTACAGTGCAGAAGGAGGCCATTTGGCCCATCGAGTCTGCACCGACCACAATCCCACCCAGGCCCTATCCCCATAACCCCATCCCTAAATAGTACCCCTGACATTAAGGGGTAATTTAACATGGCCAATCCAGCTAACCTCCACATCTTTGGACTGTGGGAGGGAACCAGTGCACCCGTAAGAAACCCATGCAGACATGAGGAGAATGTGCAAACTCCAAGCAGACAGTGACCTGCGCTGGGAATCGAACTGAGAAGCAGCAGTACTAACCACTGTGAAAGGACAAGTTTAAAGAGAACAAAAATGTCAATTGTCAGAAACCTTTCACAGCTTGGTGAGCCAGATGACTTCAGTTGGTGTCAGATCCCACAGTCCAGGTGTAATCTTCTTATTTTAGAAAATTCTCGGAGTAGGATCAATCTCCAGTCCCTGACTCTGGTTGTACCTATTTGCTTCCGCTTATCCAGTCTGCCTAGGGGCAGCCAATGAAGAGGTCGTCTCCCCATTGATATCCATCTGAAGGTCGTTGGTGAAATAGATTTCGAGAGGTTGTCGATGGCCATTGTCACATTCTCCATCCATTCAGCTCAGCCTAGACTCCTGCTGTTTTGATGTAGAGATGCTGGCATTGAACTGGGATAAAGACAGTAAGAAGCTTCACAACACCAGTTTAAAGTCCAACAGGTTTATTTAGTAGCAGATATTAATAGCTTTCGGAGTGCTGCTCCTTCTTCAGGTAAGTGGGAGTTCTATCCACAAACTGGGCATATAAAGACACAAATTTCAATTTACAAAATACTGATTGGACTGCGAGTCTTTACAGTTAATCAAGTCTTAAAGGTACAGACAGTGTGAGTGGAGAGAGTGTTAAACACAGGTTAAAGAGGTATGTATTGTCTCCAGATGGGACAGTTAGTGAGATTTTGCAAGTCCAAGCAAGTTACAGATAGTGTGACATAACTCAAGATCCCTGTTAAGACCATCCTCACGTGTGCGGAACTTGGCTATCAGTCTCTGCTCAGCGGCTCTGCGCTGTCGTGTGTTGTGAAGGCTGCCTTGGAGAATGTTTACTCAAAGGTTGGAGGCTGAGTGCCCGTGACTGCTGAAGTATTCACCAACACGGAGAAAACAGTCTTGCCTGGTGATTGTTGAGCAGTATTCATTCATCTGTTGTCATAATGTCTGCATGGTCTCCCCAGTGTACCATGCCTCAGGACATCCTTTCCCTACTGCGTATCAGGTAGACAACATTGGCCAAGTTGCAAGAGTATGTACCACGTAGCTGGTGGATGGTGTTCTCATTTGAGATGATGGCACCTGTGTCAATGATCTGGCATGTCTTGCAGAGGTTGCTGTGGCAGGGTTGTGTGGTATTGGGGTCACTGTTCTCCTGAAGGTTGGGTAGTTTGCTGCGAACAATGGTCTGTTTGAGATTGTGCAGTTGTTTGAAGGCAAGAAGTGGCGATGTGGGGATGGCCCTGGCGAGATGTTTGTCTTCATCAATCACATGATGAAGGCTCTGGAGAAGATGTCTTGACTTCTCCGCTCCGGAGAAGTAGTGGACGATGAAGAGTGCTCTGTCCACCATGTCCTGTGCTTGTCTTCTGAGGAGGTTGGTGTGGTTTTCCACTGTGGCACGTCGGAAATGTCGATTGATGGTCGAGCGCCATATCCTGTTCTCACGAGGGCATCTTTCAGCATCTGGAGGTGTCTGTCATGATCCTCCTCATCTGAGCAAATTCTGTGTATATGGAGGGCTTGTCCATTGTGGATGGCTTCTTTAACGTGTTTAGGATGAAGCTGGAGAAGTGAAGCATCATCAGTTTATCCGTGGGCTTGCGGTACAGTGAGGTGCTGAGGTGACCGTCCTTAATGGAGATGCGTATGTCCAAGAATGGAACTGATTCCGGAGAGTAATCTACAGTGAGTCTGATAATGGGATGGAACTTGTTGATGTCATCATTTAGTTGTTTCAGTGATTGTTCACCATGAGTCTAAAGGAAGGAAATGTCACTGATGTATCGAGTGTACAGCATCGGTTGAAAGTCCTGTGCGGTGAAGAAGTCTTGTTCGAACCTGTGCATGAAGATGCTGGCTTATTGAGATGTGAATTTGGTTCTCCATGGCTGTTCCGTGTGTCTGGATGAAGAACTGGTTGTTGAAGGTGAAGACATTGTGGTCCAGCTGTAAAGACTCGCTTTCTATTTATTATTTTGTAAATTGAGTTTGTATCTTTATATGCCCTGTTTGTGAACCAAACTCACACTTATCTGACAAAGCAGCAGTACTCCAAAAGCTAGTTGCATTTGCTACCAAATAAATCTAGTTGGACTTTAACCTAGTGTTGCAAGACTTCTTACTCCTATTGGTTGGCAGCCTTCAGGTAGCTGCCTGGTTTCAGCCTCTGCAGTGTGCCATTGGCATCAGAAAGATCTCACTGACATCTTGCCCCTCATTAGCCCAATTGCTCTCTCTCCCAACCTGAATGGTTATTTGCTACTGTCAGGTGATGATTAGCTGATAGATCCCTCACCAGTGACACCGCGTCTGGGAGTTTATTTCACGTGGGCTTTTTGGAATTCTCATCTTACTTCAAATGTGCTTTTCTGGGCCGGGGAAGATTCTGTCTTGGGAGCAGAATATCCGAATATTTATCCTGTGGTCTGAATAGAGACATCAGCTCTGGGAAACAGACTGATAATGGCATCATAATTACTGTTACTCAACCTGTCATCTTAATCACCTTGTCTGACAAGAGAAAACATTGAAAGGCTCGAAATGAAATAGAAATCTTTTGCATTTCACAAGAACTTAAACATGACATTTGATTTTAAATTATTTTTATCTAATTATTCATAATTTATCTAATTATTCATATCATTGTCATAACATTTTAATTGAAGTAAATTACACACTGACAGAATAATGTCATTTCACATATAGAGTGCGCGCTAACTGATATTTACTTCATCGGAAAATCTCACATTCATTTACCAAATAGGGTTAGTGTTAGGGACCTGGAGCTGGAACTGGAGGAACTAAGAATTATTAGGGAAGCAGAGATGGCTATTGATAAAAGCTACAGGGAGATAGTTACTCCTAAATGTGATACATGGGTGACTGGTAGAAGGGGTAAGAAGCAGTCAGTGCAGAGTTCCCCTGAGGCTGTTCCTCTACGTAATAAGTACTCTGCTTTGGATGCTGTTGGGGATGTAGATACAACCGGGGTAAGCCATGGAGTACAGGTCTCGGGAGTTGAGCCTGTCCTTGATGCTCAGGTGGGAAGGGGGAAGAAAAGATCTGGATTAGTGATTGGGGACTCCCTAGTTAAGGGGATAGATAGGAGAGTCTGTGGGAAGGAGCGGGACTCGCGGTTGGTATGTTGCCTCCCGGGCGCTGGGGTCAGTGATATCTCTGACCGAGTGTTCGGGATCCTTAAGGGGGAGGGGAACCAGCCCCAAGTTGTGGTGCATGTAGGTACCCATGATGTAGGTAGGAAAAGGGATGGGGATATAAAGCAGAAATTCAGAGAGTTAGGGTGGAAACTTAGGGCTAAAACTAATGGAGTGGTTATCTCTGGTTTGTTACCTCTGCCGAGGGATGGCATAGAAAAGAATAGGGAGAGAGAACATTTGAACTCGTGGCTAAAGGGATAGTGCAGGAGGGAAGGGTTCAGGTATTTGGATAATTAAGGCTCATTCTGGGGAAGATGGGATCTCTACAAGAGGGATGGTCTGCACCTGAACCTGAGAGGTACCAATATCTTGGGGGGTAAATTTGCCAGTGCTATTCGGGGGGGTTTAAACTGATTCGGGGGTGATGGGAACCTGAATTGTTGTGCCAGTATACAGGAGGATGTGAATAGGGAGGTCACGGATAAGGTTTCTAGGTCGCAGCAGTATAGTGGCAAACGGGAGGGTGGTTTGATGTGTGTATACTTTAATGCGAGGAGCATACACAATAAGGTGGATGACCTTGCAGCCTGGATTGGTGCTTGGGACTTCGATGTTGTGGCCATTTCAGAGACGTGCGTAGAGCAGGGGCAGGAATGATTGTTGCAGGTTCTGGGGTTCAGATGTTTCAGTCAGAGCAGAGGTGGTGGTAGAAGAGGGGGAGGAGTGGCATTGTTAGTTAAGGACAGCATTACGGTGGCAGAAAAGACGTTTGATGTGGACTTGTCTGCTGAGGTAGTGTGGGCTGAGATTAGAAACAAGAAAAGAGAGGTCACACTGTTGGGAATTTTTTATAGGCCTCCAAAAAGTTCCAGAGAAGTAGACAAAGGGATTGCAAAGTTGATCCTGGATAGGTGTGAAAGTAACAGGGTAGTTGTAATGGGGGACTTTAACTTTTCTAATATTGATTGGAAAAGGTAAGTTCAAGTACGTTAGAGGGGTCGGTTTTTGTTCAATGTGTGCAGGAACGTTTCATGACTCAGTGTGTAGATAGGCCAACAAGAGGTGAGGCTATATTGGATTTGGTACTGGGTAATGAACCAGACCAGGTGTTAGACTTGGAGGTGGGTGAGCACTTTGGTGATAGTGACCACAATTCGGTTACGTTTACCTTAGTGATGGAAAGGGATGGACACATACCGAATAACAGTAGTTATAGCTGGGGGAAAGGTAATTATGAGGCTATTAGGAGAGATTTAGGATGCATAGGGTGGAGCAGGATATTGCAGGGGCTGGGGACATCTGAAATGTGGAGCATATTTAAGGAACAGCTTCTGCATGTCCTTAATGAATATGTACCTGCCAGGCAGGGAGGAAGTGGTCGAGTGAGGGAACCATGGTGTACTAGGGAAGTTGAATCTCTGGTGAAGAGGAAGAAGGAGGCTTATATAATGATGAGACGTGAAGGCTCAGTTAGGGCAATGGAGAGCTATAAATCAGCCAGGAAGGAGCTAAAGAGGGAGTTGAGAAGAGCTAGAAGAGGACACGAGAAGACTTTGGCGGATAGGATTAAGGAGAATCCTAAAGCTTTTTACAGGTATATAAATAATAAAAGATTGGTTAGGGCAAGATTAGGGCCAGTCAGAGATAGCAGTGGGAAGTTGTGCGTGGAGCCTGAGGAGATAGGAGAGACACTGAATGAGTATTTTTCGTCAGTATTCACGCAGGAGAAAGACAATGTTGTCGGGGAGAATACTGAGATACCAGGTTGTAGACTGGGCAGGATTGAGGTTCATAAGGAGGAGATGTTAGCGAATCTTCAGGGTATGAAAATTGATAAGTCCCCTGGGCCAGATGGGATTTACTCTAGGATTCTCTGGGAGGCTAGAGGAGATTGCAGAGCCTTTGGCTTTGATCTTCATGTCATCGTTGGCTACAGGTATAGTGCCGGAAGACTGGAGGATGGCAAATGTTGTCCCTTTGTTCAAAAAGGGGAGTAGGGACCATCCTGGAAATTATAGACCGGTGAGCCTGACTTCTGTTGTAGGCAAAGTCTTGGAAAGAATTATAAGGGATAGGATTTATAAGCATCTAGAGAGAAATAAATTGATTAGGGATAGTCAGCACGGTTTTGTGAAGGGTAGGTCGTGCCTCACAAACCTTATTGAGTTTTTTGAGGAGGTGACCAAAGAGGTAGATAAGGGTAAGGCAGTTGATGTAGTGTATATGGATTTTAGCAAAGCGTTTGATAAGGTTCCCCATGGTAGGCTACTGCAGAAAGTGCAGATGCATGGGATTGAAGGTGATTTAGCAGTTTGGATTAGGAATTGGCTAGCTGATAGAAGACAGAGAGTGGTGGTTGATGGGAAATATTCAACCTGGAGTGCAGTTACAAGTGGTGTACCTCAAGGATCTGTTTTGGGGCCACTGCTGTTTGTCATTTTTATAAATGACCTAGATGAGGGTGTAGAGGGTTGGATTAGTAAATTTGCTGACGATACCAAAGTGGGGGGAGTTCTAGACAGCGAGGATGGATGTTACAGTTTGCAGAGGGACATAGATAGGTTGCAGAGCTGGGCCGTGAGGTGGCAAATGGAATTCAATACGGATAAGTGTGAGGTGATTCACTTTGGTAGGAATAACAGGCATATGAAATATAGGGCTAATGGAAGGACCCTTAATAGTGTTGTCAAGCAGAGGGATCTTGGGGTACAAGTACATAGCTCTTTGAAAGTTGGCACCCAGGTTGATAAAGTTGTTAAGAAGGCGTACGGTGTGTTAGCTTTTATTGGTAGAGGGATTGAATTTAGGAGCCGTGAGGTTATGTTACAACTGTACAAAACTCTGGTGCGGCCGCACTTGGAGTATTGCGTACAGTTCTGGTCGCCGCATTATAAGAAAGATGTGGAAGCATTGGAAAGGGTGCAGAGGAGGTTTACCAGGATGTTGCCTGGTATGGTGGGAAGGCCTTATGAGGAAAGGCTGAGGGACCTGAGGTTATTTTCATTAGAGAGAAGAAGGTTACGCGGTGACCTAATTGAGGCGTATAAGATGATCAAAGGACTGGATAGGGTGGATAGTGAGAGCCTTTTTCCTCGGATGGTGATGACCAACACGAGGGGACATAACTTTAAATTAAGAGGTGGTAGTTATAGGACGGATGTCAGAGGCAGGTTCTTTACACAGAGGGTGGTGAGGGCGTGGAATGCCCTGCCTGCAGCAGTTGTGGACTCGCCTACTTTGGGGGCATTCAAATGTTCGGTGGATAGGCATATGGATGATATTGGAATAGTTTAGGTTAGAGGGTCCACTGGCCGGCGCAACATCGAGGGCCGAAGGGCCTGTACTGCACTGTAATGTTCTATGTTCTACGTTCAAATAGGCTATAGCAACAGCAGCAAGGAACTACATTTTCCCTGATATTACCAGGTGCTATAAATAAAAGGGATTAATCACACAAAAAAATTAACATGCAGATGCTGAATGCTAGTTAATGTGATACAAATCCAACAATGATTTCACGATTGATCTTTTTTTCATTATGATCTATAATATATTAGGTTGCTCAGCAGAAGATCCTGGGACTCAAAATTGCAATATTCTGAATGAGACATATTGCATTCTGAGATGATACCATCTTAACACAATAGAAATGGTCAGATTGTCCACTCATTCTGAACACACTGCTGGCTGGGTGTGAAGGATCAGAGTGTTTACACAATGATGTTATTGTCTAAATCATGCTGGTGTGTTGGCGTCTCTCTCTCATCCATCAGTTTGCAGGGGCCTTATGATGAGCTCAGGATGTCCTGCACTACAACACTGAGTGAAGCAGAACCACAGAATGCAATGCCAGCATTGGAAATGACACTCCTGTGTATTGCCTGGAAAACTCCGATTTCTTACATTTCTCTTGCCAATGTGAATTCACACTTCAATTTGATTCAATTTTATTCAAACGTCCAATTAAACTTCATTTTACAATTTACATTGAACAAAGAACAAAGAAAATTACAGCACTGGAACAGGCCCTTCAGCCCTCCAAGCTGCACTGACCAAGCTGTCCTGACTGAACTAAAACCCCCTACTCTTCCAGGGACCATATCCCTCAATTCCCATCCTATTCATATACTTGTCAAGATGCCCCTTAAAACTCACTACTGTATCTGCTTTCACTACTTCCCATGGCAGCGAGTTCCAGACACTCACCCTCCTCTGTGTAAAAAATCTGCCTCGTACATCTCCTTTACATCTTAAACCTACGCCCCGGTGTTTGATTCTTCATCTTGGAAAAAAGCTTGATCTTAGCGGTTTGCATTAAGAAATTACATAGTTATTTCAAAATTACATATGTATAATTACATGAATGTTTACTTTTATTATTCATTCATGGATTGTGAGCCCCATTGGCTGGCCAGCATTTATTGTCCATCCCTAATTGCCCTTGAGAGAGTGGTGGTGAGCTGCCTTGTTGAATTGCTGCAGTCCGTGTGGTGTGGGTAAACCCATAGTGCTGTTAGCGAGGGAGTTCCAGGATTTTGACCCACAACGATAAAGGAATGGCGATATATTTCCAAGTCAGAATGGTTTGTAGTTCTGAGAGGAGCTTTCAGGTCATTGTGTTTCGATGATCTACTGCCTTTTTCTCACATGTTAGTAAAGGACGTAGGTTTTGAAGGTGCTACCGAAGGAGCTTTGGTGCAATGCATCTTATAGATAGTACACAGCGTGCCACTGTGTATCCCCAGTGAAGGGTGAATGTTTAATGGATGCAAATCAAGTTTGTCTTGAATGGTGTTATACGTTTCAATTTGTCAGAGTTGAATTCAACAATGTAAATGGAGAGCTAACATTTTGAGTCTAGATGATCCTTGCTCAGAGCGAAGAGCAAAGGGAATCAGCAGTGATTTAAACTATTGGGAATGGGAAGGATGGGATGATGTGGGATAAAGGTAATGTAAATAAGATAAACTAGAGGTTTATCCAATTAGAGGTGAGGCTACATTGGATTTGGTGCTGGGCAATGAGCCAGACCAGGTGTTAGGCTTGGAAGTTAGTGAACATTTTGGTGATAGTGACCACAATTCGGTTACGTTCACCTTAGTGATGGATAGGGATAGGCATGAAGCTGGGGGCAGTAGTTATAGCTGGGGAAGGGTAATTATGAGGCCATCAGGAGAGAATTAGGGTGCATAGATTGGACTAGGAAACTACAGGGACTGGGAACATTTGGAATGTGGAGCTTATTCAAGGAGCAGCTGCTGCGGGTCCTTGATCAGTATGTCCCTGTCAGGCAAGGAGGAAATGGTCGAGTAAGAGAACCTTGGTGTACGATAAAAGTTGATTTGCTGGTTAAAAGGAAAAAGGAGGCTTATGTCAGGATGAGACTTGAAGGCTCAGTTAGTGCAATGGATAGCTATAGATTAGCCAGGAGGGAGCTAAAGAGTGAATTGAGGAGAGCTAAGAGGGGACACTAGAAGACTTTGGCTGATAGGATTAAGGAGAATCCTAAAGCTTTCTTTAGATATGTTAAGAATAGAAGATTGGTTAGGGCAAGATTAGGGCCAGTCATAGACAGCAGTGGGAAGTTGTGCTTGGAGCCTGAAGAGATTGGAGAGGTACTGAATAAATATTTCTCTTCGGTATTCACGCAGGGTGATGTAAATGTAGTTATGGAGAACACTGAGGTACAGGGTAGCAAACCGGAAGGTATCGAAGTAGATAGGGAGGATGTGCTAGATATTCTCAAGGGTTTGAAGTTGGATAAGTCCCCTGGGCTGGATGGGATTTACCCTAGGATTCTCTGGGAGGCAAGAGAGGAAATTGCAGAGCCTCTGGCTCTGATCTTCAGGTCATCGTTGGTTATGGGTGTGGTTCCGGAAGACTGGAGGATAGCGAATGTGGTCCCATTGTTCAAGAAGGGGAAGAGAGACCTTCCAGGGAATTATAGGCCAGTGAGTCTTACTTCTGTTGTGGGCAAAGTATTGGAGAGAATTATTAGGGATAGGATTTATAGTTATTTACAGAGAAATGAATTAATTGGGGATAGTCAGCATGGTTTTGTGAAGGGTAGGTCGTGCCTTACTAACCTCATTGAGTTTTTTGAAAAAGTGACTAAGAGGTGGATGGGGGTAAGGCGGTTGATGTGGTATATATGGACTTTAGTAAGGCGTTTGATAAGGTGGCCCATGGAAGACTTCTGCAGAAAATGCAGATGTATGGGATAGAGGGTGATTTAGCTACTTGGGTTAGGAATTGGCTAGCAGATAGAAGACAGAGGGTGGTGGTTGATGGGAGCTATTCATCGTGGAGTTCGGTGACAAGTGGTGTACCTCAGGGGTCTGTTTTGGGGCCCCTGCTGTTTGTAATTTTTATAAATGATCTGGATGAGGGTATTGAGGGATGGATCAGTAAATTTGCAGATGATACTAAAGTTGGTGGTGTGGTAGATAGTGAATAGGGGTGTTTTAGTTTACAGAGTGACTTGGACAAGTTGCAGAGCTGGGCCGCGAGGTGGCAAATGGAGTTTAATGTGGAAAAGTGTGAGGTAATGCACTTTGGCAGGAACAATAAATGTGTAGAGTATAGGGCTAATGGTAGGATTCTTAGTAGTCTAGATGAACAGAGGGATCTTGGTGTGTATGTTCATAGATCCCTGAAAGTAGGCAGTCAGGTCGAGAAGGTTGTTAGGAAGGCATATGGAGTCTTGGCTTTTATTGGTAGAGGGATTGCATTTCGGAGCCGCAACGTCATGTTGCAACTGTACAAAACTCTAGTGCGGCCGCACTTGGAGTATTGTGTGCAGTTCTGGTCCCCACGTTATAAGAAAGATGTGGAGGCGTTGGAGAGGGTACAGAGGAGGTTTACCAGGATGTTGCCTGGTATGGAGGGCAGGGTCTTATGAAGAGAGGCTGAGGGATTTGAGGTTGTTTTCGTTAGAAAGGAGGCGGCTAAGAGGGGACCTAATCGAAACATATAAGATGATTAGAGGTTTAGATAGGGTGGACAGTGATAGCCTTTTTCCTAGGATGGAAAAAGCTAGCACGAGGGACACAGCTTTAAATTAAGGGGTGATAGTTATAGGACGGATATCAGAGGTAGGTTCTTTATCCAAAGGGTGGTTCGGGAGTGAAATGCCCTGCCTGCAGCAGTTGTAGATGTGCCAAGTTTGGTGGCGTTTAAGAGGTTAGTTGATAAGTATATGGAAGAGAAGGGAATGGTTTAGTTTAGAGGGGCATTGCTTTTTATATTGGTCGGCGCAACATCGAAGGCCGAACGGCCTGTTCTGTGCTGTAATGTTCTATGTTCTATGTTCTATGTTCTAAATGTAAAGATAAAGGTAATGTAAATGTGGATGCAGAAGAGTGAGAAGATGCTAAAAGTTCATTAAGTAACCAGAATGCGTGAATGGCAGAACAGAGGTACATCATACTTCTGATTTGTGCCTTGTAGATGATGGACAGACTTTGGGAAGTTAGGAGTGAGTTACTCATTGCAATATTCTTAGCCTCTGATCTACGTTTGTAATCACTGTATTTATATGGTTGGACCAATTAAATGTCTAATCAAGCTTGGACAAGTTGGGCCAAAGGGCCTGATTCCATGCTGTAAACTTTGTGACTCTATGGTGAATGTCAAGGGAATCTGGTTAAACTTTCCCTTGTTGGAGATGAACTTTCTCATGTGTTTATATGATAAGAATGTTTTACTTGTCACTTGTCAGACCAAGCCTGAATGTTATTCAGGTCTTGCTGCATATGGACACAGGTTATTTAAATGTCTGAGAAAGTGTGAATGATACTGAACATTGTGCTGTGATCATAAACATCCCCAATTCTGACCTTCTGATGGAGGGAAGGTCATTGATGAAACATCTGAACGTGGTTGAGCCTCAGACACTCCCCTGAGGAACTCTCGCAGAAATGTCCTGGGACTGAGATGATTGACTTCCGATAACCACGTCTTCCTTTGTGGCAGGTATCACTCCAAACAGCAGGGACTTTTCCTCGTTACTCTTAATGACTTCAATTTTATCGGAATTTCTTGATGCTAAATACTAAGATAAAAGCAAAATGATGCGGATGCTGGAATCTGAAACAAAAACAGAAAATGTTGGGAAATCTCAGCAGGTCTGACAGCATCTGTGGAGAGAGGATAGAGTATACACATCTTCTGAACAGCCCTATTGCTGGAATATTTTCTGGGCCATTAACCTCAACTGTATCAAAGCCATTTTTTATTATCACATGGAATGAATTAAATTGCAAAGATGGGAACTAGAAATCTCAGCTGGGACTTGCAGGAGAAGGCTGAGATAGATCATCTGCTGAGCACTGTGGCTGAAAATTGTTGCAATTACTTCAGTCTATGTTTGTGATGATGAGCTGAGCTTCCCTTCATTGATGGTAGGGATGTTTTTGGAGCCTCTCCTTTCTCTGGTTAATTGTTTAATTGCCCACACTATCCTTCCTAACTGGCTGTGCTTTGGCATGATCCATTGATTATGGGATTGCTTAGTTCTGTCAGTTTCATGCAGTTCCCACAATCTGGCATGAATGAAGGCATGTGAAACATCAAACTCAGCAGCTGAAAATCTCATTTTAAAATGTGCTTGGCATGCTTTCCTACAGTCTTCTTTCATCCATGCTTTGTCTTCTAGTTTGATGGTAATGGCAGAGTGGGAGATATACCAGACCATCCACTGTTGCTAATGGTCCATAGTGTCTCATGATTGTCCAGGTTTGAGATGCTAGATCAGTTCTAAATCTATCCCATTTATCAGTGTAGTAATAGTACACAACATAATGGAGGTTCTCCTCGGTGTGAAGATGGGACATTGTCTCCAAAGGACAGTGCAGTGGTCACTTCTATCATTATCATGGTGAGATGCATTTGTAATAAGTAGATTGATGAGGATGAGGTCAAGTAGATTTTCCCTCTTAGTTGCCTCACCATTTGTTGTAGACCCAGTCCATCAGCTGTGTTCGATAGGACTCAGCCAATTCGGTGCGTATAGAAGCTATCAAGTCACTCTTGGAAATGGACATTGCAATCCCAATCCTGTGCAATATGGAGGAGCTCTGAGTCATCAACTCAGGGAGGGCAGTGGGTGGTAACCAGCAGGTTTTCTTGCCCATATTTAACTTGATGCAGTGAGATTTCATGAGATTCAGAGTCAAGTGTTGGGGACTTCCAAGGCAGTTCTCTCCTGACAAGATACCATGGTGCTATGCCACCTCTGCTGAGTCTGTCCTGCTGGTGCAATAATACATACGCAGGGATTATGATAGGGCTTCTAAGAAACTGATGATTTGGTGAATTTGACTTTGCCAGGCTCTGTGAGAGACAATTTTAGAACAAGCCCCCAGATGTTACCCGGAGAACTTTGCAGAATTGATTGAGTTGGGCATGCCACTGTTAGTTCTGGTGCCCAGGTGACTGCTGGAAAACCAACCTAATTTTATTCTTATTCAATCTTTCTGATTGCCTGATACAATTGATAGTTTGCTAGAATTTCAGGGGGAAGTTAAAAATTAGCCACATTGATGTGGATTTGTTGTCAAATACAGTCAGAGAGGTTTACAGCATGAAAACAGCCCTTCAGCCCAACTTGTCCATACCGCCCCTTTTTTTAATCCTGAAGCTAGTCCCAGTTGCCCCCATTAGGCCTATATTCCTCTGTACCCATCTTATCTGCGTAACTGTCTAAATGCTTTTTAAAAGACAAAATTGTACTGAGCTCTACTGCTTGTTCCAGACACTCACCATCCTCTGTGTGAAAAAATTGCCCCTCTAGACACTTTTATATCTCTTCCCTCTCACCTTAAACCTATGTCCTGTAGTTTTAGATGTCCCTACCTTCGGAAAAGATATTGACTATCTAGCTGATCTGTGCCCCTCATTATTTTATACATCTCTCTAAGATCACTCCTAAGCCTCCAAAGAAAAATGCCCCAGTCTATCCAGTCTCTTTTTATAACTCAAACCACCAAGTCCCAGTGACATCCTAGTAAATCTTTTCTGCACTCTTTCTAGTTTAATAATATCCTTTCTATAATAGGGTGACCAGAATTGCACATAGTATTCCAAGTGTGGCCTTACCAATATCTTGTACAACTTCAACAAGATGTCCCAACTCCTGTATTCAATATTCTATCTGATGAAACCAAGCATTGCTGAATGCCTTCTTCACCACTCTGTCCACCTGTGACTCCACTTTCAAAGAGCTATGAACCTGTACCCCGAGATCTCTTTGTTCTGTAACTCTCCCTAACGCCCTACCATTAACTGGGTAAGTCCTGCCCTGGCTCAATCTACCAAAATGAATCACTTACATATATCGAAATAAAACTTTATCTGTGATTTGTCAATCCACCGGCTCAACTGTTCAAGATCATTGATAGAGTCCAGACTGGGTAAGGATGGCAGTTTTTTTTACCCAATGGACATTAGTGCAGCAATTGGTTTTCAGAACCATAGAACCATAGAAATTTACAGCACAGAAACAGGCCTTTTGGCCCTTCTTGTCTGTGCCAAACTATTTTTTGCCTAGTCCCACTGACCTGCACTTGGACCATATCCTTCCACACCTCTCTCATCCATGATCCCATGTTTTTCTTAAATATTAAAAGTGACCCCACATTTACCACTTTATCTGCAGCTCATTCCATACTCCCACCGCTCTCAGTGTGAAGCCTCCCCCCTCCCCACAATGTTCCCTTTCAACTTTTCTCCTTTCACCCTAACCCATGCCCTCTGGTTTTTCCTCCCCTAGCCTCAGTGGAAAAAGCCTGCTTGCATTCACTCCATCTATAACCTGAATCTATATTTCTGGAGTTTAGTTACAAGTGGTGTACCTCAGGGATCTGTTTTGGGGTCACTGTTGTTTGTTATTTTTATAAATGACCTGGATGAGGTGTAGAGGGATGGGTTAGTAAATTTGCTGATGACACCAAAGTCGGAGGATGGATGTTACAATTTGCAGAGAGACATAGATAAGTTGCAGAGCTGGGCCGAGAGGTGGCAAATGGAGTTTAATGTGGAAAAGTGTGAGGTGATTCACTTTGATAAGAGTAATATGTGTACAGAATATAGGGCTAATGATAGGGCTCTTTGTAGTGTCGATGAGCAAAGAGATCTCGGTGTACATGTGCATAGGTTCCTGAAAGTTGGCACCCAGATTGATAAGGTTGTAAAGAAGGTGTACGGTGTGTTAGCATTTATTGGTAGAGGGATTGAATTTCAGAGCTGTGAAGTCATGTTGCAACTCTGGTGCGGCTGCACTTGGAGTATTGCGTACAGTTCTGGTCGCCACATTATAAGAAAGATGTGGAGGCATTGGAAAGGGTGCAGAGGAGGTTTACCAGGATGTTGCCTGGTATGGAGGGCAGGTCTTCTGAGGAAAGGCTAAGGGACTTGAGGTTATTTTCATTAGAGAAAAGAAGGCTAAGAGGTGACTTAATTGAGGCATATAAGATGATCAGAGGGTTAGATAGGGTGGACAGTGAGTGCGTTTTTTCTCGGATGGAGATGGCTAACACGAGGGGACATAGTTTTAAATTAAAGGGTGGTAGTTATAGGACAGATGTTTGAGGTGGGTTTTTTACTCAGAGGGTAGTAAGGGCGTGGAATGCCCTGCCTGCTGCAGTTGTGGACTCGCCAACTTTAAGTATGTTCAAATGGTCAGTGGATAGGCATATGGATAGCATTGGAATAGTTTAGGTTAGAGGGTCATTAGATTGGTTCCATTGGTCAGTGCAACATCGAAAGCCAAAGGGCCTGTCCTGCGCTGTAATGTTCTATATTCTATGTTCTATACCCATCAAAATCTTATATACCTCTATCAAATCTCCCCTCATTCTTCTACACCCCAGGGAATAAAGTCCTAACCTATTCAATCTCTCTCTGTAACTCAGCTTCTCAAGTCCCGGCAACATCCTTGTAAACCTTCTCTGCACTCTTTTTCAACTTTATTTACATCCTTCCTGTAACTAGGTGACCAAAACTGTACACAATATGCTAAATTCGGCCTCACCAATGCCTTATATAGCCTTACCATAACACTCCAGCTTTTATACTCGATACTCTGATTTATAAAGACCAATGTACCAAAAACACTCTTTCCAACCCTATCTACATGTGACGTCACTTTAAAGGAATTCTGTAACTGTATTCCCAGATCCCTCTGTTCAACTGCACTCTTCAGTGTCCTACCATTTACCCTCTATGTTCTACTTTGGTTTGTCCTTCCAAAGTGCAATGCCTCACACTTGTCTGCATTAAACTCCATCTGCCATTTTTCAGCCCATTTTTCTAGTTGGTCCAAATCCTTCTGCAAGCTTTGAAAACCTTCCTCACTGTCCACTACACCTCCAATCTTTGTATCAGCAAATTTGCTCATCCAATTTACCACAAAGAACAAAGAACAAAACAGCATGGGAAACAGGCCCTTCGGCCCAACGAGCCCATGCCGCTGTCCTAACGTCTTAATGACATATCCATGACTTTAGGCTATGCCTATTGTGAAAGATTCCCATATAGGGACCAATATAGGGACAATTTGTTACCCAATCAGCCTAAGAGCACATCTTCTAAGAACAATCTATGGATTAAAAACTAAATTTGAGACAATTTCAGGAGAATTTGTTTTGCCAATTAGCCTAAGAGCACATCTTTGGGATGTGGGAGGAAACTGGAGCTCCCAGAGAAAACCCATGCAAGCACGGGGAGAATGCGCAAACTCCCACAGACACAGGCCCAAATCCATGTATCTGTACAGCACAGCGATAGTCACTGAGCTGTCGTGTTGCCCATCAAATGGTCCAGGTCAAGCGTACACTAACGACGTGAAGCACGAGGATACTCTCGAAAAAGATCCAAGAGCAGCCCTCTCACGACCCATCGCGTGTATGCCCCTTGTTAGACAACAAGGTGGACCAAAGCACCTGTAGGATAAAAACATCAATATCATCATCTATTTACACACTTCCCAGGGACTCCCAAGGCTCATGATCCCTATTTTCAATCAGTTTTCTATACCCCTCCATTCCCATTCTGTTCATGTGCCCATCTAAGTATTTCTTAAATAACTCCAGAGTACCTGCCTCCACCACTTTACTTGGCAGCACATTCCATTCCCCCACCACCCTCTGTGTGAAAAAACTCCCTCTAGCATCCAAATTATACCTTACCCCCCTCACCCGAAGCCCGTGACCCCTTGTGCTATTCGAGTCCATCCTAGGAAAAAGCTTATCCCTGTTTACTCTTTCTATACCCCTCATAATCTTGTACACCTCTATTACCACATCATCATCCAGATCATTGATATAGATGACAAACAACAATGGACCCATACCGATCCCTGTGGCACACCACTCGTCACAGGCCTCCTCTCAGAGAAGTTTTTGATAACAATCCGACAGTTCAGTGATCACAATTACAGATTCATTAATCACAGATTTATTTAAATTTCCCCAGCTGCTGTGGTGAGATTTGAACTCTTGTCTCTGGATTATTAATCTAGGTCCAGTATCATTACCATTTTACTAGCATTCTTTGTCAACAAATTTATAAATATCTCATTGGCATGCTTACATTTCAAGAGACAGAAATTTCTGTTCCACTGCCAGCAGTTTTGTCCCACTTTCCCACTCACCTGATGAGGGAACAGTGTGTTCCGAAAGCTTGGGGCATTTACTCCAAATAAACCTGTTGGACTTTAAGCTGGTGTTGTGAGATTTCTTTCTGTTTTACCCCAGTCTAACACTGGCATCTCCACATCATGGTAGTTATGTTGACAGAGAGAGACTGTAAAATTTCTGGGATGGCTTTCCCACCAGGTTTCCAGACCATCCAATCCCGCAGCAACTTTCTGCTGGAAGAGCTGAGGCCTAGGCTGGACCTCTCGTACTCCAGGTAGACCCAAACAGGAAAATTTCCACCCAGCCTCACCTTTCAGCCGGCAGGAGGGGTTTGGGGGCAGAGGTGATGACAGAAATGAACCCAATTCAAGTTTCAGGTGGGAAGGATGGGAGTGTGGAGGGAGGAGGAGTTGGGGGGCACCTCCTTCACAGCCTCTTTTTAACATTGGATGCCCATCACAAAAATATCAGGTGCTACTTATTCTCACCAGCTCCCCCCCCCACCAGCCTTGCTGACAATATCCCATAACCACTTCTGCCAACCCCCAGCCTCACTTCACCACCCCGTCCTGTGCACCCCCAAGCTTCACTTCACCCACCCCGCCCTGTGCCGTCCTGTGCACCCCCAGCCTCACTTCACCACCCCGTCCTGTGCACCCCCCCACCCCAGCCTCACTCACCACCCGCCCTGTGCACCCCAGCCCACTTCACCACCCTCCTGCACCCCCAGCCTCACTTCACCACCCTGTCCTGAGCACCCCAGCCTCACTTCACCACCCTGTCCCGAACACCCCCCAGCTTCACCACCCTGTCCCACCCCCAGCTCACTTCACCACCCTGTCCCAGCCTCACTTCACACCCTGTCCCGAACACCCCCAGCCTCACTTCACCACCACCCCCAGCCTCACTTCACCACCCCGTCCTGTGCACCCCCAGCCTCACTTCACCACCCCGTCCCGAACACCCCCCAGCCTCACTTCACCACCCTGTCCCGAACACCCCCCAGCCTCACTTCACCACCCCGTCCCGAACACCCCCAGCCTCACTTCACCACCCTGTCCCGAACACCCCCCAGCCTCACTCACCACCCCGTCCCGAACACCCCCAGCCTCACTTCACCACCCCGTCCACACCCCCAGCCTCACTTCACCACCCCGTCTCACTTCACCCCCGTCCCGACCCCCCAGCCTCACTTCACCACCCTGTCCCACCCCCCAGCCTCACTTCACCACCCGTCCCGAACACCCCCAGCCTCACTTCACCACCCCGTCCTGTGCACCCCCCAGCCTCACTTCACCACCCCGTCCCGAACACCCCCCAGCCTCACTTCACCACCCCGTCCTGTGCACCCCAGCCTCACTTCACCACCCCGTCCTGAGCACCCCCAGCCTCACCACCACCCGTCCTCAGCCTCACTCACCACCCGTCCTCACCCCCAGCCTCACTTCACACCCCGTCCTGAGCACCCCCAGCACCCGTCCCACCCCCAGCCTCACTTCACCACCCTGTCCTGTGCACCCCCCAGCCTCACTTCACCACCCCGTCCTGTGCACCCCCAGCCTCACTTCACCACCCCGTCCTGAGCACCCCCAGCCTCACTTCACCACCCCCACCCCCAGCCTCACTTCCCCCCTGTGCCCCCCAGCCTCACTTCACCACCCGTCCTGAGCACCCCCAGCCTCACTTCACCACCCCGTCCCACCCAGTCCTGTCACCACCCGTCCCAGCCTCACTCACCACCCTCCTCCCAGCACCCCCCAGCCTCACTTCACCACCCTGCCTGGAGCACCCCCCAGCCTCACTTCCAGCCAGCCACTTCACCACCCCGTCCCGAACACCCCCAGCCTCACTCACCACCCCCCAGCCTCACTTCACCACCCACTGAGCACCCCCCAGCAGCACCCCCAGACCACCCTGTCCCGAACACCCCCCAGCCTCACTTCACCACCCTGTCCCGAACACCCCCCAGCCTCACTTCACCACCCTGTCCCACCCCAGCCTCACTTCACCACCCCGTCCCGAAACACCCCCCAGCCTCACTTCACCACCCCGTCCTGTGCACCCCCCAGCCTCACTTCACCACCCTGTCCCGAACACCCCCCAGCCTCCTGGAACTTCTGCCCTATTGATTACTTGTAGCTTCTGGCATTGCAGGGACCAAAGAGCTGCAAACCAATCTGATGAAGCAACAGAGGTTAATTGGCTGTTAAGGGTCTTAATTGGCCCAAAGATCGGCTCCTGTCTAAGATCCTGTCCACCCCAGCGTAAAATCTCTGCAAGTTCATTTCAGGTGGGGTATTGCAGTGGCCAGAAGAAGCACTGCAGATAGCTGCCTGCAAAGAAATGCCAGGAACTTGTGGAAAGGTAAGTGGCAAGGGTCGGAAGGAGCTTGAGAAGGCCTGGAAATCACAGCGAAGATGGGGAAGATCAGGATCTTGGAGATAGGTTAGGGTGGAGGGGTGGGCGTGCCCACCCTCACATAGTTTTGACACAATTTGTGTTGTGTAATTATCCTCCTCACTGGAATATTAAGCCTGCTTTTACCAGGGGATGTTGCTGGAGTCTCAATCATGAGTATCATTTGCTGTAACTCCTGGAGAGGTTTCAAATAGATTACATCGAACATTACAGCACAGTACAGGCCTTTCAATCCTCGATGTTGCAGAAGATATAGGGGCATGGGATTGAGGGTGATTTAGTGGTTTCAATCAGAAATTGTCTAACTGTAAGAAGACAGAGGGTGGTGGTTGATGGGAAATATTCATCCTGGAGTTCAGTGGTGTAGTACAAGGATCTGTTTTGGGGCCGAGCTGTGAAACCAACCTAAAGGCCATCTAACCTACACTATTCCAATGTTATCCATATGCTTATCCAATGACCATTTAAATGCCCTTAATGTTGGCGAGCCCACTACTGCTACAGGCAGGGCATTCCATGTCCTTACTACTCACTGATTAAAGAACTTACCTCTGACATCTGTCTTATATTTATCACTCCTCAATTTAAAGCTATGTCCCCTCACGATAGCCATCTTCATCTGAAGAAGAAGGCTCTCACTGTCCACTCTATCTAACCCTCTGATCATTTTGTATGCCTCAATTAAGTCACCTCTTAGCCTTCTTCTCTCTAACAAAAACAGCCTCAAGTCCCTCAGCCTTTTCTCATAAGACCTTCCCGTCATACCAGGCAACATCCTGGTAAACCTCCTCTGTACCCTCTCCAATGCCTCCACATCTTTCTTATAATGCAGCAACCAGAACTGTACACAATACTCCAAGTGCGGCCGCACCAAAGTTTTGTACAGTTGCAATATGATGTCATGGCTCCGAAATCCAATCCTTCTCCCAATAAAAGTTAACACACCGTACACCTTCTTAACAATCTTATCAACCTCGGTGCCAACTTTCAGGGAGCTGTGCACGTGTACACCGAGATCTCTCTGCTCATCGACACTATTAAGAGTCTTTCCATTAGCCCTACATTCTGTACACATATTACTCTTACCAAAGTGAATCATCTCAGACTTTTCCCTGTTAAACTCCATTTGCCACCTCTTAGCTCAGCTCTGCAGGTTATCTATGCCCCTCTGTAACTTGCAACATCCTTCTGCACTGTAGACAACTCCACTGACTTTAGTATCATCTGCAAATTTACTAACCCATCCTTCTACACCCTCATCTAGGTCATTTATAAAAATGACAAACAGCAGTGGCCCCAAAATAGATCCTTGTGGTACACCACTAGTAACTGAACTCTAGAATGAACATTTTCCATCAACCACCACCCTTACAGCTAGCCAATTTCTGATCCAAACCACTAAACCATCTTCAATCTCATGCCTCTATATCTTTTGCAATAGCTTACTGTGGGGAACCTTATCAAATGCTTTACTGAAATCCATATACACCACATCAACTGCTTTACCCTCATCCAGTTCTTTGGTCACCTTCTCAAAGAATTCAATAAGGTTTGTGAGGCACAACTTACCCTTCACCCTTGGTCGCTGTAAGTCCTGCCCTACCTCCAACTGATTGCCAACTCATTTCCTAAAATTAAAGTACAACAAAATGATTGTAAGAGCTTTGATGTGAACAAGTGCAGTAAATTCTGCCAGCCTGTTCCTTTAAAACTTTATCCTTGGAAACTACAACATTGATCCCAAATGAATAAGAACAGCAAACTCTCATACCATCTTTGTACATCCGTGCGCATCTACAAAACATGGCTATTAACCCCATCGGTCTGAGGGATGCTCCCAACTCATCTGTCAGTGCCACCATGATTTCTCATTAAATCTTTGTTGTGTTTTCACAGTACGGGATAAAAAAGAAAGAGGAAAAGGAAGCAGAGGCAATGGCAGCAATGGAAGCTCAGGCAGAGGGCAGTCTGACACGGCCCAAGAAAGCGATTCCAGCTGGTTGTGGAGATGAAGAGGAGGAAGAGGAAAGTATTCTGGACACTGTCTTAAAATATCTCCCAGGGCCTCTCCAAGATATGTTCAAGAAGTAACACAATTGATTATATGCAAAATAACTTCTGGTTTTGCGGCTAAATGTAAAACATTCTCATTATAAGATGAGAATTTATTATCGTCATTCCAGCTAATTATGATTTGACTGCTCACCCCTTCCTGTGTAGTGGCATGGAATCTTCATCGTAACAGAACATCCAGGACAACTCTGTGTAGCAGTCTTGAAATAATCTAATCTGATAAGCCATGTTTATAGTCAAATAAAATCTAGTTATTTAATAGAGAAAAGAAGAAACTTGTATCTTTTTATTGATATGTGACCACTTTGACATTAGAGGGCTCCAGCTAGCATTGAAACCAATATTCGATGTTCATCATACTAGTTTAATAAAGCATCAGGTCACAACACTGGATCATACCTACAATGCACAGCTAATTTACCCAGCATTAGAGCTCAAAGTAAGCATTATTTACTCTGTTAATATCAATATTTGGCAAGTTTCCAATTTTGGATAGAATTTGAAACCTGGGAATCACAATGTGTTACATAACGGTCTGAAGCTTAACATATTTGTGTCAAACTCTTTTGCCCGCTATGTTGATGGGGCTTTGACCTAATTATTTTAAACAGGTTAATGTCCCTAAAAAGCAAAAGAATATGATGATACCATGTTAAGTATTTGTATCATAACATTGCATAACTTCAACTCCGGATTTTAGCATTCTATTATATAATTGTATATTTAAAACCTGTTGGAATTATAAATTGTATTTTCTAAATTCTTCACAGTTACCACCTATTTTTACCTAACACCATAAAAGATTCTTACCAGTGGACAGAGACTTTGTGAATGTATACATTAGAGAATGATAAATATCCTGTATAGTAATATTAACTGATCATTATACATTAATAATGAATCAAAGGGTTGTGAAATATCAGATGATAGACAGTGTTATCAAGCTGCTCTGCTTCCACTGGTTGTAAATTGATGATTGAATGAGCATATGGCACGGTAATAATGGACTGAATGGCCTCCTTCAGTTCTGTATCATTCTATGATACATCTAGTGCAGACATGAGGTTAACTTTGTTGATACCAGTTAACTTTTCCAAACCCCCAAATTGCAAACATTTTGGTATTTAAAGTGGTAAATTAGAATCTAAGAATTTAATATGGAAAAGAAATGTAACTCAGTTGGTAAAAATTCTGTTAAATCTCAACTGTACAATTATCTTACGTATCTTTCAAAAATTCCACAATCCATCTTAATGTTCAGAGTATCTTCGCCATTAGCAGAAGCCTAACTGCCCATTAGTATTGCAGTCACAGGAAATAAAAACTCATTCGGACCCAATCTCTGGGGTAATTTGCATAGGGAGTAACTCATCCTCACTTATAGAATTCAGGTTGCAAACTTTCAGTGTTGTGTAAGTGTTGAAATGGAGAGCCTGCAGGGCCCTGTGTCTCATAGCCATATGACCAGTGTAAAATAAACTCACTAAAATGTCGCAGCCTGCCCCCATTACTGTCAGCACAGCGATTTTTACAGGATGTTATTGTGTCTCCTTTGTCACAAATTTGGTGTCTGGTGTTTGTCACTATATGTATTAAAACCTGTCAGAATTGTAAATAGCTAAAATATACAAATTAAGCCATTTAAAATTGATATGAGGAACAGATCCTATTGCTGGATATGGGACTATCCCATGTAAATTATCACTGTGAAATTCCAGGTGGTATGGAGAATTCTTCTCATTTGATGAATATTATGACTTGTTTCAGTAGTAAAAACCACTATATCTTGAGTACTGTATTTTCCTCATACCATACCAGCTGATAAAATATGACTAGTTAAAATATTAATTTTACCAACTAAAGAAAGCTTGTTGGTATTTGAAAATATTTTACTGCGATTAAATGCCATATTTCTCCCAGAACCCTTCAATGAGACTTGTGTTCACTGTGGAGGTGAAGGTAAAAATCAGAGTGCAGCCTGACCTTGGAGTTAAACTATACGTGTCCTGTTCATAGTGGAATTATGCAGGGTACAAGGAGCCATATGTTACACTTCTTAGAGAAAAGTCAAAACACTGGGTTTCCTGAAGAACTCCAATTTTTTCTGTGTCACCAGAAAGGTCAGAATATTGACAACATTTTTATCTTTGAGTAAAGACATTGTATTGACTAATGAATGCATACTTGTCACTTTACTTTGAACTAGTATGCTACTTTCCTTTCTCTACCTTTCCTTCTTCCTCCAGATCCCTATCCCTTCTTTCCCCTTTCCCTTCCTCCTCCCTTTACCTCTTCCCCTCTTTCTGCTGTCCTCTATCTCCCACTCTCTTCCGTACCTGCCTCACCCTCATCTTCAGCTGCAATCCCTTTCCCCTCTCCCCCCCACTCCCTTTATCTCTCCACCTTTCTCCACACTAACCGCTCCTTCCTCCTTCACCCTCCTGTCTTTCTCCCTTTTTTCTTGCACAGAAACAACACAGTCCATCTTGATTTCCCCTTCCTCCCCTTCCCTCTTTTTCCCCCTCCATTCCCTCCCCTTCCCTCTTTTTCCCCCTCCATTCCCTCCCCTTTCCTCTCCTCATTCTTATCCTTTCCTCTCTCTGTGTCCCTCTTCCTTTCCTGTCCCCTCTTCCTCCGCCCTTTTTCTTCCACTCCTTCCCTTCCCCCTCTCTTCCCAGCTGCACCTGTTACTGTCAAGATATTTTATCAGAGTTAAATGAAAATATTTCACTCAAATTAAAGAGTAAAATATGATTTATTTAAAATAAGTTCCTATCTTGACTTTTAATTTAAATTAAACCAAAGAAGAATTTGCTCCATGATTATGATTTAGCACCTTTTCTTGTTTGGCATCAAGTTGATAGTGATTGTAATGAAAAGGAACCAGTTTATCTCAGGTACGGGTTCTTGTGTTTAAACATCTTGCCACATGGTTGAGTGCGTTGTTGAGATTATTTCACTCACAGCCTTTCTGTAGAATAAAAGCAAGACAGGAAAAAGCAAATTTCATTTGATAAACTCCACATATTTCAACAGAGAAAGCCATAAAGCAGGCTTGGCAGTCTTAACGATTTGTTCCAAAAATATTCAAGCTCATCAACAGTTTATACAAGACACCATAGCCCAGGACAGGCACAAGTAAACTGTAAATGTACAGCTATTGTGCGACATGATTAACTTTCTGACTGAGGCAGAAACCAAAGCAATAATGTTCTACTTCAACCAATTATAAAGAGGGACACAGAAGGGTGATTATAACCTAACCTGTCCTTTGGGGAACGGGCGAGATTGGGAGAATATCCTAGTTTCACACCTGAGTGGACTATAATTTCCAAGGAAGTCAGTGTACAGCAATATTGGGTGATTTAGAAACCCAACATTCAAAGCAATCACATGGAAATTCCAACCATGAATTAAATTCAAATGACTTCCAAAGTCCAATAATCCCTAGAACTGCTCTCACTCTGCTAAAGTTACTGGGCTACTTTCCAACTCGAGCAAAGTAACACTGAAGATTGGAAGGAATATCTTAAATATGCTTTAGTTTAGATTCAACAATCTAAAGCAAATATTGTTCCAGCAGTGAAATGCAATTGAATTTTATTTGAATATTAGTACGGACTAGTGCCATCTTTACTCAAATATAATTAGACATTTTTAATAACCTCATTGTTTGGTATTATTTTAATTACCTGTATGATAATTTTACAAATCTAATGCTAAAAACCCATCTGGAAAGTAACGTAATAAAAACGGCAAAGGATATTAAACTATCAAAAATATTGTAAATACAAAAATTGAAGAGTTTAAAATGTTGTTAGAGACTGCCAAGCCAATATAAAAACGAGACTGCAATATATCGATTAATAATACTAGTCTGTGTGAAAAACTGATTTGTTTCCAGTGTTCTCTTTCATTGATGCTGTTACTGTTTTTCATTCTTCTCTGAACAGAACTATGCTAATCACATTAAATTTACAAATAAGAGTTAAGGTTAAACTGTAGCTCAAACCTTTGTTGTGTCCTGAATTGAAATATCTGATACATCTTCAATTGCTTTATCCACCGTCTGTCAACAAGCATTTCATTCATTCCTTTTTGAAATGATTTAGGCAAATCTTATTGGTGCTTCTTGTGATTCTTCAGAGCTTTTGTGTGTTTTTGTGTGAATTGGTGAATTTTGTCATGTGAAGGATTCTATCCTGCTTCGAGCAACAGGCATGTGTACTGTCCTAGTAGCAACTTAAGACTTTATGACTGAACATTATGTTGACTTTAATAGCTGTGACATCACTGCATGCTGTTTATATAGAATTTATTGTAATGTTCACGTACAGTGAAATAATTCAAATAAAGTGACTTCACCTCAAATTGTATGTCTGTGTTTTAATTTGAACATTTTGGTGGCGAGGCTGTTGCACCCATGCTTTCTGTGTGTAGGAACAGGGTGAGGGGGAGACAGGAAGAGCTAACGATCTGACAAAACACAGAAATCACTAATTGCACCAGCGAGATCATGATTTTTGATTTTCACACCAACATAATAACAGGCACAAGCCTGATGTTACAATGTTTTAATAAATTTTAGTATCATTAGAAATCCCTTCGCCATATATTCCTCACCTGCTGGTGCATTTTTAAGATGTAAAGATGCCGGCGTTGGATTGGGGTGGTAAGAACTTAGGTGTTGCTAAATTCTTACTGTGCATTTTTAACCCAGAGCCAGTCGAAGGGATCCCTCCAAGGATGTAAAGGTGAGTATAACCTCCAGGGGAAACTGTCCCTGACACTACCCCCTGGCATTGTCCCCCAGCAATGTCCCTGTCACTGTCCCTGTCACTGCCCCCTGGCACTGGCACTGTCCCCCGGCACTGCCCCCTGGCACTGTGCCCTGGCACTGTCCCCCGGCACTGTCCCCCAGCACTGTCCCCCGGCACTGTCCCCTGGCACTGTCCCCCGGCACTGTCCCCTGGCACTGTCCCCTGGCACTGTCCCAATACAGGTTAGCACTGTCAGTGTAGCAGACTGGGGCAGTGCCTGGTGTGGACTTTAGTGGGAGCCTTATGGGATCGAGGATAGTCACTTATTTGTGTTATGGGGGTAAAGGAGAAGCTGGCATCTAAGGGGATGAGGCCGTTATGGTGGCAGATGTAAAAGGATTGGCTTGGGAGGGGAGGGGGGCAGGTGGAAGGGGAATTGCACACCCTGCAATTGAGGATCAGCCAAAACGGTACTCAACCAAGCCAGGAGAGGGTGGGGGAGGAGAAATGAGCCAGTTCAAGGAAGTGGGGGAGCAGCTCATGCTACAATCGGGATGGTGCAGATTGGAGGGGAGGGGAAGCAATATCCAGTGGGATTGGGGGGTGGGGTTTGGGGGAAGATCGATCAGCTGGAGAGGCCAGTGGTCAGGGGAAGATGGGTGCAGGCGATAGCGAGGGTTTTGGACAATGGAGGGAGAACTGACCATCTCTCAGTTACACACAACACAAAGATCTGCACATACACACGATAGCACCTCCAGCGTACAGCCAGCTTTCCAGCTACTCCTCCTACTAGCGTAATCAAACTGTATGATTGGATCTGAAAGTTTGCTGTAAATGGGTGTGATTCTTTTTGATTTTCATTGTCATTCGGCACTTAAAATGTTTTTGGTAAGATTGTCCCTATGTACAAAGAACAACACAGCACGGAAAACAGGCCCTTCAACCCAACGAGCCCACGCCATACTGCATGAGTTCCCTCTTCCACCCATGACCTTTCCCTGTGTTTATGGAAATCCATAAACATATATCTTCCTTTTTAGGTCCAAAGTACAGAATAGAAAAATATTAAGGTGACTTTATGCTTTTAACAAAAAGTCACAGCATTAATGTAGTATATTTGAATTTCAGGTGTGTAGAGCAAGTACCATGTTAAAATTTACACAGCCAGAGGCAATGTCTTATATTGATATATCCCCAATATAACAGTATTGATTTAATCTGAATGCTGACATCTTGTTTCCATCCAGTGCGCTCACAGTGAAGTGATGAGAGTGATCAAAGAATGAGGGGGATATGTAGATAATTCTTGTAGCATGCAGCGAGTTGCTGTGATCTAGATTATACTGCTTGAAAGGATGGTGGAAGCGGATTAAATAGTAACTTTCAAAAACTACATGCTTTTTTGCAACAACTGTCATGATCCCTTCAACAGCACCTTCCAAATCCAAAACCATTGAGGAGCTTAACAGCAACAGGTACCTGGGAACTCCACCATTGCAAATTCCCCTCCAATTGCTTAGCATGTTAACTTGGAAATAGTTTGCTGTTCCTTCAATGTCACTGGGTCAAAATCCTGGAACTTTTCCCAAACAGTATTGTGGAGTTTAAGAAAGCAGCTCACCATCACCTTCTCAAAAGCAACTATAGGGTGAACAATAAGTGCTGGCTTAGTTAGCAAAGTTTACATAATAAACAGAAACACAAGCAGAAAGTATTTAAGGGTTATAGATGAAGAGCATGGAGAAATGGATTAATGAATAGTTCTTTCAAAGAGCGACGCAGGCACGCAGGGCCAAATGTCTTCCTTCAGTGCTGTATAATTCTGCTTAGTTGCATGATGCAGGAACCTTATTGTTAAATTGTGGCACTCATTTACTAATTTACCAAACATCAGTGAAACAAAACTGACTTCATTTTTCTTACTCATCTCAATAGCAGAAAAATGTTAAATACAAAAACAGGAACATGAGAAAACCTGAAATGGAAGCAGGAATGCAATCAGTGAGATGGAAATGGTATAAAGTACCTCTCTCAATCTCTCAGGATCTGCTAGTCTCCTGCGAGATGATGAAGAAAGACATGGAGCTCCAGATTTAGAAACGTAGAAAGTAGCAGCAGGAGGAGGCTACTCAGTCCTTTGACCCTGCTTCACTATTCAATGTGATCATGGCTAATGCTCTGTCTCAGTGCTATCTCTCTCCCAATACTTCTTAACATCTTTAGCATCCAGAAATTTATTTCCTTTTTAAATATGTTCAATGATTTGGCCTCCACAATTTTCTGTAGTGGAGAATTCCACCGTTTCACCACCACCCGAGTGATGATGTTTTTCATTACCTAAATCCTAAATGGCATTCCCTGTATCCTGAGATTGGGGCTCCTTGTTCTCGGCCCCCAACCAGATGCAATATCCATGTATTCAGTATGGCAAATCCTGTCAGAATTTTTGACGTTTTAATGAGATCTCCGCTCATTTATCTAAATTCCAGTGAGTACAGGCCCAGCCAACACAACCTCCCCTCATACAATAATCTTTCCATCCCAAGAATCAGTCTGGTGAACCTTCACTGCACTCTTTGACATGTGTCGTCTTTCTTAGATAAGGAAACTAAAACTGCACACAATACTCCAGGTGTGGTCTCACCAAGACCCTCTATAACTACAGTAAGGCACCCTTGCGCCTGTATTCAAATCCTCTTGCTATGAAACCCGACACGCCAGTTGCCTTCCTAACTGCTTGCTGCAGCTGCGCACTTGCTTTTCGTGTCTGGTGTACTGGGACACTCCTGTCCCTTTACTTTTCAACATTTCCTAATCTATCACCATTTAAATAATATTCTGCCATTCTATTTATCTATCTGTAATGGATAACTTCACACTTATCCATATACTGAATCTACTAAGTATTTGTCCACTCATAACTTCTGTAAAGCACATTGAAGTCTTTTAACATTTTCTTCACCACTCACATTCTCAACTAACACATAAGAACTGGGAGCAGGAGTTTGTCCTCTTTGAACCTGCTCTGCCATTCAGCAAGATCGTGGCTGACCCACTCACCATAACCCCTAATTCCTTTACTGTTCAAAAATTTATCTTTGCTTTAAAAGCATACAATGAAGTAGCCATAACTGCTTCACTGGGCAGGGAATTCCACAGATTCTCACTCCTCTGAGAAGTTCCTTCTCAACTCTGTCCTAAATCTGCTCTCTCTTATTTTGAGGCTATGTCTCCTAGTTCTGGTCCTTGCTTTTATGTTATCTATTCTCTAAATAATTTTATGTTTCAAAAGATTCCCTCTCACTTTTCTAAATTCCAATGAGTATTTAATTTTATGATATTAGCAAACCTGAAAATGTTATGGCGCAAACACCAATCCCTTTGAGACCCTTTAGTCACCGGCTGGCATTCTGAAAAGGTCCCATTTATTCCTATTCTCTGTTTTTTGTCTACTAACTAATTCTCAATCAAAGCCAATATATTATCCCCAATCCATGTGCTTTAACTTTCCACACTAACCTCTTGTGTGGGATTTTATCAAATGCATTCTGTAAATACACCAGATGCATTGTGTTGCGGCTTTGATGTCAGTCTTTTAATTGATCGCAACTTTATCCTTCAAGTAACCAGACAAGTCACAGAGTTCTTTTAAACAGCTGTTTAATACAAGCTTTAATAAGGACGGTTATAAGCCACAGTTCACATTCTTGTAATGAGCCAGAATGGTGTATTTCAAGATACAAAGGCAATTAAAGTTTTCAAAATCATTTACAAGTAATTAGCATAGACCAATCATAATCACTATGCTTGCTTCACTGTAATATTCAATCAGTGTGAAAACTTCATAGTACCGCTTGTTTGTACATCTCTGGATCACTTCCATTTTCTAGTTACAGATGTCTGAGCTGTGTGCTTTGTCAGACTAATGGCCTTGGTGTCTGTCCGTGAAGGCTCTTATAAGAAGACCTTTGTTTTTCGGGTTGTGAGATTCTTAAATTTGTGTGACTATTAACCCTTTTGCATTGGTTCACCATTATCTATTCTATTAGTTACAGCTTCAAAAAAAACACCAGTAGATTTGTCAAATATTATTTCTCTTTCATAATCCATGTTGAATATATTCAATCCCATTGACAATTTCTCCCTCCTTTTTAAATAATGGGGTTACTCTCTAATCTGTTCCACTCTCCAGTCTGTCCCAGAATCTATAGAAATTTAGAAGTTGACAGTAAATGCATCCATATTTTCATGGTCACCTCTTTTAGTGCCTTGGGATGCTGTGTCTCGGACTCTGGTAATTTAATGCTTTCAGTCCCATTAATTTCTACTAATTTCCTTCAATTCACTTTTCTCTCTCTTTGTTCTAGGAAGTTATTTGAATCTTCCTCCCTGAAGACAAAACTAACGTAATTGTTTAATTGTTCTGCCTTTTCCTTGTTCTCCATTATAAATTAGCCCATTTCGTTCTGTAAGGGGCATAAATTTGTCCTCACCAATCTTTTTTTATATACTTCTAGAAGCTTTTACAGTCAGCTTTTCTGCTCCTTGCAAGTTAATTTGCAGGTGAAAAAAAGCAAATTACTGCGGATGCTGGAATCTGAAACCAAAAGAGAAAATGCTGGAAAATCTCAGCAGGTCTTTAAGGAGAGAAAAGAGCTGATGTTTTGAACCCAGATGACCCTCTGTCAAAGCCCAAGGAGGTAAACCACGCAACACAAGAATGAAACTCAGTGATTTTAAACGAGAATGAACAGGGCAATGTGTCAGAGTGGATCTGCAGTGGGTAATTCACAGCTCATCAATGGACAGCACAAAGCACATTAGAGGCCAAGGTAAAGCGGGTTGTTTAGTTGCATGGCAAGATTAATGATTATGAAAAGTATTACAAACGAAGCAATGATCTGACTGTGAGAGTTGGTAAAGTGATTGCAAATTGGATAATGTTTTGATAATTCTGCTGAACCATCTTCCCTCTGGCAGGGAATTTAACAGTGAATTAGTTGAGGGAAGGCACTTAAGCCTGATTAGAACCATTGGATTTGTCAAATCAACATGCTCTAAAGTGTATCAGCATTGATGAAATCTCAGGACATGAAACTAAACCTTGTACCTGGTTTCTGAATATTACAAATGTGTCTGATATAAATTTTAAAAGTCAAAATCATTTTAGCTCTGTTGGCTGGACAGCTGCTTTGTGATGCAGGGTGATGCCAACAGCTTGGGTTCAATTCCTGTACTGGCTCGGGATATTCATGCAAGTCAAGGATGGTATCAAATTGAAAGAAAATGCATACAACATGGCAAAGATCAGTGGGAACCTAGAGGATTGGGAAATCTTTAAAGATCAATTTAAAGTCATGAGAAAAGCTACAAGGAAAAGTAAGATGGATTATGATGGATTAACTCAACATATAAAAACAGACAGCAAAGGTTTCTACAAATAAATGAAATAAAAAAGAGTGGCTAAAGTAAACATTTGTCCTTTAGAGGATGAGAAGGGGGATGCAAGGTCCCCCTTCTCATCCCCTTCTCTTGGAGAGGGTACAGAGGAGGTTTACCAGGATGTTGCCTGGTATGGAGGGCATGTCTTATGAAGAGAGGCTGAGGGATTTGAGGTTGTTTTCGTTAGAAAGGAGGCGGCTAAGAGGGGACCTAATCGAAACATATAAGATGATTAGAGGTTTAGATAGGGTGGACAGTGATAGCCTTTTTCCTAGGATGAAAAAGCTAGCACGAGGGGACACAGCTTTAAATTAAGGGGTGATAGTTATAGGACGGATATCAGAGGTAGGTTCTTTACCCAGAGGGTGGTTCGGAAGTGGAATGCCCTGCCTGCGGCAGTTGTAGATGCGCCAAGTTTGGTGGCGTTTAAGAGGTTAGTTGATAAGTATATGGAAGAGGAGGGAATGGTTTAGTTTGGAGGGGCATTGCTTTTTATATTGGTCGGCGCAACATTGAAGGCCGAAGGGCCTGTTCTGTGCTGTAGTGTTCTATGTTCTATGTTCTATGTTCTATGTAATAACTGAAAATGAGGAAATGGCTGAGGCTTCAAACAGTCTTCACTGTGGAAAACACAAATAACACGGCAAAAATTGATGATAGGAAGGTTTTGGCAGGTGAGAACCTAGAAACTGTCATTATCACGAAAGAGGTCGTGTGGGCAAGTTAATGGGGCTAAAGGTAGACAAGTCTCCTAGTCCTGAGCCTAACTCTAATGTATCCCAGGGTTTTAAATGTGATGGCAGAGGAAATAGCAAACTCACGAGTGGTAATTTACCAAAATTCACTAGACTCTGGGGTGGTTCCCACAGTAACTGTGACACCACTGTTTAAAAAAGGAGGTAACCAAAAGCTAGGTAATTATAGACTGGTTAGCTTAACCTCTGTAGTAGGGAAAATGCTTGAATTTATCATCAAGGAAGAAAAAGCGAGACAGCTGATATAAATTGTCCCAATGGAAAGATACAGCATAGATTCATAAAGAGAAGGTCACATTTGGCTAATTTGGTGGAATTCTTTGAGAACATTACATGTGCAGTAGACAATGGGGAACCTGTGGATGTAGTGTATCTGGATTTCCAGAAGGCATTTGACAAAGTGCCGCACCAAAAGTTGCTGCATAAAATAAAAGTGCATGGATAGAGGATTGGTTAACTAACAGAAAGCAAAGAGTGGGGGGGTAAATGGGTGTTTTTCTGATTGGTGCTCAGTGACTAATGGTGTGCCTCAGGGATCAGTGTTGGAATTGCAAATGTTTACAATTTACGGTGATGATTTGGGGTTGGAGACCGTGTAGTGTGTCAAAATTCACAGATGACACTAAGATGAAAGGCAGAGCAAAGTGTGCAGAGGATGCTGAAAGTCTGCAAAGGGATACAGATAGTCTAAGTGAGAGGGCGAGGGCTGGCAGATGGAGTACAATGTTGGTAAATGTGAGGTCATCCACTTTGGTAGGAATAACAGCAAAATGGACTATTGTTTAAATGGTAAAAAATTGCAGCACGCTGCTGTGCAGAGAGACCTGGGTGTCCTTGTGCAAGAATCACAAGGAGTTGGTTTGCAGGTGCAGCAGGTAATTAAGAAGGCAAATGGAATTTTGTCCTTCATTGCTGGAGGGATAGAGTTTAAAAACAGCGAGGTTACGTTGCAGCTGTATAAGGTGCTGGTGAGGCCACACCTGGAGTTACTGTGTACAGTTTTTGTCTCTTTACTTGAGAAAGGATATACTGGCACTAGAGGGGGTGCAGAGGAGATTCACTAGGTTGATTCCAGAGTTGAGAGGGTTGGCTTATGGGGAGAGACTGAGTAGACTGGGGCTGTAGTCACTGGAATTCAGAAGAATAAGAGGAAATTTTATAGAAAGATAAGATTATGAAGGGAATTGATAAGATCGAAGCAGGGAAATTGTTTTCACTGGCAGGTGAAACTAGAACTAGGGGACACAGCCTCAAAATAAGGGGAAGCAGATTTAGGACTGAGTTAACGAGGAACTTCATCATACAAAGAGTTGTGAATCTGTGAAATTTCCTGCCTAGTGAAGCAGTTGAGGCAATCTCATTGAATATTTTTAAAGATAGATAAATTTTTGAACTGTAAAGGAATTAAGGGTTATGATGAGCAGGCGGGTAAGTGGAGCTGAGTCCACAAAAAGATCAGCCATGATTTTATTGAATGGCGGAGCAGGTTCGAGGGGCCGGATGGCTGACTCCTGCTCCTAATTATGTTCTTACGTCCCACCTTCACAACTTGCCCTTTGCGTGAGGTGTGGTGATCCAGCACCAGTCTTTCCCTCAAAGGGGGAGCAGCTGATGGTCATCTGAGACTGTGACCACTTTAGTTTTTTTATACAATCAAGGACAGCATGAGAAAGATGTTAGCAGAAATCTTAACTGAGCAGCTGAGGTGAGATCCTTTTTTTCCCTGCAGTGCTGTTAGATCCTTCTAGTCACTGGTTCTTTCAGTTGTGACCACTATTGCCATGAGAATTGTCCTCGCAGCCAGAAGGCAATAGTAATTCCCTTCTCCAAGTCACTCACTTCACTGGATCCCTCACTGTATCACTGAATGAAAGACTTTCTCAGAAACCACAACCAACCTTTACAGATTTTATTGTCATGCTCTCTGTGTTGAGACTGGCCCAACCATGGCAGCAGGACAGATGGTCGAGGGACTGTCCTGTTATGGATTTAATTGGGGTAGATGTAGGAATGTAGGCAGGATCCTCACCCTTTGGCTAAGCAGCTGTGCCCCATGCTGAGTTATTATTGCTCATTAATGCAACATGGAATTTTCCATTGGCACCAGGTGAGGAGTGAGAAATTCCCACCTGAAATCAACGGATCTTTTGCTGCTCTGTCAAATTTTCCAATGTGCTTGTGACAATTTCTGAAGTGGAAAATCCTCTTCCCTGTTTCTGTCTCACAGGAATAGTCTGACCAGCACCTTCTGATTTTATCTGAGATTTGCAGCTTTGGCAGTTTGCTGTTTTGGGACATCATTCACACTCAGGTGGAAACGCCTCCTCCCACCTCCCTCCTCCCACTCACACCCCCTGCCCCCTCCCCCCAAACTCACCCCATTCACACCCCTTCCCACCAAACTCCACCCAAACTCCCTCCACTCACACCCCCTCCTCCCTCCCCTCTCCCCCCCACCCACACCCCTGCCCCCCCCTCCCCCCACCTCTCTCCCCCAACCACACCCTTCCTCCCTGCTCCCCTCTCTCTTCCCCAAACTCCCCCCACCTCCACTCCCTCCCCTCCTCCCACCCTCCCCCCATCCCCCTCCCCACACCTGCCTCCCCTAGCTCCCTTTACCCCACCCCCTCCATTCCCATCCCCCTCTTCCTTGGCCCTTCCTCTCACTCCCATAAAAAGTAAAGACTTTGCCAGAAGCTCAGGATTTTCTACAGTAATTCATTTTAAAAGTAGCCAAAGCTTATAACATAACACAGACAAGTAAAGCAGCAACCCTTTAAAAACTGCTGAGAATGGCTTCTCCTGCCTGGTACAGCAGATGCTTCTGGAAATGATGTCAGCCGCACAGGTAGATGATGTCTGCTATCGTGATAAAAATCACTGATTTCATTCAGCTCCTTCCTGTTTAGCAGGAAGACTGTTGCTTAAATTTAAACTCACCAAAACTCTAATGATGAACTGAACCTTCTCTGTGTGATAATTGAATCTCTATTCACTGAGACAAGCCACCCCCAAAATACCATTACTGGGTCAGTGTTGAGCAAAAACAGTGATCCCCTTGTGTGACATGGCTAAAGTATAAGTCTAACTTATACAAATTCAGAGAATTGTTTAATAATTCAGCATGAGGCTGGACAGTTAGTGAATAAACCACAGCCTGATTGTTCAGTAAAAGGCTATCTCACAATTTCAATGTTTACTTTGAAATTGGTTGACAATTAACAGTTAATGGCCTAAAGATAGCATTGACATAGAAAGGAAAGCTGGAATCAGAATTGAAACATATGGCATCACTTTATGTGATGTTAGGCGTTGATCAGTCCATTTAAATTTGCCAGCTTCCTGCTGAGTGTACAAATTAAATAGATCAGGACTCACGGGCCTTGGTGCAATAACAGTGGCACAGCAAGTTATCCGGGGGGAAGGGGATTAATTTTTCCTGGGAATAAAATGTAAGGTAGAGGGTGGTTTGAGTAAACTACTGCAAAATAAAGGTCTGGTCATAAGCTTCCTTGTTTTAAACGGTCTCCCAAATCCATCATTAATATTCAATCATAAATAAAATACTAAAGGCAAAGTGAAACCAGAAAATATGTGAATGATTCATTCTGCTGGGGATTTGCACTGAAAAAATAGAGAACAGACATTGATGAATTATTTTACAGTGAAAACCAAAGGAATTGATTACTTATAAAAATTAGTTTTGCAGCAGTGCGGTGCAGAGCAAGATCATTTCCAGCCAATATTCCTCAAATCAAACACTATTTCCAAAATTTTGATTTGATTTGATTTATTATTGTCACGTGTTAACATACAGTGAAAAGTATTGTTTCTTGCACGCTATGCGAACAAAACATATTGTTCATAGAGAAGGAAAGGAAAGAGTGCAGAATGTAGTGTTAAGTCATAGCTAGGGGTGTAGAAAAAGATCAACTTAATGTGAGGTAAGTCCATTCAAAAGTCTAATAGCAACAGGGAAGAAGCTGTTCTTGAATCGATTGGTATACAACCTTGAACTTTTGTATTTCTTTCCCAAAGGAAGAAGGTGGAAGGGAAAATGTCCAGGCTACATAGGGTCCTTGATTATGCTGGCTATAGCATAATCAAGGAAGTGTAGACAGTGTCAATGGCTGGATACTGGTTTGCATGATGGATTCTTTGTCGTGTATCGCGGTCTTGGATAGATCAGGAGCCCAATCCAAGCTATGATACAATCAGAAAGAATGCTTTCTATGGGGCATCTGTAAAAGTTGGTGAGAGTCATAGCGGACATGCCAAATTTCCTTAGTCTCTGAGAAAGTAGAGGTGTTGGTGGGGCTTTCTTAACTATAGTGTTGCCATGGGGGGGGACCAGGACAGGTTGTTGGTGACCTGGAATCTAAAAACTTGAAGTTCTTGACCATTTCTACTTCATCCCATTGATATAGACAGGATCATACCCTCCACTATACTTCCTGAAGTTGATGGCAATCTTCTTCATTTCGTTGAGATTGAGGGAGAGATTATTGCCACTGCATCAGTTCACCAGATTCTCTAGCTCATTATTATTTAAGATCCAACCCACTATGGTAATGTCATCAGCAAACTTGAAAATCGAGTTGGAGAGGAATTTAGCCACACAGTGATAGGTGTATAAGGAGTATAGTAGAGGACTGAAAACACAGCCTTGTGGGACACTGGTACTAAGGAGGTATTGTTGTCTATCTTTACAGAAATAGTTGTAAGACCACATTAGAATTCCAATGACAGTGTTCGTGTTCCAGTCCTTAAAGAAAAGATCCTTCAAGGAGGTGATAGGTTAGTTGCATATGCTTCAACTTCAACTTCAACTGAGAGAAAATCTGCATGTAGCATTAAAACAAACAGAGTTCTGATGGATATATAATTGATTCAGTTGCAGGAGACAGAGGGTGATGACACAAAGCTGCTTCAGTGACTGAAATGATGTAGAGATGCTGGCATTGGACTGGGGTAAACACAGTAAGAGGTCTGACAACACCAATTTTAAATCCAACCGATTTATTTGATAGTAAAGTCGCAAGCTTTTGGCTTTTGTAGCCTTCTTCGGGTGAATGAGGTGTTCTGGTCTCCAAAAGCACACATATCAGCACAGACAGTTTACAGATTGGTGATTAGAATGCAAATTCTTACACCTAACCTGCTATTCAAGTCTTAAAGTGGCTAACAATGTGAGTGGAAGGAGCACTGAGCACAGGTTAGAGAGATACGTATTGTCTCCAGACAGCACAGTAAGTGAGGTTTTTTGCTAACCCAGGCAAGTCATGGGGGTTACAGATAGTGTGACATGAAGCCAAGATCCCTGTTAAGACCATCCTCATGTGTGCGGAATTTGGCTATCAGTCTCTGCTCAGCGACTCTGCGCTGTCGTGTGTCGTGAAGGCCCCCTTGAAGAATGTTTACCCAAAGGTCGGAGGCCGAATGCCTATGACTGCTGAAGTGTTCGCCCACAGGAGATGCCTTTAGTCTCCGGCTATATCGAGGGCATCCTGAAACCCACTGTACAAAGAACCCCCAGCTTTTGTCTTGACACTAGGGACTTCCTACAGAAACTCAGCACACATGGAGCAGTTGAACCAGGGACACTCCTTGTCACAATGGATGTCTCGGCGCTCTACACCAACATCCCCCACGACGATGGTATTGCTGCAACTGCCTCAGTACTCAATGCCAACAACTGCCAGTTTCCGGATGCAATTTTACAACTCATCCGCTTCATCTTGGACCACAATGTCTTCACCTTCAACAATCAGCTTTTCATCCAGACACATGGAACAGCCATGGGGACCAAATTTGCACCTCAGTATGCCAACATCTTCATGCACAGGTTCGAACAAGACTTCTTCACTACACGAGATCTTCAACCAAGGTTATATACTAGATACATTGATGACATCTTTTTCCTTTGGACTCATGGTGAACAATCATTGAAACAACTGTATGATGATATCAACAAGTTCCCTCCCACCATCAGACTCACCATGGACTATTCTCCAGAATCAGTTGCATTCTTGGACACACGCACCTCCATCAAGGACGATCACCTCAGCACCTCACTGTACCGCAAACCGACAGACAACCTCACAATGCTCCACTTCTCCAGCTTCCACCCTAGACTCGTTAAAAAGGCCATCCCCTATGGACAAGCCCTCCGTATACACAGAATTTGCTCAGATGAGGAGGATCGTGACAGACACCTCCAGACGCTGAAAGATGCCCTCGTGAGAACAGGATATGGCGCTCGACTCATCGATCGACAGTTCCAATGTGCCACAGCGATAAACCGCACTGACCTCCTCAGAAGACGAACATGGGACACAGTGGACAGAGTACCCTTTGTTGTCCAGCACTTCCCCGGAGCGGAGAAGCTACGGCATCTTCTCCAGAGTCTTCAACATTTCATTGATGATGATGAACATCTCGCTAGGGCCATCCCCAACCCCCCACTTCTTGCTTTCAGACAACCGCACAACGTTAAACAGATCATTGTTCGCAGCAAACTACCCAACCTTCAGGGGAACAGTGACCACAATATCACACAACCCTGCCACAGCAATCTCTTCTAGACATACCGGATTATCGACATGGACGACATCATCAAACATGAGAATACCATTCACCGGGTACACGGTACATACTCTTGCAACTCGGCCAACGTTGTCTACATAATACGTTGCAAGAAAGGATGTCCCGAAGCATGGTACATTGGGGAGACCATGCAGACACTACGACAGCGGATGAGTGAGCATCGCTCAACAATCACCAGGCAAAACAGTTCCCTTCCTGTGGGCGAACACTTCAGCGGTCACGGGCATTCGGCCTCCGACTTTTGGGTAAACGTTCTTCAAGGGGGCCTTCACAACACACGACAGCGCAGAGTTGCTGAGCAGAGACTGATAGCCAAGTTCCTCACACATGACGGTCTTAACAGGGATCTTGGCTTCATGTCACACTATCTGTAACCCCCATGACTTGCCTGGGTTAGCAAAAAACCTCACTTACTGTGCTGTCTGGAGACAATGCACATCTCTCTAACCTGTGCTCAGTGCTCCTTCCATTCACATTGTTAGCCACTTTAAGACTTGAATAGCAGGTTAGGTGTAAGAATTTGCATTCTAATCAGCAATCTGTAAACTGTCTGTGCTGATATGTGTGCTTTTGGAGACCAGAACACCTCATTCACCTGAAGAAGGCTACAAAAGCCCAAAGCTTGCAAGTTTACTATCAAATAAATCAGTTGGATTTAAAATTGGTGTTGTCAGACCTCTTTCAGCGACTGAAAGGCAGTGTCCAGTGGCGTACCACAGGAATCGGTGATGGGCCCCCAATTATCATTTATATAAATGACATTGGTCACTATGTGGGGGGTCAGTTTAGTAAGTTTGCAGGTGACACAAGGATGGGCTGGGTGGTTAACCGTAAGGCAGAGTGTCTTGACTACAAGAAGATACAGACAAAATGGTCAAATAGTGATGACTTTAATATTCTGTTATAAAACAAACAGATGCATAAAGTGAAACTATAGCAAAGAATTGCAAAGATGTGAGTTCTGAGTCCCAGCTCGAGCAGACAATATAGAGCTTACTGTAATCACACTCAACTTAAGACAGTCATCAGCCACTGATTATTGGCTCCTGAAAGGAATCATTTTATCATCTATTCAAAATCAAGTTTCAGAATAATGTTTTCTACCTAAAACAAAATCAATTTTGTTGCTTTTATATTTATCTTTGAGACACAGTTTAATTTAATGTGTAATAAGATGCAACTCTGCGGATACATTTGTAAATGATGCTACACATTAATGAGATGTAAATAGGACAGAAATGGGATTTAAATATATCCTGATTACTCAATGACATCGTTACTAAGGGATAAAATATTATCAGGTTCTCAAGCTTGGCTCTGTCAAGTGGAAGGTAGTGGAAGCAGAGATGTTCAGGAATGAGAGATCTGATTTTTAATGTGGATCTCTAAAATGGGGAACAGTAACCTACTTGCAGACTAATTGAGGGCCAATGGGGATTTGTAAAGGGCACTTCCACTTTAACTAATTTAATTGAATTCTTCAAGGAAATTATTCAAGAGAATGTAACTGATGTAATACTTTCCTACTTTCAAGGAGGACTCTACAAAGTGAATATTCAGGTCTGTATTAACGAATAGGAGTTTGGAATGAGCTGGAGAGCCAGGTGTAACACCCAATTTCAGCAAAACACGGCAATTGCTGCCAAATTTGTGGGTATATTCTGGGTGGAAATCTCCAGACCCTACTGTGTAACCCATTTCAATTATTGTCAAGGGACCATCTCTATCACTCAGGGAACACGTCCATCACTGAGGGACCACCTCTATCACTGAGGGACCACCTCTATCACTGAGGGACCATCTCTATCACTGAGGTGACATCTCTATCACTGAGGGACCACCTCTATCACTGAGGTAACACCTCTATCACTGAGGTAATGTCTCTATCACTGAGGGACCACCTCTATCACTGAGGGACCACCTCTATCACTGAGGGACCACCTCTATCACTGAGGTAACACCTCTATCACTGAGGGACCATCTCTATCACTGAGGCAACATCTCTATCACTGACGGACCACCTCTATCACTGAGGTAACACCTCTATCACTGAGGGACCACCTCTATCACTGAGGTAACATCTCTATCACTAAGGGACCACCTCTATCACTGTGGTAACACCTCTATCACTGAGGGACCACCTCTATCACTGAGGGACCACCTCTATCACTGAGGTAACACCTCTATCACTGACGGACCACCTCTCACAACACCACAATCACTGAGGGACCACCTCTATCACTGAGGTAACACCTCTATCACTGAGGTCACACCTCTATCACTGAGGTAATGTCTCTATTACTGAGGTAACACCTCTATCACTGAGGGACCACCTCTATGACTGAGGTAACGTCTCTATCACTGAGGGACCACCTCTCTGGGACCACCTGAGGGACCACCTCTATCACTGAGGTACACCTCTATCACTGAGGAACACTCTATCACTAGGACCACCTCTATCACTGAGGGACCACCTCTATCACTGAGGTAACACCTCTATCACTGAGGGACCACCTCTATCACTGAGGTAACACCTCTATCACTGAGGTAACACCTCTATCACTGAGGGACCACCTCTATCACTGAGGTAACCTCTATCACTGACCTCTATCACTGAGGGACCACCTCTATCACTGAGGTAACACCTCTATCACTGAGGGACCATCTCTATCACTGAGGCAACATCTCTATCACTGAGGGACCACCTCTATCACTGAGGTAACACCTCTATCACTGAGGGACCACCTCTATCACTGAGGTAACATCTCTATCACTAAGGGACCACCTCTATCACTGTGGTAACACCTCTATCACTGAGGGACCATCTCTATCACTGAAGGACCACCTCTATCCCTCAGGTAACACTTCTAGCACTGAGGGACCACCTCTCTCACTGAGGGACCATCTCTATCACGGAGGTAACATCTCTAATCACTGAGGGACCACCTCTATCACTGAGGTAACACCTCTATGACTGAGGGACCACCTCTATAGAACATAGAACATTACAGCACAGAACAGGCCCTTCGGCCTTCGATGTTGCGCCGACCAATATAAAAAGCAATGCCCCTCCAAACTAAACCATTCCCTTCTCTTCCATATACTTATCAACTAACCTCTTAAACGCCACCAAACTTGGCGCATCTACAACTGCTGCAGGCAGGGCATTCCACTCCCGAACCACCCTTTGGGTAAAGACCTACCTCTGATATCCGTCCTATAACTATCACCCCTTAATTTAAAGCTGTGTCCCCTCGTGCTAGCTTTCTCCATCCTAGGAAAAAGGCTATCACTGTCCACCCTATCTAAACCTCTAATCATCTTATATGTTTCAAGGTCCCCTCTTAGCCGCCTCCTTTCTAACGAAAACAACCTCAAATCCCTCAGCCTCTCTTCATAAGACCTGCCCTCCATACCAGGCAACATCCTGGTAAACCTCCTCTGTACCCTCTCCAATGCCTCCACATCTTTCTTATAATGTGGGGACCAGAACTGCACACAATACTCCAAGTGCGGCCGCACTAGAGTTTTGTACAGTTGCAACATGACGTTGCGGCTCCGAAATTCAATCCCCCTACCAATAAAAGCTAAGACTCCATATGCCTTCTTAACAACCTTCTCGACTTGACTGCCTACTTTCAGGGATCTATGCACATACACACCAAGATCCCTCTTTTCATCTAGACTACTAAGAATCCTACCATTTGCCCTATACTCTACACATTTATTATTTCTGCCATAGTGCATTACCTCACACTTTTCCACATTAAACTCCATTTGCCACCTCTCGGCCCAGCTCTGCAACTTGTCCAAGTCTCTCTGCAAACTATAACACCCCTCTTCACTATCTACCACTCCACCGACTTTAGTGTCATCTGCAAATTTACTAATCCATCCTTCAATACCCTCATCCAGATCATTTATAAAAATTACAAACAGCAGGGGCCCCAAAACAGACCCCTGAGGTACACCACTTGTCACCGAACTCCACGATGAATATCTCCCATCAACCACCACCCTCTGTCTTCTATCTGCTAGCCAATTCCTAACCCAATTAGCTAAATCACCCTCTATCCCATACATCTGCATTTTCTGCAGAAGTCTTCCATGGGCCACCTTATCAAACGCCTTACTAAAGTCCATATATACTACATCAACCGCCTTACCCCCATCCACCTCTTTGGTCACTTTTTTCAAAAAACTCAATGAGGTTAGTAAGGCACGACCTACCCTTCACAAAACCATGCTGACTATCCCCAATCAATTCATTTCTCTCTAAATAACTATAAATCCTATCCCTAATAATTCTCTCCAATACTTTGCCCACAACAGAAGTAAGACTCACTGGCCTATAATTCCCTGGAAGGTCTCTCTTCCCCTTCTTGAACAACGGGACCACATTCGCTATCCTCCAGTCTTCCGGAACCACACCCGTAACCAACGGGTTACCTCCATCACTCCGGTAACACCTCTATCACTGAGGGACCACCTCTGTCACTGAGGTAACACCTCTATCACTGAGGGACAACCTCTGTCACTGAGGTAACATCTCTATCACTGAGGGACCACCTCTATCACTGAGGTAACACCTCTATCTGTGAGGGACCATCTCTATCACTGAGGGGCAACCTCTATCACTCGGGTAACACCTCTATCACTGAGGTAACACCTCTATCACTGAGGGACCACCACTATAACTGAGGGACCACCTCTATCACTGAGGGACAATCTCTATCACTGAGGGACCACCTCTATCACTGAGGTAACACCTCTATCACTGAGGGACCACCTCTATCACTGAGGTAACACGTCTATCACTGAGGTAACATCTCTATCACTGAGGGACCACCTCTATCCCTGAGGTAACATCTCTATCACTCAGGTAACACTTCTATCACTGAGGGACCACCTCTATCACTGAGGGACCATCTCTATCACTGAGGGACCACCTCTATCACTGAGGAACCACATCTATCACTGAGGTAACATCTCTATCATTGAGGGACAACCTCTATCACTGAGGGACCACCTCTATCACTGAGGTAACACCTCTATCACTGAGGTAACACCTCTATCACTGAGGTAACACCTCTATCACTGAGGGAACACCTCTATCACTGAGGGAACACCTCTATCACTGAGGGAACACCGCTATCACTGAGGTAACACCTTTATCACTGAGGGGCCACCTCTATCACTGAGGTAACACCTCTATCACTGAGGTAACACCTTTATCACTGAGGGACCACCTCTATCACTGAGGTAACATCTCTATCACTGAGGTAACACCTTTATCACTGAGGTAACATCTCTATCACTGAGGTAACATCTCTATCACTGAGGTAACACCTCTATCACTGAGGTAACACCTCTATCACTGAGGGACCACCTCTATCACTGAGGTAACACCTCTATCACTGATTGACTACCTCTATCACTGAGGTAACACCTCTAACACTGAGGTAACACCTCTATCACTGAGGTAACACCTCTATCACTGAGGGACCACCTCTATCACTGAGGGACCACCTCTATCACTGAGGTAACACCTCTATCACTGAGGGACCACCTCTATCACTGAGGTAACACCTCTATCACTGAGGGACCACCTCTATCACTGAGGTAATGTCTCTATCACTGAGGGACCACCTCTATCACTGAGGGACCACCTCTATCACTGAGGTCACACCTCTATCACTGAGGTAACACCTCTATCACTGAGGTAACACCTCTATCACTGAGGGACCACCTCTATCACTGAGGTCACACCTCTATCACTGAGGGACCACCTCTATCGCTGAGCGACCACCTCTATCACTGAGGTAACACCTCTATCACTGAGGTCACACCTCTATCACTGAGGGACCACCTCTATCACTGAGGGACCACCTCTATCACTGAGGTAACATCTCTATCACTGAGGTAACACCTCTATCACTGAGGTAACATCTCTATCACTGAGGGACCACCTCTATCACTGAGGTAACACCTCTATCACTGAGGGACCACCTCTATCACTGAGGTAACACCTCTATCACTGAGGGACCACCTCTATCACTGAGGTAACACCTCTATCACTGAGGGACCACCTCTATCACTGAGGTAACACCTCTATCACTGAGGTAACACCTCTATCACTGAGGTAACACCTCTATCACTGAGGGACCACCTCTATCACTGAGGTAACACCTCTATCACTGAGGGACCACCTCTATCACTGAGGACACCTCTATCACTGAGGTAACACCTCTATCACTGAGGGACCACCTCTATCACTGAGGTAACACCTCTATCACTGAGGGACCACCTCTATCACTGAGGTACACCTCTATCACTGAGGTAACACCTCTATCACTGAGGGACCACCTCTATCACTGAGGTAACACCTCTATCACTGAGGGACCACCTCTATCACTGAGGGACCACCTCTATCACTGAGGTCACACCTCTATCACTGAGGTAACACCTCTATCACTGAGGTAACACCTCTATCACTGAGCACCCTCTATCACTATGACCACCTCTATCACTGAGGGACCACCTCTATCACTGAGGTAACACCTCTATCACTGAGGGACCACCTCTATCCTGAGGCCACCTCTATCACTGAGGTAACACCTCTATCACTGAGGTAACATCTCTATCCGGTACACTCTTCATGATTGACTACCTCTATCACGAGTAACACCTCTATCACTGAGGGACCACCTCTATCACTGAGGTAACACCTCTATCACTGATTGACTACCTCTATCACTGAGGGACCACCTCTATCACTGAGGTAACACCTCTATCACTGAGGTAACATCTCTATCACTGATTGACTACCTCTATCACTGAGGGACCACCTCTATCACTGAGGTAACACCTCTATCACTGAGGTAACACCTCTATCACTGAGGTAACATCTCTATCACTGAGGTAACACCTCTATCACTGAGGTAACATCTCTATCACTGAGGTAACACCTCTAACACTGAGGTAACACCTCTATCACTGAGGTAACACCTCTATCACTGAGGGACCACCTCTATCACTGAGGTAACACCTCTATCACTGAGGGACCACCTCTATCACTGAGGTCACACCTCTATCACTGAGGGACCACCTCTATCGCTGAGCGACCACCTCTATCACTGAGGTAACACCTCTATCACTGAGGTCACACCTCTATCACTGAGGGACCACCTCTATCGCTGAGGGACCACCTCTATCACTGAGGTAACATCTCTATCACTGAGGTCACACCTCTATCACTGAGGTAACATCTCTATCACTGAGGGACCACCTCTATCACTGAGGTAACACCTCTATCACTGAGGTGACAGCTCTATCACTGAGGTAACACCTCTATCACTGAGGGACCACCTCTATCACTGAGGTAACACCTCTATCACTGATTGACTACCTCTATCACTAAGGGACCACCTCTATCACTGAGGTAACACCTCTATCACTGAGGTCACACCTCTATCACTGAGGTAACACCTCTATCACTGAGGGACCACTTCTATCACTGAGGGACCACCTCTATCACTGAGGTGACAGCTCTATCACTGAGGGACCACCTCTATCACTGAGGTGACAGCTCTATCACTGAGGGACCACCTCTATCACTGAGGTAACACCTCTATCACTGAGGGACCACTTCTATCACTGAGGGACCACCTCTATCACTGAGGTGACAGCTCTATCACTGAGGGACCACCTCTATCACTGAGGTGACAGCTCTATCACTGAGGGACCACCTCTATCACTGAGGTAACACCTCTTTCACTGAAGGACCATTTCTATCACTGAAGGACCACCTCTATCACTGAGGGACCACCTCTATCACTGAGGTAACACCTCTATCACGAAGGGACCACCTCTATCACTGAGGTAACACCTATATCACTGAGGGACCACCTCTATCACTGAGGTAACACCTCTATCACGAAGGGACCACCTCTATCACTGAGGTAACACCTCTATCACTGAGGGAACACCTCTATCACTGAGGTAACACCTCTATCACGAAGGGACCACCTCTATCACTGAGGTAACACCTCTATCACTGAGGTAACACCTCTATCACTGAGGTAACACCTCTATCACTGAGGTAACACCTCTATCACTGAGGTAACTGCCCTGACATATCCCCTGGAATAAGAATATCTATCAATTCTCAGCTCTGGGCCTGAGTGCAGTCTGCAAATCACCACTTGTGCTATAAAGCACTAATTTTACACCATCTTCTTATATAGAGTTAGTATTAATACAAAAACGCATTATCACAAGCAACTTTAGAAACAAGTTCATCACAGCATTTAAAACAGAAAATGTGTACCTGAAGAAATGTTCCCATTTCTACTGCACATTTCACAAGCTCAGGGCATTTTATAACATTTTACAGCCAATTCATTATTTTCATTCACTGCTGGAATGTAAAAAACAGTCAATTTATGCACAAGATCTTACAAAGAGCTTTGATAATAACTAGATTGTGTTCTTCACGTTGATTGAAGAATAAATATAGATCACGCTACAAAATAAAAAGAACTCCTCGTATCAAAAGAGAAATCTTTATTAATCCAGAAACAGTCAATATTCTCAGCATTGTGAAATCAACTTGTTTACTAAATTAATCCTCACAATTTAATATAAGGTTGCTTTTCCGATCCTAGTTTTTCAATAATATTTCTTATCTAATCTCCATAATAATTCTCCCCCCTCCCCATGGGAGCGAGTCCCACATTCTCCCCACTCCCTGTGGGAGCAATTCCCACATTCTCCCCACTCCCTGTGGGAGCAATTCCCACATTCTCCCCCCTCTCTGTGGGAGCAATTCCCACATTCTCCCCACTCCCTGTGGGAGCAATTCCCACATTCTCCCCACTCTCTGTGGGAGCGAGTCCCACATTCTCCCCACTCCCTGTGGGAGCAATTCCCACATTCTCCCCACTCCCTGTGGGAGCAATTCCCACATTCTCCCCACTCCCTGTGGGAGCAATTCCCACATTCTCCCCCCTCTCTGTGGGAGTGAGTCCCACATTCTCCCCCCTCTCTGTGGGAGTGAGTCCTACATTCTCCCCCCTCCCTGTGGGAGCGAGTCCCTCATTCTCCCACTCCCTGTGGGAGTGAGTCCACATCTCCCCCCTCTCTGTGGGAGTGAGTCCCACATTCTCCCCCCTCCCTGTGGGAGCGAGTCCCTCATTCTCCCCACTCCCCGTGGGAGCGAGTCCCACATTCTCCCCCCTCTCTGTGGGAGCGAGTCCCACATTCTCCCCTCTCTGTGGGAGCGAGTCCCACTTCTCCCCCCTCCCTGTGGGAGCGAGTCCCACATTCTCCCCACTCCCTGTGGAAGCGAGTCCCACATTCTCCCCACTCCCTGTGGGAGCGAGTCCCACATTCTCCCCACTCCCTGTGGAAAGTCCCACATTCTCCCCACTCCCTGTGGGAAGAGTCCCACATTCTCCCCACTCCCTGTGGGAGCGAGTCCCACATTCTCCCCACTCCCTGTGGGAGCGAGTCCCACATTCTCCCCACTCCCTGTGGGAGCGAGTCCCACATTCTCCCCACTCCCTGTGGGAGCGAGTCCCACATTCTCCCCACTCCCTGTGGGAACGAGTCCCACATTCTCCCCACTCCCTGTGGGAACGAGTCCCACATTCTCCCCACTCCCTGTGGGAACGAGTCCCACATTCTCCCCACTCCCTGTGGGAACGAGTCCCACATTCTCCCCACTCCCTGTGGGAACGAGTCCCACATTCTCCCCACTCCCTGTGGGAACGAGTCCCACATTCTCCCCACTCCCTGTGGGAACGAGTCCCACATTCTCCCCACTCCCTGTGGGAACGAGTCCCACATTCTCCCCCCTCCCTGTGGGAACGAGTCCCACATTCTCCCCACTCCCTGTGGGAGTGAGTCCCACATTCTCCCCCCTCTCTGTGGGAGTGAGTCCCACATTCTCCCCCCTCCCTGTGGGAGCAATTCCCACATTCTCCCCCCTCCCTGTGGGAACGAGTCCCACATACTCATCAGTCTCTGGGTGAAGAAGCTTCTCTGGAATCATTTATTGGGTTTATCAGTGAGTATCTTATATCAATGGCCTTTAGATTTACTCATCGCCCACTCTGACCATTTTTTGACAAACTCTAATTCAAGTAATTCATACAAATTATAAATAGCAATATATTTGTGTGAAATAAATTAACTGTTATAAGAAGTCCCATGAGCACTTGAACTGTGAATAAAAGATGATTGAATGTGCTTTATGAACCAAAAATGTTGGAAATACTCAGTAGGTCTAACAGCATCTGTGGGGGAAGAAACAATATTAACCTTTCAGGTCATTGCTTTTTCATCAGGTTTAAACATGTAACGAGATGTAGAAATGGAGGAAGGAAGAAAAAAAGAAGTCTGTGTTAGGGTTGAGGACAGGAGAGATTAAAAGGAACGATAAAAAAAATAAATGTGGGCTTTAAACTGATTCGGGGGGGGGGGGATCCTAAGTAGTTGGGGTGCTAAGAGGGATGAGAGTAAGGGGGTCATAGAGGAAAGCTGTAAAACACAGCGGCGTACGGGTGGGGTAGGGCATGGTTTGAAATACGTATACTTTAATGCAAGGAGTATTCGCAATAAGAGGGAGGAACTTGCAGCTTGGACCAGTACCTGGAACTTCGATGTTGTGGCCATTTCAGAGACTTGGGTAGAGCAGGGACAAGAATGGATGTTGCAGCTTCCGGGGTTCAAATGCTTTAGTTGGAGTAGAGAAGGAGGTAGTAGAGGGGGAGGAGTGGCATTATTAGTCAAAGGCTGTATCACAGTGACAGAAAAGAAGTTTGATGAGGACTTGTCTGTTGAGGTAGTATGGGCTGAGATTAGAAACAGGAGAGGAGAGGTCACCCTGTTGGGAGTCTTTTATAGACCTCCTAAAAGTTCTAGAGAGGTAGAGGAAAGGATTGCAAAGTCGATCCTGGACAGGAGTGAAAGTAATAGGGTAATTGTTATGGGGGACTTTAACTTTACTAATATTGATTGGAATAGCTATAGCTCTAGCTCGTTAGAGGGGTCAGTTTTCGTACAAAGTGTGCAGGAAGGTTTTTTGACTCAGTATGTAGATAGGCCAACTAGAGGTGAGGCTACATTGGATTTGGTGCTGGGCAATGAGCCAGACCAGGTGTTAGGCTTGGAAGTTAGTGAACATTTTGGTGATAGTGACCACAATTCGGTTACGTTCACCTTAGTGATGGATAGGGATAGGCATGAAGCTGGGGGCAGTAGTTATAGCTGGGGGAAGGGTAATTATGAGGCCATCAGGAGAGAATTAGGGTGCATAGATTGGACTAGGAAACTACAGGGACTGGGAACATCTGGAATGTGGAGCTTATTCAAGGAGCAGCTGCTGCGAGTCCTTGATAAGTATGTCCCTGTCAGGCAAGGAGGAAATGGTCGAGTAAGAGAACCTTGGTGTACGAAAAAAGTTGATTTGCTGGTTAAAAGAAAAGGAGGCTTATGTCAGGATGAGGCTTGAAGGCTCGGTTAGTGCAATGGATAGCTATAGATTAGCCAGGAGGGAGCTAAAGAGTGAATTGAGGAGAGCTAAGAGAGGACACGAGAAGACTTTGGCTGATAGGATTAAGGAGAATCCTAAAGCTTTCTTTAGATATGTTAAGAATAGAAGATTGGTTAGGGCAAGATTAGGGCCAGTCATAGACAGCAGTGGGAAGTTGTGCGTGGAGCCTGAAGAGATTGGAGAGGCACTGAATAAATATTTCTCTTCGGTATTCACGCAGGGTGATGTAAATGTAGTTATGGAGAACACTGAGGTACAGGGTTGCAAACTGGAAAGTATTGAAGTAGATAGGGAGGATGTGCTAGAATTCTCGAGGGTTTGAAGTTGGATAAGTCCCCTGGGCCGGACGGGATTTACCCTAGGATTCTCTGGGAGGCAAGAGAGGAGATTGCAGAGCCTCTGGCTTGATCTTACAGGTCATAGTTATTAAGGTTTCGTGAAGGGTAGGTCATGCCTTACTAACCTCATTGAGTTTTTTGAGAAAGTGACCAAAGAGGTGGATGGGGGTAAGGCGGTTGATGTAGTATATATGGACTTTAGTAAGGCGTTTGATAAGGTGGCCCATGGAAGACTTCTACAGAAAATGCAGATGTATGGAATAGAGGGTGATTTAGCTAATTGGATTAGGAATTGGCTAGCAGATAGAAGACAGAGGGTGGTGGTTGATGGGAGATATTCATCGTGGAGTTCGGTGACAAGTGGTGTACCTCAGGGGTCTGTTTTGGGGCCCCTGCTGTTTGTAATTTTTATAAATGATCTGGATGAGGGTATTGAGGATGGATTAGTAAATTTGCAGATGACACTAAAGTCGGTGGAGTGGTAGATAGTGAAGAGGGGTGTTATAGTTTGCAGAGAGACTTGGACAAGTTGCAGAGCTGGGCCGAGAGGTGGCAAATGGAGTTTAATGTGGAAAAGTGTGAGGTAATGCACTTTGGCAGGAAAAATAAATGTGTAGAGTATAGGGCTAATGAACATAGAAATTAGAACATAGAACAATACAGCACAGAACAGGCCCTTCGGCCTTCGATGTTTGTGCCGACCAAAATAAAAAGCAATGCCCCTCCTAACTAAACCATTCCCTTCTCATCCATATACTTATCAACTAACCTCTTAAACGCCACCAAACTTGGCGCATCTACAACAGCTGCAGGCAGGGCATTCCACCCTAATCACTCTTTGAGTAAAGAACCTACCTCTGATATCCGTCCTATAACTCATACCCCTTAATTTAAAGTTGTGTCCCCTCGTGCTAGCTTTTTCCATCCTAGGAAAAAGGCTATCACTGTCCACCCTATCCAAACCTCTAATTATCTTATATGTTTCAATAAGATCCCCCCTTAGCCGCCTCCTTTCTAACGAAAACAACCTCAAATCCTTCAACCTCTCTTCATAGGACCTGCCCTCCATACCAGGCAACATCCTAGTAAACCTCCTCTGTACCCTCTCCAATGCCTCCACATCTTTCTTATAATGTGGCGACCAGAACTGCACACAATACTCCAAGTGCGGCCGCACTAGAGTTTTGTACAGCTGCAACATGATGCTGCGGCTCCTAAATTCAATCCCCCTACCAATAAAAGCTAAGACTCCATAAGCCTTCTTAACAACTTTATCCACTTGATGCCTACTTTCAGGGATCTATTGACACATACACCAAGATCCTTCTGTTCCTCAACACTATTAAGAGCCCTACCATTAGCCCTATACTCTACACATTTATTGTTCCTGCCAAAGTGCATTACCTCACACTTTTCCACATTAAACTCCATTGCCACCTCTCGGCCCAGCTCTGCAACTTGTCCAAGTCACTCTGTAAACTAAAACACCCCTCTTCACTATCTACCACACCACCAACTTTAGTATCATCTGCAAATTTACTGATCCATCCCTCAATACCCTCATCCAGATCATTTATAAAAATTACAAACAGCAGGGGCCCCAAAACAGACCCCTGAGGCACACCACTCGTCACCGAACTCCACGATGAAAATCTCCCATCAACCACCACCCTCTGTCTTCTATCTGCCAGCCAATTTCTAATCCAATTAGCTAAATCACCCTCTATTCCACACATCTGCATTTTCTGTAGAAGTCTTCCATGGGCCACCTTATCAAAAGCCTTACTAAAGTCCATATATACTACATCAACCGCCTTACCCCCATCCACCTCTCTGGTCACTTTCTCAAAAAACTCAATGAGGTTAGTAAGGCATGACCTACCCTTCACGAAACCATGCTGATATCCCCAATCAATTCATTTCTCTCTAAATAAACTATAAATCCTATCCTAATAATTCTCTCCAATACCTTGCCCACCACAGAAGTAAGACTCACTGGCCTATAATTCCCAGGAAGGTCTCTCTTCCCTTTCTTAAACAATGGGACCACATTCGCCATCCTCCAGTCCTCGGAACCACACCCGTAACCAACGAGGACCTGAAGATCAGAGCCAGAGGCTCTGCAATCTCCTCTCTGCCTCCCAGAGAATCCTAGGGTAAATCCCGTCCGGCCCAGGGGACTTATCCAACTTCAAAACCCTCGAGAATTTCTAACACATCCTCCCTATCTACTACAATACTCCCCAATTTGCAACCCTGTACCTCAGTGCTCTCCACAGCTACATTTCCAGCACTCTGCGTGAATACCGAAGAGAAATATTTATTCAGTGCCTCGCCAATCTCTTCAGGCTCCACGCACAACTTCCCACTGCTATCTATGACTGGCCTAACTTGCCCTAACCAATCTTCTATTCTTAACATATCGAAAGAAAGCTTTAGGATTCTCCTTAATCCTATCAGCCAATCTTCTCGTGAATCAGTAGGGTAGTAGGAATCAGTAGGAATCAGTAGGAATCAGGTTCGGAACAGTAGTGAAGTAGGGCTCTTATAGTGTTGAGGAACAGAAGATCTTGGTGTATGTGTCAATAGATCCCTGAAAGTAGCATCAAGTGGAAAGTTGTTAAGAAGGCAAGAGTCCTAGCTTTATTGGTAAGGGGAATTGATTTAGGAGCCCAACATCATGTTGTACAACTGTACAAACTCTAGTGCGGCGCACTTGGATATTGTGTGCAGTTCTGGTCCCCACATTATAGAAAGATGTGGAGGCATTGGAGAGGGTACAGAGGAGTTTACAGGATGTGCCTGTATGAGGCAGGTCCTATGAAGAGAGTTGAAGGAATTGAGGTTGTTTTCGTTAGAAAGAGGCGGCTATAGGGTATCTTATTGAAGCATATAAGATATTAAGGTTTAGATAGGAGTGGACGTGATAGCCCTTTTTCTAGGATGGAGAAAGTAGCACGAGGGGACACAGCTTTAAATTAAGGTGTATGAGTTATAGGACGATATCAGAGGTAGGTTCTTTACTCAAAGAGTGATAGGGAGTGGAATGCCCTGCCTGCAGCTGTTGTAAATGCGCCAAGTTTGGTGGCGTTTAAGAGTTAATTGATAAGTATATGGAAGAGAAGGGATGGTTTAGTTTGGAGGGGCATTGCTTTTTATTTTGGTCGGCAACAACATCGAAGGCCGAAGGGCCTGTTCTGTGCTGTATGTTCTATGTTAATGTCTTATGATCTTCAGGTCATCGTTGGTACGGTGTGGTTCCGGAGGACTGGAGGATAGCGAATGTGGTTCCCGTTGTTCAAGAAGGGGAAGAGAGACCTTCCAGGGAATTATAGGCCAGTGAGTTTATTCTGTGTGGGCAAAGTATTGAGAGAATAATTAGGGATAGGATTTATAGTTATTTAGAGAGTAATGATGATTGGGAAATAGTTCAGCTGGTTTGTGAAGGGTAGGGCGTGCTTACTAACCTCATTGAGTTTTTTGAAAAAGTGACTAGGAGGTGGATGGGGGTAAGGCGGTTGATGTGGTATATATGGGACTTTAGTAAGGCGTTGATAAGGTGGCCCATGGAAGACTTCTGCAGAAAATGCAGATGTATGGAGAGGGTGATTTAGCCAATTGGTTAGGAATTGGCTAGCAGATAGAAGACAGAGGGTTGTGGTTGATGGGAGATATTCATCTTGGAGTTCGGTGACAAGTGGTTACATCAGGGGTCTGTTTTGGGGCCCCTGCTGTTGTAATTTTATAAATGATCTGGATGAGGTTATGAAGGATGGATTAGTAAATTTGCAGATGACACTAAAGTCGGTGGAGTGGTAGATAGTGAAGAGGGTGTTATAGTTTGCAGAGGGACTTGGACAAGTTGCAGAGCTGGGCCGAGAGGTGGCAAATGGAGTTTAATGTGGAAAAGTGTGAGGTAACGCACTATGGCAGAAATAATAAATGTGTAGAGTATAGGACAATGGTAGGATTCTTAGTAGTCTAGATGAACAGAGGGATCTTGGTGTGTATGTGCATAGATCCCTGAAAGTAGGCAGTCAAGTCGAGAAGTTGTTAAGAAGGCATATGGAGTCTGGCTTTTATTGGTAGGGGATTGAATTTCGGAGCCGCAACGTCATGTTGCAAATGTACAAAACTCTAGTGCGGCCGCACTTGGAGTATTGTGTGCAGTTCTGGTCCCCACATTATAAGAAAGATGTGGAGGCATTGGAGAGGGTACAGAGGCGGTTTACCAGGATGTTGCCTGGTATGGAGGGCAGGTCTTATGAGGAGAGGCTGAGGGATTTGAGGTTGTTTTCGTTAGAAAGGAGGAGACTAAGAGGGGACCTGATCGAAACATATAAGATGATTAGAGGTTTAGATAGGGTGGACAGGGATAGCCTTTTTCCTAGGATGGAAAAAGCTAGCACGAGGGGACACAGCTTTAAATTAAGGGGTGATAGTTATAGGACGGATATCAGAGGCAGGTTCTTTACCCAAAAGGTGGTTCGGGAGTGGAATGCCCTGCCTGCAGCAGTTGTAGATGCGCCAAGGTTGGTGGCGTTTAAGAGGTTAGTTGATAAGTATATGGAAGAGAAGGGAATGGTTTAGTTTGGAGGGGCATTGCTTTTTATATTGGTCGGCGCAACATCGAAGGCCGAAGGGCCTGTTCTGTGCTGTAATGTTCTATGTACTATGTTCTATAATGCTAGCACAAGTAGAGAATCAACGTAGAGTCTATAAACGGTGACAATTCCCAGCACTTACTGTCCAAAATTCATGGAAGCAAAGGTTATGACTAAAGATTAGAATCAACGTTTAGACCAGATTTGGATTAGTAAATTTGCAGATGACACTAAAGTCGGTGGAGTGGTAGATAGTGAAGAGGGGTGTTATAGTTTGCAGAGGGACTTGGACAAGTTGCAGAGCTGGGCCGAGAGGTGGCAAATGGAGTTTAATGTGGAAAAGTGTGAGGTAATGCACTATGGCAGAAATAATAAATGTGTAGAGTATAGGGCAAATGGTAGGATTCTTAGTAGTCTAGATGAACAGAGGGATCTTGGTGTGTATGTGCATAGATCCCTGAAAGTAGGCAGTCAGGTCGAGAAGGTTGTTAGGAAGGCATATGGAGTCTTGGCTTTTATTGGTAGAGGGATTGAATTTCGGAGCCGCAACGTCATGTTGCAACTGTACAAAACTCTAGTGCGGCCGCACTTGGAGTATTGTGTGCAGTTCTGGTCCCCACATTATAAGAAAGATGTGGAGGCATTGGAGAGGGTACAGAGGAGGTTTACCAGGATGTTGCCTGGTATGGAGGGCAGGTCTTATGAGGAGAGGCTGAGAGGCTTTTTATATTGGTCGGTGCAACATCGAAGGCCGAAGGGCCTGTTCTGTGCTGTAATGTTCTATGTCCTATGTTCAGAGATTGTAAAGGTGACAAACCGTTTTCAGGATTCTGTTAGAACGATGTCAGAGTCAGGGATCAGAGTCAGAATCAAACACAATGAAAATGGCAAGAGGCTGGAACTCAGGGCCCTGCTGTTTTGGGTTTGGTCTCCCCCATGTCCAAAAGACCACATCATGATCAATGACTGTAACATATTAAATAGAAATACTTACAACAGGACACTATGTTTGGCAGCTTGGGTGATGAGAAGGTAAAAGGTCAGATGTTGTATCTCCTTCAATTGAATGGAAAGGTGTCACCGGAAAGGAAAGAAGAATTGGCGGTGATGGAAAAGTGGTTCAGGATCACATGGAGGGGATGCTGAAAGTGCAGGGACAAGGAGAGATATCTTTGATGCTGAATTGACAAAGGGTGAGTTATTGAACGTGCAGGATGATGGGGTGCCACCATCCTGGGACAGAGAGGAATGGCCAAGGATAAAAGTAGTCAAGAGTTCACTCAAACATTGAGGGAAGGGAATCTTCAAAGGGAAAAAGGAAAATGTATCAGAATCATGGAATATGGAATTGTTGGAACAGATGTAACAGTGATATCTAAACCTTTAGGTTAAGGAATAGAATTAGAACATAGAACATTACAGCGCAGTACAGGCCCTTCGGCCCTCGATGTTGCGCCGACCAGTGGAACCAATCTAATGACTTAAACCAATCCTCTAACTTAAACTATTCCAATGTAATCCATATGCCTATCCACTGACCATTTGAACACCCTCAAACTTGGCGAGTCCGCAACTGCTGCAGACAGGGCATTCCACACCTTACTACCCTCTGAGTAAAAAACCCACCTCTAGCATCCGTCCTATAACTACCACCCCTTGTACTCTAGTTGTACTCTAATTTCTCGTAGGATCACAAGCAGCTTTATTTCCATCTTTTCTTCCTGCTGGTTTAGGCTCCAATGTAACTTTTGAAAACTTTTCTGGGTTGCATCATGATTTAACTGAAACCAAAACAAGAAATTCTGAATGTGCCAAAGGTTCTATCCAAGTAGCACTAATATCTCATCCTTCAATTATCAATCACAAATTTTTCAATTTTCAGGCAGATTGATTAATCTGAGTAATCCCAGGATTCAATAGCAAAGATTAGAATGTAATAAAAGGTCACTGGGTAAATATCAAAAGAATTTCTTCAGGCTTTGGGCTTATTTTTGTTATGCCACATTTTCTGTCGGCTCACATGAAGCAAAGATATTTAAACTGGAGGGGAGGGGCCGTGGGGGGAGGGGCCGTGGGGGGAGGGGCCACAGGGGGAGGGGCTGCGGGGGGAGGGGCCACAGGGGAGGGGCCTGTGGGGGAGGGGCCACCAGGGGGAGGGGCCACAGGGGGAGGGGGCTGCAGGGGGATCAATTGCCGGGGGGGAGGGGAGGGGTGACTGAAGGGGCGGAACAACGCAGGGGAGGTGACCTTTGTAAAGTAAATGCAGTTAGTTTCCCGAACTGTAGACAAAGGTTGTGAGTGAATGAAGCAGCATTAAATTAGTAAACACAATAGATCAGTGCAACAGACAAGGCTGAAATATCTGCTATCTTCAGCCAGAAGTGCCCAGTGGATGATCCATCTTTGTCTCCTCCCGAGATCCCAGCATTATAGATGTCAATCTTCAGCAAATTCGATGCACTCCATGTGACATCAGAAATGGCCAAAGAGACTGGATACTGCAAAAGCTGGTTGCTAACAACGTTCCAACAATAGTACTGAAGACTTGGTGCTCCAGAACGAGCTGCACTCCTAGCCAAACAGAGTTCCAGTACAGCTATAATATTGGTATAGACCCGGCAATGTGGACATTTTCCCATAGAAAACCTGTACATAAAAAGGACAAATCCAACCCAAGCAATTACCAACCAACTTCCCTGGTGAAGAAAGAGTATTTTCTGTTACAGTGACTATTCATTGTGCCTCCATTCAGAATCATTCAAAGCAGCCTGTGTTGCTCTTACATTACAGAAAGCATCACATGTCACAGTCTGGAGTGAGCTGCAGAATCTGATCAATCTTTATCTCAAAACACAATCGCCATCCCTGTTAATATTTCTATTGTTGCAGATTCTTTCCCTAATGCAAACCTGAAATAATAAATGTTCATAAAACAAACACCAATTAGTGAACAAGTGGAATAATTCTGAAAAGATATTAATTAATAATAAAATACATTATTTCTAATGCAATAGCCTAAGTTCCACTATATCTCAATTAATGGTTTGTTTACAACATAATCAACATAATCGAGTTAAAATGTAAAGTCCCCAAATGTTAATATTCCTTAAATGCTTGGGTTTAAATCATTATTTTGATGGAGTAATTTATTCTACTGGTTTCAGCCCAGTGTTGTGTTATATGACTTGATTTTTCTGTCTGATTTGTGTTGTGATGACTGTTGGTACTGAGATCAGCCAGTGTTACTGTCACCACAGTGTCACGGTGCTTAATAACTGCTAAATAGATGCAGCAATGCAGAAATAGAACAGAAAGCAGAGTCTGATAGAGTCTGTGCCACTCATCAGGTATCTGTTAAAGGAGGGAGGTGGGGGGAAAACAGAAACTTTTTAAAATGCTGTTTGTCATCACTTCTGAAAGATGCAGAGCTCTTGTTGGATAGATTAAGTGATGGATCAAGAGGTTATTGGGGCCACACGAGAGTTAAAGACAGCTCAATAAATCACACTGATGTGCAAGAATACTCCAAACCATCACTTCTCTTGGCTAAACTTACAGTCAAAGGACTAATTTGTATTATGTCATGGGTTCATTTGGTGTCATAGAATCACACAGTACAGAAAAGGCCTTTCAGCCCATCAAGTCTGTACTGACAAAAAATGCACTGAAACTACACTGATCTCACCTTCCAGCACTTGGCCCTGAGCCTTTGAATGTCATGGAATTTCAAGTGTTCATCCACATACTTATTAAAGTTGTGAGGTTTCCCACCTCACAATGATGTCTCATTGATCAGATCCTGAGATTCAGATATTTAACCATGAACACTTTATTGGTAGACTTTATATCTAGATCCCGGTTACTGCCATATATGGTACTGCTACCACACAAGTTAATCCCTCCTCGAATGTTTTATGAGTCTATTACCTTGTGACTCTATACATCATACCACAGGTGATGCTATTCTCCAGTTCTACATTAACCCTTGCTCTGTCGAACACCATTACATTATAATGACATGCAAGCACGTACCACAGACTGGAATATTGGAAGGGACATCCAGTCAAACTGGATGTTGTCCCTGTGGATTTGATCACCTGACATTCAATCACCCAATGCTTGAATGCATTTAATTATTTATTCACAGAAGTGGGTGTTGTTGGTAAAGCCAGAAAGTGAGTCCATTACCAACTGCTCAGAAGAGTCACCTGTTGCTATAATATTTGTAGCAGCTTTTAATAAAACTGATCTGGGAGCGGAGTGGGGGATGGAGTTGGGGGAAAATGAGGGAGTGGGGGAGTGGGGAGGGGGGGAAATCAGGGATGGGGGGGGGGTGGTGATGGAGGGGGGGTGGGATGGAGGGGGGTGGTGATGGAGGGAGGGTGGTGATGGAGGGGGGTGGTGATGGAGGGGGTGGTGATGGAGGGGGGGTGGTGGAGGGGGGGTGGTGGATGGAGGGGGGGTGGTGATGGAGGGAGGGTGTGATGGAGGGGGGGTGGTGATGGAGGGGGGGGTGGTGATGGAGGGGGGTGGGTGATGGAGGGGGGGTGGTGATGGAGGGAGGGTAGTGTGGAGGGGGGTGGTGATGGAGGGGGGGTGGTGATGGAGGGGGGGGGTGATGGAGGGGGGGTGGTGATGGAGGAGGGTGGTGATGGAGGGGGGGTGGTGATGGAAGGGGGGGTGGGATGGGGGGGGAGGGGGGGGGGGGGGGGGGGGTGATGGAGGGGGGGTGGTGATGGAGGGGGGGTGGTGATGGAGGGGGGGTGGTGATGGAGGGGGGGTGGTGATGGAGGGAGGGCTGTTCAGGGAACAATTTAGATCCAATCACATCTCTGTGGATTTGTGTCCCTGGAGTGGGATTTGACCTTTGAATCACAGGTCCATTACCAAGTAAACTATAACTGTGTGTACACAATGCAATATTGGATCTAAAGATCTGGAATAACAATATGGAGCTCTGATTTCAAATCCGACCACCTACAAAATACAGATTCACAGAATGAAATTATACAGGAATATAAAAATTATTCATTTATGGTAACTATCTCATTACTGGATAATTCCAAAAACCATCGGGTTCACTAATATTATTTACAGAAGGAAATCTGCCATCCTCTCCAGCTCTGACTCTTCAATGTAGTACTGAGGGAGTGCCGCACTGTCAGAGGGTCAGTGCTGAGGGAGTGCCGCACTGTCAGAGGGTCAGTGCTGAGGGAGTGCCGCACTGTCAGAGGGTCAGTGCTGAGGGAGTGCCGCACTGTCAGAGGGTCAGTGCTGAGGGAGTGCCGCACTGTCAGAGGGTCAGTGCTGAGGGAGTGCCGCACTGTCAGAGGGTCAGTGCTGAGGGAGTGCCGCACTGTCAGAGGGTCAGTGCTGAGGGAGTGCCGCACTGTCAGAGGGTCAGTGCTGAGGGAGTGCCGGACTGTCAGAAGGTCAGTGCTGAGGGAGTGCCGCACTAGAACATAGAACATAGAACATTACAGCACAGAACAGGCCCTTCGGCCTTCGATGTTGCGCCGACCATTATGAAAAAGCAATGACCCTCCAAACTAAACCATTCCCTTCTCTTCCATAAACTTATCAACTAACCTCTTAAACGCCACCAAACTTGGCGCATCTACAACTGCCGCAGGCAGGGCATTCCACTCCCGAACCACCCTTTGGGTAAAGAACCTACCTCTGATATCCGTCCTATAACTATCACCCCTTAATTTAAAGCTGTGTCCCCTCGTGCTAGCTTTCTCCATCCTAGGAAAAAGGCTATCACTGTCCACCCTATCTAAACCTCTAATCATCTTATATGTTTCGATAAGGTCTCCTTTTAGCCACCTCCTTTCTAACGAAAACAACCTCAAATCCCTCAGCCTCTCCTCATAAGACCTGCCCTCCATACCAGGCAACATCCTGGTAACCTCCTCTGTACCCTCTCCAAGCTCCACATCTTTCTTATAATGTGGGGACCAGAACTGCACAATACTCCAAGTGCGGCGCACTAGAGTTTTGTACAGTTTGCAACAAGACGTTGCGGCTCCGAAATTCATCCCCCTACCAATAAAAAGCCAAGACTCCATAGCCTTCTTAAAACACCTTCTCGGACTTGACTGCCTACTTTCAGGGATCTATGCACATACACACCAAGATCCCTCTTTTCATCTAGACTACTAAGAATCCTACCATTTGCCCATACTCTTACACATTTATTATTTCTGCCATAGTGCATTACCTCACACTTTCCACATTAAACTCCATTGCCACCTCTCGGCCCAGCTCTGCAACTTGTCCAAGTCCCTCTGCAAACTATAACACCCCCATCTTCACTATTATCTACACTCCACCGACTTTAGTATCATCTGCAAAATTACTAATCCATCCTTCAATACCCTCATCCAGATCATTTTAAAAAATTACATACAGCAGGGGCCCCAAAACAACAGACCCCTGAGGTACACCACTTGTCACCGAACTCCACGATGGAATATCTCCCTCAAACACCACCCTCTGTCTTCTATCCGCCTAAAAAAAGCCAATCCAACCCAATTAGCTAAATCACCCCTATCCATACATCTGCATTTTTGCAGAAATCTTCCAATGGGCCACATTATCAAACGCCTTACTAAAGTCCATATATACCACACAACCACCTTACCCCCATTCCCCTCTTTGGTCACTTTTAAAAAAAATCAATGAGGTTAGTAAGGCACGACCTCCCTCACAAAACCATAGCTGACTATCCCAATCAATTCATTTCTCTAAAATAACTATAAATCCTATCCCTAATTATTCTCTCCAACTTTGCCCACAACAGAAGTAAGACTCACTGGCCTATAATTCCCTGGAAGGTCTCTCTTCCCCTTCTTGAACAAGGGACCACATTCGCTATCCTCCAGTCTTCCGGAACACACCCGTAACCCAACGGGTTACCCCATTCACTCCGGTAAACACATCTTCACGAGGGACCACCTCTTGTCACTGAGGTAAACCTCTATCACTGAGGGACAACCTCTTGTCACTGAGGTTAAATCTCTTCACTGAGGAACCACCTCTATCACTGAGGTAACCCTCTATCTGTGAGGGGACCATCTCTTCATGAGGGGGGCAACCCTATCACTCGGGTAACACCTCTATCACTGAGGTAACCAACCTCTATCACTGAGGGACCACCACTAAAACTGAGGGACCACCTCTATCACTGAGGGACAATCTCTTCACTGAGGGACCACTCTATCACTGAGGTAACACCTCTATCACTGGAGGGGACCACTCGATCACTGAGGGAACACGTCTATCACTGAGGTAACATCTCTATCAATGAGGGACCCCCTCTATCCCTGAGGTAAATCCTATCACTTCAGGTAACACTTCTATCACTGAGGGAAACACCTCTCTCACTGAGGGACCATCTACTATCATGAGGGACCACCTCTATCACTGAGGAACACATCTATACTGAGGACATCTTTATCATTGAGGGACAACCCTCTATCACTGAGGACACCTCTATCACTGAGGTAACACCTCTATCACTGAGGTAACACCTCTATCACTGACGGTAACACCTCATCACTGAGGAACACCTCTACACTGAGGACACCTCTATCACTGAGGGAACACCGCTATCACTGAGGGAACACCTTTATCACTGAGGGGCCACCTCTATCACTGAGGTAACACTCTATCACTGAGGTAAAAACCTTTATCCACTGAGGGGCACACCTCTACACTGAGGTAACATCTCTATCACTGAGGTACACCTTATCACTGAGGGTAAACATCTCTATCACGAGGTAAAATCTCTATCATGAGGAACACCATATCACTGAGGTAACACCTCTATCACTGAGGGACCACCCCTAATCACTGAGGTAAACACCTCTATCACTGATGACTCCCCTATCACTGAGGTAACCACCTCTAACAATGAGGTAACCACCTCTATCACTGAGGGAACCACCTCTATCACTGAGGGACCACCTCTATACTGAGGTAACACCTCTATCACTGAGGGACCACCTCTATCAATGAGGAACACCTCTATCACTGAGGGAACACCTCTATCACTGAGGTAATGTCTCTATCACTGAGGGACCACTCTATCACTGAGGGACCACCTCTACACTGAGGTCACACCTCAATCATGAGTAACACCTCTATCACTGAGGTAACACCTCTATCACTGAGGGACCACCTCTATCACTGAGGTCCACCACTCTATCACTGAGGGAACAACTCTATCACTGAGGTCACACCTCTATCACTGAGGTAACACCTCTATCACTGAGGGACCACCTCTATCACTGAGGTAACCCTTTATCACTGAGGGAACATCTCTATCACTGAGGTAACACCTCTATCACTGAAGGTAACACCTCTATCACTGAGGGACCACCTCTATCACTGAGGACCACCTCTATCACTGAGGTAACACCTTATCACTGAGGGTAACATCTCTATCACTGAGGTAACATCTCTATCACTGAAGGTAACACCTCTATCACGAGGTACACACCTCTATCACTGAGGGAACCCACCTCTTCACTGAGGTAACACCTCTATCACTGATTGACTAACCTCTATCCCCACCTGAGGTAACACCTCTAACAACGAGGTAACACCTCTATCACGAGGTAACACCTCTATCACTGAGGGACCACCTCTATCACTGAGGGACCACCTCTCACCGAGTAACACCTCTATCACTGAGGGACCACCTCTATCACTGAGGTAACACCTTATCACGAGACCACCTCTATCACTGAGGGACACCTCTATCACTGAGGTAAACCTCATCACTGAGGACCACCTCTATCACTGAGGGAATCTCATCACTGAGGAACACCTTATCACTGAGGTCACACCTCTACACTGAGGTAACACCTCTAACACTGAGGTACACCTCTTCACTGAGGACCACCCTACCGTCACACCTCTATCACTGAGGGACCACCTCTATCATGAGGTCACACTTATCACTGAGGTAACACTCTATCACTGAGGGACCACCTCTATCACTGAGGTCACACCTCTATCACTGATTGACCACCTCTATCACTGAGGGACCACCTCTATCATGAGGTAACACCTCTATCACTGAGGGACCACCTCTATCACTGAGGGACCACCTCTATCACTGAGGTACACCTCTATCACTGAGGAAATCTTATCACTGAGGTAACTCTCTATCACTGATGACTACTCTATCACTGAGGTAACACCTCATCACTGAGGGACCACCTCTATCACTGAGGTAAAACTCTATCACGAGACTAATCTATCATGAGGGACCACCTCTATCACTGAGGTAAACACCTCTATCCTGAGGTAACATCTCTATCACGGAGACTAACCTCTATCACTGAGGGGACCACCTCTATCACTGAGGTAACACCTCTATCACTGAGGTAAAACCTCTATCACTGAAGGTAACATCTCTATCACTGAGGTAACACCTCTATCACTGAGGTAAATCTCTATCACTGAGGTAACACCTCTAACACTGAGGTAACACCTCATCACTGAGGTAACACCTCTATCACTGAGGGACCACCTCTATCACTGAGGTAACACCTCTATCACTGAGGGAACACCTCTATCACTGAGGTCACACCTCTATCATGAGGGACCAACTCTATCGCTGAGCGGACCACTCTACACTGAAGGAAACACCCTCTATCACTGAGGTCACACCTTCTATCACTGAGGACCACCTCTACGCTGAGGGACAACCTCTATCCACTGAGGTAACACTCTATCACTGAGGTCACCACCTCTATCACTGAGGAACATCTCTATCACTGAGGGACCACATTATCACTGAGGTAAAAACCTCTATCACTGATGTGCAGCTCTATCACTGAGGTAACACCTCTATCACTGAGGGACCACCTCTATCACTGAGGTAACACCTCTATCACTGTTGACTACCTCTATCACTAAGGGACCACCTCTATCACTGAGGTAACACCCTATCACTGAGGTCACACCTCTATCACTGAGGTAACACCTCTATCACTGAGGGACCCAACTCTATCACTGAGGGACCACCTCTATCACTGAGGTGACAGCTCTATCACTGAGGGACCACCTCTATCACTGAGGTGACAGCTCTATCACTGAGGGACCACCTCTATCACTGAGGTAACACCTCTTTCACTGAAGGACCATTTCTATCACTGAAGGACCACCTCTATCACTGAGGGACCACCTCTATCACTGAGGTAACACCTCTATCACGAAGGGACCACCTCTATCACTGAGGTAACACCTATATCACTGAGGGACCACCTCTATCACTGAGGTAACACCTCTATCACGAAGGGACCACCTCTATCACTGAGGTAACACCTCTATCACTGAGGGAACACCTCTATCACTGAGGTAACACCTCTATCACGAAGGGACCACCTCTATCACTGAGGTAACACCTCTATCACTGAGGTAACACCTCTATCACTGAGGTAACACCTCTATCACTGAGGTAACACCTCTATCACTGAGGTAACTGCCCTGACATATCCCCTGGAATAAGAATATCTATCAATTCTCAGCTCTGGGCCTGAGTGCAGTCTGCAAATCACCACTTGTGCTATAAAGCACTAATTTTACACCATCTTCTTATATAGAGTTAGTATTAATACAAAAACGCATTATCACAAGCAACTTTAGAAACAAGTTCATCACAGCATTTAAAACAGAAAATGTGTACCTGAAGAAATGTTCCCATTTCTACTGCACATTTCACAAGCTCAGGGCATTTTATAACATTTTACAGCCAATTCATTATTTTCATTCACTGCTGGAATGTAAAAAACAGTCAATTTATGCACAAGATCTTACAAAGAGCTTTGATAATAACTAGATTGTGTTCTTCACGTTGATTGAAGAATAAATATAGATCACGCTACAAAATAAAAAGAACTCCTCGTATCAAAAGAGAAATCTTTATTAATCCAGAAACAGTCAATATTCTCAGCATTGTGAAATCAACTTGTTTACTAAATTAATCCTCACAATTTAATATAAGGTTGCTTTTCCGATCCTAGTTTTTCAATAATATTTCTTATCTAATCTCCATAATAATTCTCCCCCCTCCCCATGGGAGCGAGTCCCACATTCTCCCCACTCCCTGTGGGAGCAATTCCCACATTCTCCCCACTCCCTGTGGGAGCAATTCCCACATTCTCCCCCCTCTCTGTGGGAGCAATTCCCACATTCTCCCCACTCCCTGTGGGAGCAATTCCCACATTCTCCCCACTCTCTGTGGGAGCGAGTCCCACATTCTCCCCACTCCCTGTGGGAGCAATTCCCACATTCTCCCCACTCCCTGTGGGAGCAATTCCCACATTCTCCCCACTCCCTGTGGGAGCAATTCCCACATTCTCCCCACTCCCTGTGGGAGCAATTCCCACATTCTCCCCCCTCTCTGTGGGAGTGAGTCCCACATTCTCCCCCCTCTCTGTGGGAGTGAGTCCTACATTCTCCCCCCTCCCTGTGGGAGCGAGTCCCTCATTCTCCCACTCCTCTGTGGGAGTGAGTCCACATCTCCCCCCTCTCTGTGGGAGTGAGTCCCACATTATCCCCCCTCCCTGTGGGAGCGAGTCCCTCATTCTCCCCACTCCCCGTGGGAGCGAGTCCACATTCTCCCCCCTCTCTGTGGGAGCGAGTCCCAATTCTCCCCTCTCTGTGGGAGCGAGGTTCCCACTTCTCCCCCTTTCCCGGGGAGTGAGTCCACATTCTCCACCACTCCCTGTGGAAGCGAGTCCCCACAATTCTCCCCACTCCCCGTGGGCGCAAGTCCCACATTCTCCCCACTCCCTGTGGAAAGTCCCACATTCTCCCCCCTCCCCATGGGAAGAGCCCAACATTCTCCCCACTCCCCGTGGGCGCAAGTCCCACATTCTCCCCCCCTCCCTGGGGAGGCAATTCCCACATTCTCCCCCGTCCCTGTGGGAGCGAGTCCCACATTCTCCCCCCTCCCTGTGGGAGCAATTCCCACATTCTCCCCCCTCCCTGTGGGAACGAGTCCCAAATTCTCCCCCCTCCCTGTGGGAACGGAGTCCCACATTCTCCCCCTCCGTGGGAATGGAGTCCCACATTCTCCCACTCCCTGTGGGAATGAGGTCCCACATTCTCCCCCCTCCCTGTGGGAACGAGTTAGTCCAACATTCGGCCCCCATCCCTGTTGGGAAACGAAGTCCCACATTCTCCCCCCTCCTGTGGGAAAGAGTCCCACATTTCCCCACTCCCTGTGGGAGTGAGTCCCACATTCTCCCCCCTCTCTGTGGGAGTGAGTCCCACATTCTCCCCCCTCCCTGTGGGAGCAATTCCCACATTCTCCCCCCTCCCTGTGGGAACGAGTCCCACATACTCATCAGTCTCTGGGTGAAGAAGCTTCTCTGGAATCATTTATTGGGTTTATCAGTGAGTATCTTATATCAATGGCCTTTAGATTTACTCATCGCCCACTCTGACCATTTTTTGACAAACTCTAATTCAAGTAATTCATACAAATTATAAATAGCAATATATTTGTGTGAAATAAATTAACTGTTATAAGAAGTCCCATGAGCACTTGAACTGTGAATAAAAGATGATTGAATGTGCTTTATGAACCAAAAATGTTGGAAATACTCAGTAGGTCTAACAGCATCTGTGGGGGAAGAAACAATATTAACCTTTCAGGTCATTGCTTTTTCATCAGGTTTAAACATGTAACGAGATGTAGAAATGGAGGAAGGAAGAAAAAAAGAAGTCTGTGTTAGGGTTGAGGACAGGAGAGATTAAAAGGAACGATAAAAAAAATAAATGTGGGCTTTAAACTGATTCGGGGGGGGGGGGATCCTAAGTAGTTGGGGTGCTAAGAGGGATGAGAGTAAGGGGGTCATAGAGGAAAGCGTAAAACACAGCGGTACGGGTGGGGTAGGGCATGGTTTGAAATGCGACGTATACTTTAATGCAAGAGTATTCGCAATAAGGGGGGAACTTGCAGCTTGGACCAGTACCTGGAACTTCGATGTTGTGGCCATTTCAGAGACTGGGTAGAGCAGGGACAAGAATGGATGTTGCAGTTCCGGGGTTCAAATGCTTTAGTCGGAGTAGAGAAGGAGGTAGAGGGGGGGAGGAGTGGCATTATTAGTCAAAGACTGTATCACAGTGACAGAAAGAAGTTTGATGAGGACTTGTCTGTTGAGGTAGTATGGGCTGAGATTAGAAACAGGAGAGGAGAGGTCACCCTGTTGGGAGTCTTTTATAGACCTCCTAAAAGTTCTAGAGAGGTTGAGGAAAGGATTGCAAAGTCATTCTGGTCAGGAGTGAAAGTAATAGGGTAATTGTTATGGGGGACTTTAACTTTACTAATATTGATTGGAATAGCTATAGCTCTAGCTCGTTAGAGGGGTCAGTTTTTCGTACAGAGTGTGCAGGAAGGTTTTTTGACTCAGTATGTAGATAGGCCAACTAGAGGTGAGGCTACATTGGATTTGGTGCTGGGCAATGAGCCAGACCAGGTGTTAGGCTTGGAAGTTAGTGAACATTTTGGTGATAGTGACCACAATTCGGTTACGTTCACCTTAGTGATGGATAGGGATAGGCATGAAGCTGGGGGCAGTAGTTATAGCTGGGGGAAGGGTAATTATGAGGCCATCAGGAGAGAATTAGGGTGCATAGATTGGACTAGGAAACTACAGGGACTGGGAACATCTGGAATGTGGAGCTTATTCAAGGAGCAGCTGCTGCGAGTCCTTGATAAGTATGTCCCTGTCAGGCAAGGAGGAAATGGTCGAGTAAGGAACCTGGTGTACGAAAAAAGTTGATTTGCTGGTTAAAAGGAAAAAGGAGGCTTATGTCAGGATGAGGCTTGAAGGCTCAGTTAGTGCAATGGATAGCTATAGATTAGCCAGGAGGGAGCTAAAGAGTGAATTGAGGAGAGCTAAGAGGGGACACGAGAAGACTTTGGCTGATAGGATTAAGGAGAATCCTAAAGCTTTCTTTAGATATGTTAAGAATAGAAGATTGGTTAGGGCAAGATTAGGGCCAGTCATAGACAGCAGTGGGAAGTTGTGCGTGGAGCCTGAAGAGATTGGAGAGGCACTGAATAAATATTTCTCTTCGGTATTCACGCAGGGTGATGTAAATGTAGTTATGGAGAACACTGAGGTACAGGGTTGCAAACTGGAAAGTATTGAAGTAGATAGGGAGGATGTGCTAGATATTCTCGAGGGTTTGAAGTTGGATAAGTCCCCTGGGCCGGACGGGATTTACCCTAGGATTCTCTGGGAGGCAAGAGAGGCGATTGCAGAGCCTCTGGCTCTGATCTTCAGGTCGTCGTTGGTTACGGGTGTGGTTCCGGAGGACTGGAGGATAGCGAATGTGGTCCCATTGTTCAAGAAGGGGAAGAGAGACCTTCCAGGGAATTATAGGCCAGTGAGTCTTACTTCTGTTGTGGGCAAAGTATTGGAGAGAATTATTAGGGATAGGATTTATAGTTATTTAGAGAGAAATGAATTGATTGGGGATAGTCAGCATGGTTTTGTGAAGGGTAGGTCGTGCCTTACTAACCTCATTGAGTTTTTTGAAAAGTGACCAAAGAGGTGGATGGGGGTAAGGCGGTTGATGTGGTATATATGGACTTTAGTAAGGCGTTTGATAAGGTGGCCCATGAAGACTTCTGCAGAAAATGCAGATGTATGGATAGAGGGTGATTTAGCTAATTGGATTAGGAATTGGCTAGCAGATAGAAGACAGAGGGTGGTGGTTGATGGGAGATATTCATCGTGGAGTTCGGTGACAAGTGGTGTACCTCAGGGGTCTGTTTTGGGGCCCCTGCTGTTTGTAATTTTTATAAATGATCTGGATGAGGGTATTGAAGGATGGATTAGTAAATTTGCAGATGACACTAAAGTCGGTGGAGTGGTAGATAGTGAAGAGGGGTGTTATAGTTTGCAGAGAGACTTGGACAAGTTGCAGAGCTGGGCCGAGAGGTGGCAAATGGAGTTTAATGTGGAAAAGTGTGAGGTAATGCACTTTGGCAGGAATAATAAATGTGTAGAGTATAGGGCTAATGGTAGGATTCTTAATAGTGTTGATGAACAGAGGGATCTTGGTGTATGTGCATAGATCCCTGAAAGTAGGCAGTCAAGTCGAGAAGGTTGTTAAGAAGGCATATGGAGTCTTAGCTTTTATTGGTAGGGGGATTGAATTTCGGAGCCGCAACGCATGTTGCAACTGTACAAAACTCTAGTGCGGCCGCACTTGGAGTATTGTGTGCAGTTCTGGTCCCCACATTATAAGAAAGATGTGGAGGCATTGGAGAGGGTACAGAGGAGGTTTACCAGGATGTTGCCTGGTATGGAGGGCAGGTCTTATGAGAGAGGCTGAGGGATTTGAGGTTGTTTTCGTTAGAAAGGAGGCGGCTAAGAGGGGACCTTATGAAACATATAAGATGATTAGAGGTTTAGATAGGGTGGACAGTGATAGCCTTTTTCCTAGGATGGAGAAAGCTAGCACGAGGGGACACAGCTTTAAATTAAGGGTGATATTATAGGACGGATATCAGAGGTAGGTTCTTTACCCAAAGGGTGGTTCGGGAGTGGAATGCCCTGCCTGCAGCAGTTGTAGATGCGCCAAGTTTGGTGGCGTTTAAGAGGTTAGTTGATAAGTATATGGAAGAGAAGGGAATGGTTTAGTTTGGAGGGGCATTGCTTTTTATATTGGTCGGCGCAACATCGAAGGCCGAAGGGCCTGTTCTGTGCTGTAATGTTCTATGTACTATGTTCTATAATGCTAGCACAAGTAGAGAATCAACGTAGAGTCTATAAACGGTGACAATTCCCAGCACTTACTGTCCAAAATTCATGGAAGCAAAGGTTATGACTAAAGATTAGAATCAACGTTTAGACCAGATTTGGATTAGTAAATTTGCAGATGACACTAAAGTCGGTGGAGTGGTAGATAGTGAAGAGGGGTGTTATAGTTTGCAGAGGGACTTGGACAAGTTGCAGAGCTGGGCCGAGAGGTGGCAAATGGAGTTTAATGTGGAAAAGTGTGAGGTAATGCACTATGGCAGAAATAATAAATGTGTAGAGTATAGGGCAAATGATAGGATTCTTAGTAGTCTAGATGAACAGAGGGATCTTGGTGTGATATGTGCATAGATCCCTTGAAAGTAGGCAGTCAGGTCGAGAAGGTTGTAGGAAGGCATATGGAGTCTTTGCTTTTATTGGTAGAGGGATTGAATTTCGGAGCCGCAACGTCATGTTGCAACTGTACAAAACTCTAGTGCGGCCGCACTTGGAGTATTGTGTGCAGTTATGGTCCCCCACATATAAGAAAGATGTGGAGGCATTGGAGAGGGTACAGAGGAGGTTTACCAGGATGTTGCCTGGTATGGAGGGCAGGTCTTATGAGGAGAGGCTGAGAGGCTTTTTATATTGGTCGGTGCAACATCGAAGGCCGAAGGGCCTGTTCTGTGCTGTAATGTTCTATGTCCTATGTTCAGAGATTGTAAAGGTGACAAACCGTTTTCAGGATTCTGTTAGAACGATGTCAGAGTCAGGGATCAGAGTCAGAATCAAACACAATGAAAATGGCAAGAGGCTGGAACTCAGGGCCCTGCTGTTTTGGGTTTGGTCTCCCCCATGTCCAAAAGACCACATCATGATCAATGACTGTAACATATTAAATAGAAATACTTACAACAGGACACTATGTTTGGCAGCTTGGGTGATGAGAAGGTAAAAGGTCAGATGTTGTATCTCCTTCAATTGAATGGAAAGGTGTCACCGGAAAGGAAAGAAGAATTGGCGGTGATGGAAAAGTGGTTCAGGATCACATGGAGGGGATGCTGAAAGTGCAGGGACAAGGAGAGATATCTTTGATGCTGAATTGACAAAGGGTGAGTTATTGAACGTGCAGGATGATGGGGTGCCACCATCCTGGGACAGAGAGGAATGGCCAAGGATAAAAGTAGTCAAGAGTTCACTCAAACATTGAGGGAAGGGAATCTTCAAAGGGAAAAAGGAAAATGTATCAGAATCATGGAATATGGAATTGTTGGAACAGATGTAACAGTGATATCTAAACCTTTAGGTTAAGGAATAGAATTAGAACATAGAACATTACAGCGCAGTACAGGCCCTTCGGCCCTCGATGTTGCGCCGACCAGTGGAACCAATCTAATGACTTAAACCAATCCTCTAACTTAAACTATTCCAATGTAATCCATATGCCTATCCACTGACCATTTGAACACCCTCAAACTTGGCGAGTCCGCAACTGCTGCAGACAGGGCATTCCACACCTTACTACCCTCTGAGTAAAAAACCCACCTCTAGCATCCGTCCTATAACTACCACCCCTTGTACTCTAGTTGTACTCTAATTTCTCGTAGGATCACAAGCAGCTTTATTTCCATCTTTTCTTCCTGCTGGTTTAGGCTCCAATGTAACTTTTGAAAACTTTTCTGGGTTGCATCATGATTTAACTGAAACCAAAACAAGAAATTCTGAATGTGCCAAAGGTTCTATCCAAGTAGCACTAATATCTCATCCTTCAATTATCAATCACAAATTTTTCAATTTTCAGGCAGATTGATTAATCTGAGTAATCCCAGGATTCAATAGCAAAGATTAGAATGTAATAAAAGGTCACTGGGTAAATATCAAAAGAATTTCTTCAGGCTTTGGGCTTATTTTTGTTATGCCACATTTTCTGTCGGCTCACATGAAGCAAAGATATTTAAACTGGAGGGGAGGGGCCGTGGGGGGAGGGGCCGTGGGGGGAGGGGCCACAGGGGGAGGGGCTGCGGGGGGAGGGGCCACAGGGGGATGGGCTGCTGTGGGGGGTGAGGGGCCACAGGGGGAGGGGCACAGGGGGAGGGGCGGCTGCAGGGATCAATTGCGGGGGGAGGGGAGGGGTGACTGAAGGGGCGGAACAACGCAGGGGAGGTGACCTTTGTAAAGTAAATGCAGTTAGTTTCCCGAACTGTAGACAAAGGTTGTGAGTGAATGAAGCAGCATTAAATTAGTAAACACAATAGATCAGTGCAACAGACAAGGCTGAAATATCTGCTATCTTCAGCCAGAAGTGCCCAGTGGATGATCCATCTTTGTCTCCTCCCGAGATCCCAGCATTATAGATGTCAATCTTCAGCAAATTCGATGCACTCCATGTGACATCAGAAATGGCCAAAGAGACTGGATACTGCAAAAGCTGGTTGCTAACAACGTTCCAACAATAGTACTGAAGACTTGGTGCTCCAGAACGAGCTGCACTCCTAGCCAAACAGAGTTCCAGTACAGCTATAATATTGGTATAGACCCGGCAATGTGGACATTTTCCCATAGAAAACCTGTACATAAAAAGGACAAATCCAACCCAAGCAATTACCAACCAACTTCCCTGGTGAAGAAAGAGTATTTTCTGTTACAGTGACTATTCATTGTGCCTCCATTCAGAATCATTCAAAGCAGCCTGTGTTGCTCTTACATTACAGAAAGCATCACATGTCACAGTCTGGAGTGAGCTGCAGAATCTGATCAATCTTTATCTCAAAACACAATCGCCATCCCTGTTAATATTTCTATTGTTGCAGATTCTTTCCCTAATGCAAACCTGAAATAATAAATGTTCATAAAACAAACACCAATTAGTGAACAAGTGGAATAATTCTGAAAAGATATTAATTAATAATAAAATACATTATTTCTAATGCAATAGCCTAAGTTCCACTATATCTCAATTAATGGTTTGTTTACAACATAATCAACATAATCGAGTTAAAATGTAAAGTCCCCAAATGTTAATATTCCTTAAATGCTTGGGTTTAAATCATTATTTTGATGGAGTAATTTATTCTACTGGTTTCAGCCCAGTGTTGTGTTATATGACTTGATTTTTCTGTCTGATTTGCGTTGTGATGACTGTTGGTACTGAGATCAGCCAGTGTTACTGTCACCACAGTGTCACGGTGCTTAATAACTGCTAAATAGATGCAGCAATGCAGAAATAGAACAGAAAGCAGAGTCTGATAGAGTCTGTGCCACTCATCAGGTATCTGTTAAAGGAGGGAGGTGGGGGGAAAACAGAAACTTTTTAAAATGCTGTTTGTCATCACTTCTGAAAGATGCAGAGCTCTTGTTGGATAGATTAAGTGATGGATCAAGAGGTTATTGGGGCCACACGAGAGTTAAAGACAGCTCAATAAATCACACTGATGTGCAAGAATACTCCAAACCATCACTTCTCTTGGCTAAACTTACAGTCAAAGGACTAATTTGTATTATGTCATGGGTTCATTTGGTGTCATAGAATCACACAGTACAGAAAAGGCCTTTCAGCCCATCAAGTCTGTACTGACAAAAAATGCACTGAAACTACACTGATCTCACCTTCCAGCACTTGGCCCTGAGCCTTTGAATGTCATGGAATTTCAAGTGTTCATCCACATACTTATTAAAGTTGTGAGGTTTCCCACCTCACAATGATGTCTCATTGATCAGATCCTGAGATTCAGATATTTAACCATGAACACTTTATTGGTAGACTTTATATCTAGATCCCGGTTACTGCCATATATGGTACTGCTACCACACAAGTTAATCCCTCCTCGAATGTTTTATGAGTCTATTACCTTGTGACTCTATACATCATACCACAGGTGATGCTATTCTCCAGTTCTACATTAACCCTTGCTCTGTCGAACACCATTACATTATAATGACATGCAAGCACGTACCACAGACTGGAATATTGGAAGGGACATCCAGTCAAACTGGATGTTGTCCCTGTGGATTTGATCACCTGACATTCAATCACCCAATGCTTGAATGCATTTAATTATTTATTCACAGAAGTGGGTGTTGTTGGTAAAGCCAGAAAGTGAGTCCATTACCAACTGCTCAGAAGAGTCACCTGTTGCTATAATATTTGTAGCAGCTTTTAATAAAACTGATCTTGGGTGAGCGGAGAGTTGGGGGATGGAAGTTGGGGGAAAATGAGGGAGTGGGGGGAGTGGGGAGGGGGGGGAACATCAGGAGTGGGGTGGTGGTGATGGATGGGGGGGTGGTGATGGAGGGGGGGGTGGTTGAGGGAGGGAGGGTGGTGATGGAGGGGGGGTGGTGATGGAGGGGGGGTGGTGATGGAGGGGGGGTGGTGATGGAGGAGGGTGGTGATGGAGGGGGGGGTTGGTGATGGAGGGAGGGTTTGGTGATTGGAGGGGGGGTGATGGAAGGGTGGGTGGTGATGTGAGGGGAGGGTGGTGATGAGGAGGGGGGGGGGTGGTGATGGGAGGGCGGGTAGTGATGGAGGTGGGGGTGGTGATGAGTGGAGGGGGGGTGTTGGTGCTGGAGGGGGGGGGTGATGAGAGGGGGAGGTGTGATGGAGGAGGGTAGGGATGGATAGGGGGGGGGTGATGGCGGGGGGGTGGGATGGAGGGGGGGGGTGATGAGGGGGGGTGTGATGGATGGGGGGTGGGTGATGGAGGGGTGGGGGTGAGGAGGGGGGGTGGTGTGGAGGGAGGGCTGTTCAGGGAACAAATTTAGATCCAATAACATCTCTGTGGATTTGTGTCCTGGAGTGGGATTTGACCTTTTGAATCAAGGTCCATTACCAAAGTAAACCTATAACTGGTGTGTACACAATGCAATATTGGATCTAAAGATCTGGAATAACAATATGGAGCTCTGATTTCAAATCCGACCACCTACAAAACTACAGATTTCACAGAATGAAAGTATACAGATATAAACAAATATCATTTATGGTAAACTATCTCATTACTGGATACTTCCAAAAACATCGGGTTCACTAATATTATTTACAGAAGGAAATCTGCCATTCATCTCCAGCTCTGACTCTTCAATGTAGTACTGAGGGAGTGCCGCACTGTCAGAGGGTCAGTGCTGAGGGAGTGCCGCACTGCAGAGGGTCAGTGCTGAGGGAGTGCCGCACTGTCAGAGGGTCAGTGCTGAGGGAGTGCCGCACTGTCAGAGGGTCAGTGCTGAGGGAGTGCCGCACTGTCAGAGGGTCAGTGCTGAGGGAGTGCCGCATGTCAGAGGGTCAGTGCTGAGGGACTGCGTGGCCGCACTGTCAAAAGGCACTGTTCAGAGGGTCCAGTGCTGAGGGAAAAAAGGTGTTTAAAGGGTAGTGCCCGGACTGTCAGGTAGGGTCAGTGCTTGAGGGAGTGCCGCATAGAAACATAGAACATAGAACATTACAGCCGCAGAACAGGCCCTCGGCCTTCGATGTTGCGCCGACCAGTTATGAAAAAGCAATGAAACCTCCAAACTAAACCATTCCCTTTCTTCCGTAACTTATCAACTAACCTCTTAAACGCCACCAAACTTGGCGCATCTACAACTGCAGCAGGCAAGGGCATTCCACTCCCTAACCACCCTTTGGTAAAGAACCTACTCTGATATCCGTCCTATAACCACCACCCCTTAATTGAAGCTGGTCCCCTCGTGCTAGCTTTCTCCATCCTAGGAAAAAGGCTATCACTGTCCACCCTATCTAAACCTCTAATCATCTTATATGTTTCGATAAGGTCTCCTTTTAGCCACCTCCTTTCTAACGAAAACAACCTCAAATCCCTCAGCCTCTCCTCATAAGACCTGCCCTCCATACCAGGCAACATCCTGGTAAACCAGGATCCCTCAGCACTGTCAGAGGGTGAGTGCTGAGAGAATGTCTATGTGCAGAGGAGGAGGCTCAGAATTTTAATGAATCTTTGTGTCTGTTTTCAAGACTGACGGGACCTTGTGGGTATTGTTGTTGAGGAAGAGGAGCGACGGGGGAGAGTGATGGCGGGAGAGTGACGGGGGAGAATGACAGGGGG
>JAGIQG010000001.1:177729363-177833212 GCA_024679065.1 Sphyrna mokarran
AGAACGACAGGGGGGAGTAGTGACGGGGATTTTTTTTTTTTTTTTTGACGACGGCGGAAAGTGACGGGGGTGGGTAGTGACGGGGTTATGAGTTACGGAGGGAGAGTGGACAGGGGGGAGTGACGGGGGGAGAGTGACGGGGGGAGAGTGACAGGGGCAGAGTGACGGGGAGAGTGACGGGGAGAGGACGGGGGGAGAGTGACGGGGGAGAGTGATGGAGGGAGGGTGACGGGGGAGAGTGACGGATGGGAGAGTGATGGGGGGAGAGTGACGGGGAGAGTGACGGGGAGAGTGACGGGGGAGAGTGACGGAGGGAGAGTGAGGGGAGAGTGACGGGGGAGAGGATGGGGGGAGAGTTGACCGGGGTCGGGAGATGAGATGGGAGGAGGAGAGTGACGGAGGGAGAGTGACGGAGAGAGTGGACGTGGGAGAGTGATGGGGGGAGAGTGACGGAGGAGAGTGATGGGTGGAGAGGTGACGGAGGGAGAGTGACGGGGAGAGTGACGGGGGGAGGAGTGATGGAGGGAGCGTGACGGAGGGAGAGTGACGGGGAGAGTGACGTTCATGGGGGGTAGAGGGACGGGGGAGAGTGACGGGGGAGAGTGACGGAGGGAGAGTGACGGGGGGAGGAGTTGACGGGGGGCGAGAGTGACGGGGGGAGAGTGACGGAGGGGAGAGTGATGGAGGGAGAGTTGACAGTAGGCGAGTAGTGACGGGGGAGATGACGGGGAGGAGTGACGGGGGAGATGATGGAGGGAGAGTGACAGAGGAGAGTGATGGGGGAGGAGTAAAGGGGCGAGAGTGACAGGGGGAGAGTGACGGGGGAGAGTGGACGGGTGGAGGAGTGACGGAGGGAGAGTGACGGAGGGAGAGTGACGGAGGGAGAGGATGAGGGAGAGTGATGGAGGGTAGAGTGACGGGGAGAGTGATGGAGGGAGAGTGACGGGGGGAGAGTGACGGGTGGACGAGTGATCGCAGGGAAGGTGACGGAGGGAGAGTGATGGAGGGAGAGTGATGAGGAGAGTGACGGGGGGAGAGTGCTGGAGGGAGAGTGAACGGGGGAGGGGTGAGGAGGGAGAGTGACGGGGGGAGAAGTGATGGGGGAGAGTGATGGGGAGAGTGACGGGGGGAGTGAGGGTACGAGAGTGACGGTGGGATGCGTGATGGGGGGAGAGTGGACGGTGAGGGAGAGTGATGGAGTGGAGTGAGGGGGGATGAGAGTGACGGAGGAGAGTGACGGGGGGAGGTGACGGGGGAGAGGACGGGGGGAGTGGAGAGTGACGGGGTTGAGAGTGACGGTGGAAGAGTTGACGGTGGGAGAGTGAGGGAGGGAGGTGAGGGGGATGAGAGTGATGGGGGGAGAGTTGAGGGGGGAAGAGTCTCAGGGGGAGAGTGACGGGGTGAGAGTGACAGGGGGAGAGTGATGGAGGGAGAGTGATGGAGGGAGAGTGATGGGGGCGAGTGAGGGGGAGAGGATGGGTAGAGAGTGACGGATGGGGAGTGACGGGGGGAGAGTTACGGTGGGAGAGTGATGGGAGGGAGGGTGAGGGGTGAGAGTGACGGAGGGAGAAAGTGACGGGGGAGAGAGTGACGGAGGGAGAGTGACGGGGGAGGAGGACAGGGGAGAGTGACGGGGGGAGAGCGACGGGGAGAGTGACGGTGGAAGAGTGACGGTGGGAGAGTGACGGGGGGAGAGTGACGGGGGAGAGTGACGGGGGGAGAGTGACGGGGGAAGTAGGACGGGGGGAGCGGACAGAGGGAGAGTGACGGAGGGAGAGTGACGGGAGGGAGAGTGACAGGGGGAGAGTGATGGGAGGGAGAGTGATGGAGGGAAGAGTGATGGGGGAGAGTGACGGGGGAGAGTGATGAGGTCTAGAGAGGGACGGTGGGAGCTAGTGACGGCGGGGAGGAGTGACGGTGGGAGAGGAGAGTGATGGAGGGAGGTGTGAGGGGAGAGTGACGGAGGGAGGAGTGACGGGGGGGGGAGAGTGGACGGGAGGGAGAGTGACTGGGGGAGAGGAGTGACAGGGGAGAGTGACGGGGGGAGAGTGACGGGGGAGATTGACGGTGGGAAGAGGTGACGGTGGGAGAGGACGGGGGGAGAGTGACGGGGCGAGAGTGACGGGGGGAGAAGTGAACGGGGGAGGGAAGTGACGGGTGGAGGAGTGACAGAGGGAGAGTGACGGAGGCGGAGAGTGACGGAGGCGAGGTGATGGAGGGAGAGTGACGGGGGGAGAGTGATGGAGGGAGAGTGACGGTGGGGAGAGTGCTTGAGGGAGAGTGATGGAGGATAGTGACGGGGGGAGAGTGATGGAGGGAGGAGTGACGGGTGGAGAGTGACGGGTTGAGAGTGATGGCGGGAGAGTGGACGGGGGAGAGTGATGGAGGGAGAGTGACGGTGGAGGTGGGGAGAGTGATGGAGGGAGAGTGACGGGGAGAGTTGAAGGTGGAGAGTGACGGAGGGAGAGTGACGAGGGGAGAGTGATGGAGGGAGAGTGATGGGGGGAGAGTGACGGGGATAGTGATGGAGGGAGAGTGACGGAGGAGAGTGACGGAGGGAGAGTGAGGGGGGAGAGTGACAGGGGAGAGTCAACGGAGGGAGGTGAACGGGGGAGAGTGACGGAGGCAGAGTGACGGGGGCGAGAACGGGGACAGGGGGAGATTGACGGGGGGAGAGTGACGGGGGAGAGTGACGGAGGGAGAGTGACGGGGGGAGAACGACAGGGGGAGAGTGACGTGGTGAGAGGAACGGGGGGATGAGTGACGGGGGGAGAGTGATGGGGGGGGAGCGAGGTTGGGACGGGGGAGAGTGACGGGGGGAGAGTGATGGAGGGAGAGTTGATGGAGGAGAGTGATGGGGGAGAGTGACGGGGGAGAGTGATGGGTAGAGAGTGACGGTGGGAGAGTGCGGGGGAGAGTGACGGGGGAGAGTGATGAGGGAGGGTGAGGGGGGAGAGTGGACGGCGGGAGAGTGATGGGGGAGCAGTGACGGAGGGAGAGGAGGGGGGAGAGTGACGGGGGAGAGGACGGGGGGGAGAGTGACGGGGGAGAGTGACGGGGGAGAGTGAGGGGTGAAGAGTGAACCGGTGGTGAAGAGTGACGGTGGAGAGTGATGGAGGGAGGTGTTGAGGGACGGACGAGAGTGACGGAGGGAGAGTGAGGGGGGAGAGTGACGGGGAAAGTGACGGGGGGAGAGTGACGGGGGATGATGATGGTGGAGAAAGTGACGGAGGAGAGTGACGGAGGGAGAGTTGACGGTAGGGAGAAAGTGATGGAGGGAGAGTGACGGGGGAGAGTTTTGGAGAGTGATGGAGAGGAGAGTGACGGGTGGAGACAGTTGATGGAGGGAGAGATGATGGAGGGGAGTGAATGGGGTGAGAGTGTGGAGGAGAGTGACGGGGGAAGGGGAGAGTGACGGGTTGAGAGTGACGGAGGAGAGTGACGGGGGAGAGGAGGAGGGAGAGTGACGGGGGAGAGTGAGGGGGGCGAGTGACGGGGGAGAGGTTCTCAGGGGAGAGAGTGACGGGGGGAGAGTGACAGGGGGAAGGAGGAGGAGAGTGATGGAGGGAGGAGGTGATGGGGGAGAGGACGGGGGAGAGTGATGGGTTAGAGAGTGACGGTGGAGAGTGACGGGGGGGAGAGGGACGGTGGTGAGAGTGATGGAGGGAGGGTGAGGGGTGAGAGTGACGGAGGGATGGTGACGGGGGGGAGAGTGACGGAGGGAGAGAGTGACGGGGGCGGGGAGAGTGACAGGGGAGAGTGAAAGGGGGAGAAGTGAAAGGGGGAGAGTGACGGTGGAAAAAGAGTGACGGTGGGAGAGTGAGGGGGGAGAGTGCGGGGGGAGAGTGACGGGGGAGAGTGACGGGTGGAGAGGGAAGGAGGAGAGTGACGGAGGCGAGTGACGGAGGGAGAGTGATGGAGGAGAGTGAGGGGGAGGTGGATGGAGGAGAGTGACGGGAGGGAGAGTGATGGAGGGAGATTTGATGGAGGAGAGTGAAGGGGGAGAGGGATGGAGGGAGAGTATGGAGGTGAGAGTGATGGGGGAGAGTGACCGGGGAGAGTGATGGTAGGAGTGACTGGTGGTGAGAGTGACGGGGGTGAGGAGAGGACGGTGGGGAGAGTGATGGAGGGAGGTTGAGGGGGAGAGTGAGGTAGGGAGAGTGACGGGGGGAGAGTGACTGAGGCGAGAAGTGACGGGGGGAGAAGGGACAGGGGAGAGTGACGGGGGGAGAGTGACGGGGGGAGAGTGACGTGGAAGAGTGACGGTTGGAGACAGGTGCGGGGGAGAGTGAACGGGGAGAGAGTGACGGGGCGAGAGTAGGGTGGGAGAGTGACGGAGGAGAGAGAGTGCCGGAGGGAGAGTGGACGGAGGGATGAGTGACGGAGGGAGAGTGATGGAGGGGAGAGTGACGGGGGAGAGTGATGGAGGGAGAGTGACGGGGGAGAGATTGAATGGAGGGAGAGTGATGGAGGGAGAGTGACGGGGAGAGTGATGGAGGAGAGGAGAGGACGGGGAGGAGTGGACGGGTGGAGAGTGATGGAGGAGAGAGTGACGGGGAGGAGTGATGGGAGGGAGAATTGACGGGGGAGGAGTGACGGTGGAGATGAACGGAGGGAGAGTGACGGAGGAGAGTGATGGAGGGAGAGTGATGGGGGGGGAGAGTGACGGGGGATATGATGGAGGGAGAGTGACGGGAGAGAGTGACGGAGGGAGAGTGCGGGGGGGAGAGTGACAGGTGAGAGAACGGAGGTGAGAGTGACGGGGAGAGTGAGGAGGGAGAGTGACGGGGGGAGAACGACAGGGGGAGAGTGACAGGGGGGAGAGTGACGGGGGAGAGTGACGGAGGAGGTGACGGGGGAGAACGACAGGGGGAGAGTGCGGGGGGAGAGTGACGGGGGGAGAGTGACGGGGGGTGAGAGTGATGGGTGAGAGTGACGGGGAGAGTGCGGGGGGGAGAGTGATGGAGGGAGAAGTAGGAGGGAGAGTGATGGGGGAGAGTGACGGGGAGAGTGATGGGTAGAGAGTGACGGGGGGGAGGAGTGACGGTGGGAGAGGGACGGGGGGAGATGACGGGGAGAGTGATGGAGGGAGGTGAGGGGGGAGAGTGACGGAGGCAGAGGATGGGGGGAGAGTGACGGGGAGAGTGAACGGGGGGAGAGTGACGGGGGGAGAGTGACGGGGGGGAGTGACGGGGGAGAGGTGGGGGGGGGGGGACGGTGGGAGAGTGACCGGTGGGAGAGTGATGGAGGGAGGGTGAGGGGAGAGGGAGAGAGTGACGGGGTGAGGAGTGACGGGGGGGGAGAGTGACGGGGGAGGGGAAGTGAGGGGGAGAGTGACGGGGGAGAGTGCGGGGGAGAGTACGGGGTGGAGAGTGACGGAGGGACGAGGACGGAGGAAGCGTGATGGAGGAGAGTGACGGGAAGTGATGGAGGAGAGTGACGAGTGATGGGGGAGAGTGACGGGGGAGAGTGATGGGGTGGAGAGTGATGGAGGGAGAGTGGACAGGGAGGAGGGAGAGTGACGGAGGGAGATGGAGGTGAGAGTGATGGGGGGAGAGTGTTGTCGACGGGGGAGAGTGATGGAAAATAGATAGTAGAGTGACGGGGGAGATGACGGTGGGAGAGTGATGACGGGCGAGAGTGGAGGGAGAGTGGGGGGAGAGTGACGGGGGAGAGTGACGGGGGAGAGTGCGGGGGGCGGATGGGAAGAGTAACGGAGGCGAGAGTGACGGGGGAGAGTGACGGAGGGAGAGTGGGGAGAGGAGAACGACAGGGGGAGAGTGAGTGACGGAGGGAGAATGACGGAGGTGACGAGTGACGAGGAGAGTGATGGAGGGAGAGAGTGACGGGGGAGACTGACGGGGGAGGGAGGAGGGGGAGAGTGACGGAGGGAGAATGACGGAGGGAGAGATGACGCGGGAGAGTGATGGAGGGAGAGTGATGAGGGAGAGTTGATGGACGGGCGAGTGACGGGGAGAGTGATGGCGGGAGAGGGGACGGGGAGAGACCGACAGGGGGAGCGTGACGTGGGGAGAGTGACAGAGGGAGATTGACGGGGGAGAGTGTGAGAGAGGGGGGGGAAGTGATGGGGGGGAGAGTGACGGAGGAGAGTGACGGGGGGAGAGAGTGATGGGGGAGAGACGTGACGGACGGGGGGAGGAGAGTGACGGGGGAGAGTGACGGAGGGAGAGTGGAGAGTGACGGAGGGGCGAGGAGAGTGTGGAGGGGGAGTGATGGAGGGAGAGTGACGGAGGTGAGGTGATGGGGGAGAGGTGACAGGGAGAGTGACGTGGGAGAGTGGAGGGAGAGTGGACGGGGAGACGAGCAGAGTGACGGATGGAGAGTGACGGAGGGAGGTGAGGAGGGAGAGGAGAGGACGGAGATGTGACGGGGGAGAGTGACGGGGAGAGTGATGGAGGGAGAGTGAGGGAGAGTGACGGGGGGAGAGAGTGGGGGAGGGAGAGTGACGGGGGGAGACGACAGGGGGAGAGTGACGGGGGGAGAGTGACGGGGGGAGAGTGACGGGGAGAGAGAGTGACGGAGGGAGAGTGAGGGGGGAGAGTGACGGGTGAAGAGTGACGGGGTGAGAGTGATGGAGGGAGTGTGATGGAGGGAGAGGGACGGGGGGAGGAGTGAGGAGGGAGAGTGATGGGGGAGAGTGCGGGGGAGAGTGATGGAGGGAGAGTGATGGAGGTGAGAGTGATGGGGAGGAGTGACGGGGGAGAGTGATGGAGGGAGAGTGACGGGGGGAGAGTGACGGAGGGAGTGAGAGTGCACGGAGGGAGAGTGATGGATGGGAGAGTGATGGGGGAGGCGAGGGGAGGAGAGTGAAGAGGGAGGAGGAGAGAGGAGGAGGGATGGGGGAGGGGGAGGGAGAGGGGGGGGGGGAGGCGGGAGAGGGAGGGGAAGTGGAGGGAGGAAGAGTGGATGGAGGGAGAGTGATGGGAGGGAGAGTGACGGGGAGAGTGAGGGGGGGAGTGACGGGGGTGGAGAACGAACAGGGGGAGAGTGACGGGGGAGAGTGGACGGGGGTGAGGGATGGGGGGAGAGACGGGGGGTGAGAGTGGGGAGAGTATGGTGACGGAAGGGAGAGTGGGGAGAAGAGTGAAGGATGGAGGGAGATGAGTGACGGACCGGGGGAGAGTGACGGGGAGAGTGACGGATGGCAGAGTGACGGAGGGAGAGTGGGACGGACGAGAGTGAGGAGTGGAGGTGACGGGGGAGAGTGACCAGGAGGGAGAGTGATGGAGGAGAGATGGAGGAGAGTGACGGGGGGAGACGTGGAGCGGAGGAGAGGACGGAGGGAGAGTGATGGGGGCGTGAGGGATGACGGAGGGAGAGTGACAGGGTGAGAGGTGAGGTGAGAGAGTGAAGGGGAGAGTATGGAGGAGAGAGGATGGAGGGAGAGAGAGAGTGTGGGGGAGAGTGGGAGGAGAGTGATGAGGGAGAGTGACGGGGAGAGTGACGTGGACGGGGGAGAGTGACGGGGTGAGAGTGATGGGGGAGAGTTGACGGGGGAGAGTGATGGAGGGAGAGTGATGGAGGGAGAGTGATGGGGGGAGAGAGTGATGGAGGGAGAGTGATGGGGGAGAGTGATGTGGGGAGATTGAAGTGACGGGGGAGAGTGACGGGGAGAGTGACGGAGGGAGAGTGACAGAGTAGGGAGAGTGGATGGGGGAGAGTGACGGGGGGAGAGTGACGGGGAGAGTGGAGTGAGGAGGAGAGTGATGGAGGGAGAGTGACGGAGGGAGGGAGTGACGGGAGAGGAGAATGGAGTGAGAGTGGGGAGAGTGAAGGGGAGAGTGACGGGCGAGAGTGACGGGAGAGTGACGGAGGGAGTAGGAGAGTGGAGGAGGGAGAGTGACGGGGAGAGTGACGGGGGAGAGTGACGGGAGTGAGAGAGAGTGAGGAGGAGAGTGAAGGGGAGAGTGACGGGGAGAGTGACGGGTGGAGAGTGACGGGGGAGAGTGAGGGAGAGTGACGGTGGAGAGCGGAAGTGACGGGGAGAGTGACGGGGGAGAGTGGATGGAGGGAGGAGAGTGATGGGGGTGCGAGAGTTGATGGGGGGAGGGAGGAGTGACGGAGGGAGCTGAGTGACAGAGGGAGAGTGATGAGGGAGAGTGACGGGGAGAGTGACGGATTGAGAGTGACGGGGAGAGTGACGGGAGAGTGACGGGGGAGAGTGACAGAGGACGGAGAGTGACGTGAGGGAGAGAGTGACGGGGAGAGTGAGAGGAGGGGGAGAGGTGAGAGAGTGTGACCGGAGGAGGGATCGAGGGAGAGTGGAGAGGGGAGATGACGGGGGATAGTGACGGAGGAGAGTGACGGGGAGAGTGACGAGAGGGAGAGTGACGGGGGAGAGTGACGGGGCGAGTGAGAGAGTGACGGAGGAGAGAGGTGAGAGCGGAGGAGAGTGACGGAGAGGGAGAGTGAGGGGAGAGGTGACGGAGGGAGAGTGACGGGAGAGTGACGGAGGGGAGAGTGACGGAGCGGAGGAGTGACGGGGAGAGAGGATGAGGGAGGCGGGGAGAGTGACGGGAGAGTGACGGGGAGAGTGACGGGGAGAGTGACGGGAAGTGAGGGAGAGTGACGGGGAGTGACGGGAGAAGGACGGAGAGGGAGACGGAGGGACGGAGTGACGCGGAGAGTGACGGGGGTGACGGGGAGAGTGACGGGGGAGAGTGACGGGGAGAGTGACGGAGGGAGTGAGGAAGACGGGGGAGAATGTGATGAGGGAGAGTGACGGGGGGAGAGTGACGGGGAGAGTGACGGGGGGGGAGAGAGTGACGGGGAGAGTGACGGAGGGAGAGTGACGGGAGCAGAGGGACGGGAGAGAGTGACGGGGAGAGAGGGAGAGGACAGGGGAGAGTGACGGGGGAGACGGAGGGAGAGTGACTGGGGAGGAGTGACGGAGAGAGTGACGGGAGGGAGGGTAGTGACAGGGGAGAGTGAGAGGAGGGAGAGTGACGGGGGGAGAGTGGACGGGGGGAGAGTGACGATGGGAGAGTGACGGGGAAAACAACGGTGGGGAGCGATGGGTGTACTGTGATGGTGGATTTCATTGATGGGGGTAAAGGAGGGGCGAAATGATAATTAGTTTCAAAAGCCCTGACTATCAGAGTGTCAGATTCTTTGATGAATTCTCACTGCCATTTCTGACATTGTTCACATTTTCACAGAATCATAGAATCCCTACAGTGCAGTAGGAGACCATTCAGTTTATTGAGTTTGCACCAACCACAATCCCACCCAAGTCCTATTCACTTAACCCCACAAATTTTCCTTGCTAATTTCTTTGACATTAAGGGTGGAATTTTACCAGCACATCTGCCCAAGTTTCACACGATCCTGCCCAAGCCAATGGAGAATGCCGTTCTCCGATCCAAGCCCATCCCCGAGATGCCAGTAAAATTCCGGCCTAAGGGGCAATTTAGCCTGGCCAATCCAGCTAACCTGCACATGTTTGGACTACGGAAGGAAACCGGAACACCCAGAGGAAACCCATGCAGACATGGGGAGAACATGCAGAGTCCATACTGACAGTGATCCAGAATTGAACCCAGATCCCTGGCTCTGTGAGGCCACTGTGTCGCCTCATTTGACAGGAATTTGCAGGAAAACGTTCTGCATTATGGATCACAGGGAATAAGTCCTGGCATGTCTCTTAGCTAATTCCAAAAAACAACATAGTTTTGGAAGAAAGTATGTACAGAATCAGAAGCTGTGGAGACCCAATGTAGAAATGCTGCTATAGAGTGTACCTCGTAACTGGGGATTTTGCTGTGATGTGGAATTCAGTTTTGGTAGATAACTGGAGCATGGGTCAGGGTACCTCATTCCATTTCTTCACTCTCAGATCTGACAATTCCATTTCCTCTATCACCGGTTCTATATGTTTGGATTTTATTTCTGAGATGATAATTGCAACACTAAACTTGCATTATTATCAGGCTTTCTATAATCTCTCTTAAATATGACCCAGTATCACAATCCTGCAGAGAAAACATGCAATTAAATTGGAAATAGTGTCTGGCTCAGAACAAAGGTAACATCTGCTAAGGTGAGTGGAATGTGAGATGTGTTAAAATTATGTGAGAACCACAGCTTCGAACAGTAAAACAAACCCAAAAACTAAACACTCAGGAGGACTAAAATATCAAAAAACAAATCTCAGTGGAAGAAAGGAAATCTCACATATTCAAACATTCCAGAAAACAACCAAACCCAAGGCAGAGAGTTTGAATCATCATCTTGCTTGCTACCTGGATCTGCATTATTAAAATAGCAAGAGGGGGAGAGTGATACTGAGCTCTGCCCCAACTCAGTCCACTCTGCTGGGGTGGGTGGAGTGGAGGGGCAAGGAAAGGGATGAAGGGAAGGGGGAGAGGTAACCACAGGTGGGGCAGGAAAGAGAGGGGAGAATGAAAGAAGAGGAATCTGGGAAATTATAGGCCAGTAAGTTTGACATCGGTGGTCGGCAAGTTATTGAAAGGTGTGATCAGGAAAAGGGTCTAGAAATATTTGGATGGACAGGAACTTATTAGGGAGAGTCAAAGTGGCTTTGTGCCGTGGTAGGTCAGCAAATACTTGGCAAATGCAATATAATGTGGATAAATGTGAGGTTATCCATTTTGGTGGCAAAAACAGGAAGGAAGATTCTTTGAATGGTGGCAGTTTAGAAAAAGAAGTGCAACGTGATCTGGGTGTCGTGGTCACTGAAGGTTAGCATCCAGGTACAGAGGTGGTGAGGAAAGCTAATGGCATGCTGGTCTTCATAGCGACAGGATTTGAGTATAGGAGTGAGGATGTCTTGCTGCAGTTATACAGGGCTTAGGTAAGGCCACATCTTGAGTATTGTGTGCAGTTTTGGTCTTCTAATCTGAGGTAGGACATTCTTGCTATTGAGGAACTCCAGCAAAGGTTCACCAGACTGATTGCTGGAATGGTATATGAAGAGAGACTGGATCGACTGGGCTTGGACTCACTGGAATTTCAGAAGAATGAGAGGGGATCTCATAAAAACATAAAATCCTGATGCGACTGGACAGGTTAGATACAGGAAGAATGTTCCAGACATTGGGGAAGTGCAGAACTAGGGGTCACAGTCTAAGAATAAGGAATAAACTCTTTGGGACTGAGATGATGAAGATATTCTTCACTCAGAGTGTTATGAAATTCTCTACCACAGAAAGCTGTTGGAGCCAGTTGATATTTTCAAGAGGGAGAGGGGTGTGGCTGGAGGGATCAAGAGGTATGGAGAGAAAGTGGGGCTGGGAAGTGCACGATCAGATTGAATGATGATGCAGGCTCGAAGGGCCGAATGGCCTCCTCCTTCTAATTCCTATTTCTATGAAATTGGCAGGTCCTCCTTTGAACCTTTTTTTAAACTTTTAGATCTTCTTTTACTGATATAAATTCCCTCAACCATCTCTGAGACTTGTTTACTTTTTGCTGTCAAGAGAATCTAGTTTTTTCTTCTTTTGATAAGCATGCTCTTCCTTTATAAATTTGTGGGATTATTAATTCCACTTTACAAAACTGGATGTACAAATAAAAAGTGTTGTTTTGGTTTGTTTGACATTGCTGGATAGTTTGGAGAAAGATTAATATTGAGGTATCAAAGCAAAGAGAAATTACTTTTATAAACAGCTAAATATCAAGTTTGTTCCACAGAAAATGACTTGGCCTCTCTGAACACAATAGTTGGCACCAGAAGTTTAGAAAGATCAAAAGGCTGGGAAAGATCAGGTGTTGAGAGCAGCCTGTTAACCTGTTTTGTGATCAGTACTGTGAGAACAGATAGCAGTAACTGAAGTGACAGGAGTTAGTTTTCAGAGTCATTAACATTTAGGCTGAAGCAGCAGAATCCAAGGGAGGGAGGGCGGAATATGTCCATCCCTGCTGACACTGGGAAAGGTCTCAGCTAGAGCTGATGATGCCTCATGGAATTAACAATCGCATAAATACTGGAGAGCAGAAGAGGGTGGTGCTGATAGTTGGCATGAAAGTTTGATAGGGAAGAACATTGGCCAATCATTCTGATGCCCTCTAATGTAGATGATGAAGCAAAACCACAATCTCAGCCCCCAGATCCACCTCAAAGTGTCAATAATATCCCACAGCAAAACCTAAAACATCTGCATTATCAGTCTTTGCAACTTCACACAACTGCTTCTAGTTATCTTAATTTCATCTAGGTTTGTAGTAAGTTCATCTTTGATTAAGGGTGACAAAATGTTGCCAACCCCAGGCTTTTAAACTTCAAAGCTGACAACAGAATGAAGAGATGTTTTTATTCCAAACTCTTATTTCTGCTTAGGTTAAAACACAACTTGAATGGAACTCCAGGTAAGATGTCTGCATTTAAAAAAAATACCTTTTATATTCTCAGGAATCTCAAAGTGCTGTGCAGCCAATACAATGCTTTTGACAATGTTTTAAATAAACTGTTGCTGAGGAAGCAATGTGGAAAAACTGTCTGCTTAATTTTGACAAGAAATAAATCAACTAAGTTGAAGCTGCTTTAAACAACAATTTCTTTCTGTCAGATGCCAACTCTTTGGAACTCTGTTCCCTCAAAAGGTGCTGAATGCATATTTTTAAAGCAGAGCCAGATCGATTCCTCATAAACAAGGGGGGGGCAGTCAGCAGGAGAGGGGGGGGGGGCAGTCAGCAGAAATGTGGGGCTGAGGTCCCAATTAGATCAGCCATGATCGTATTGAACAGGGAACAGGCTCGAGGGACAGAATGGCCTCCTTCTGCTTCTAATTTGCATGTCTGTATATAATAGTGATATTTATATTAATGTAAATTCCTTTGTGATCTGACAAATATATTAATGTTTCTTAACAATATCATTTCTACAAAAAGGCTGTTGAGAGAACATTCTGTGGAACAATATTTCCTGATTGTTTTACAGTGGAGTTTCTGGAGAGATTTTACCTGCCCAGTACCTGCTGGAGCAAAGGGATTAGTATCACATCAGCACACACAGAGCTCTAGCAACAAGGGCATTCTCTTGCCCACATTCGTGCTGACCCCCCCCCCTCCCCCATAACCTTTTATGGCCTTGTTTAGAGGAATCGATCTAGCTCTGTTTTAAAAATATGCATTTAGCACCTTTTGAGGAAGTCTAGAGGAAGAGAGGAAGCAGAGGGAAGGAGATTAATTTAATTCCCAACAGAATTGCATTGGGATCTTTGTAAGTTGCTGCACCCAGAATTCGAGTCACCAGGAGCAGGCCTTTCAATGTTGGTTGTGAATCAGATCCTTACAAAAACACACTGCCATGGGTTTAAATTTGACTTAACAGAATGATTCTGCCTTGTGGGCATTTTAAAGAAATGCAAATTAATTATAATAATATTCCCAGTATTGGCTGGTGGGAATTGTGGCCCACTATTGATGGGGACAGGGAACAAGTGCACACTGCATTTATATCACTGGAAAAACATCAAGGGCTTTCTCTTGATATTTTCCCAATATTAAATGTTTCCACTGCGAATCCAAGCAGTAAATCCCAGCCGCAGTTCCCACAGGAAAGAGGGAAAGGAGAAAATCTCAGACCAGCAATCAGCTGCTTCTGTTTGCCTTGTTAGCTGAAAGATAGCGGCCTTGCAGCAGAGTACCCTGGGGCAGACAAAGCGCACACATCAGATGGAGTGCAATCTCTCATCTTGTCAGCTCACACCTTATTTGTCTCTTCTGTGGGGACCATGGATTGGATTCAGTTGAATTCTGAATTTAATTTTTGGAGAAAAGCAAGGAATGGATTGGGGTTTGCTTGCTCCATTCTGAATACCAGCTGTAACTTTAAGGATGGAGTAAAACATTTTTAAAAAAGATATTGGGAAAATGTTCCTATCCCGTGCTCCACGGGAACTGTAGTGGTGAGGAGTGGACCATGGAAAGGTCCATTGACCTTGGGCAGGATTTTTCGGTTTTTGGGACAAACAGGCCCTCCACTGGCTCTGAATTTTCTGCAAGAGTTACATTGATGAGCAGTATTCTAAGTTAGAGTTTGATACTCCTAATATACTGGAGAGTTAATGAGACTTTATTGCAGAAAAATTAGCAGTGCAACCAAGAAAAAAAGTAGGAATCTATTGTGTGCAAGTTGACTGCTGAATCTCTGCACAAACATAGAGACCAGAAACACAGATACGTAGATGAGAACATTATTACTGAATTAGCTTTCTCCATTGACTAAACTTTTCGAGGCTATTAGAATCATAAAAGATTTAAATAAATCTTTCAAGCTTGAATTGATGGACAGAGAGAAGTGCACGTTTGAATGTGCCTTCAGGGCAATGTTGTTAGTTCATCAGATACAGCATCAATTTCTCCCTATTGGAATAATGTAGGAAACGGCAATCTGACTGGTTACTTGTTTAAATTACTCTAGGAATATGCCTGAAAATTAATCTTGTGACAAGGTGTCATCCCAATACAATTCAGAGAAACATTACCTGGAAATTTTTGCAACATTTTTGTAAAATGTAAATATGGAAAATGGGGTACAGTGACTCACTCTGCAGTTTGGAAAGGGCAGCACAGAACTGATAGCAAAGCTCTGGTCAAGTGTTTTAAAATTACTTAGATGTAGATGTAGTTAGACATTCAAGAAGCTAATTTCATGCTATACTTGCGGTCTATATATATTTGTGGAGATTAATAAATTCTAACAATACAAAAGAACCCTTGAGTTTTCAAACTGGAATATTTCACTTGAAGATTGAAAGGGTGCAGAGGAGATTTACAAGGATGTTGCCTGGATTGGGAGGCAGGCCTTATGAAGACAGGTTGAGGGAGCTGGGACTGTTCTCCCTGGAGAGACGAAGGTTGAGAGGTGACCTGATAGAGGTTTATAAGATGTTGAGAGGAATAGATAGGGTGGATTCTCAGAGGCTATTTCCCAGGGCTGAAATGGTCACTACAAGAGGACACAGGTTTAAGGTACTGAGGAGCAAGTACAGAGGAGATGTTAGAGGTAAGTTTTTCACTCAGAGGGTGGTGAGTGAATGGAATCGGCTGCCGTCAGTGGTGGTAGAGGCGAACTCGCCGGGTTCTTTTAAGAGACTTCTGGATGACTACGTGGGATGTAATGGGATTGGGAGTTACAGATAGGTATATGGCCTGGTAGATATAGACATGATCGGCACAACTTGTGGGCCAAAGGCCCTGTTTGTGCTGTAGTGTTCTATGTTCTATGTTCTAAGATCCAGCAGTTTTAAAGAGGTTTGAGATATTATCGCCAATGCAATGTCACGTATTGTGGATTATAATAAATTGTCAATGAACACACTGTGAACATTGAACTATGTTCACAAGATATAGGATCAACAATCCAAATATATATAAAACATCCATTGGTGATCACACTGTTCACCCTCCATTAACACTGGATGAGGGGATAATGCCCACACTGTGATACTCTTTTATTTATTCCTATACAGGATGTGAGTGTCGCTGACTAGGCCAGCATTCATTACCCATCTCTATTTGTTCTCGAGAAGGTGGTTGTGAGCCGTCTTCTTGAATTGTTGAAGTCTATGTGATGTAGATACCCGACAATGCTGTTAGGAAGAGGGGGGAGTGAGGGGATAGGTTCCAGGGTTTTGACCATGTGACAATGAGGGAACAAGTCAGGATGGTGAGTGACTTGGAGGGAAATTTCCTGATGGTAACGTTTCCATGCGTTTGCTGCTCTTGTTCTTCTAAGTGATTGTGGTTGTGGGTTTGGAAGGTGCTGTCTTGGTGAGTTCCTGCATTGCATCTTGTGGATGGTGTACACAGCTGCCACTGTTTGCCATTGGTGGAGGGAATGAATGTTTGTGGAAGGAATGGGTATCAAAACTTTGTCCTGGATGGTGTCGAGCTTCTTGAGTGTTGTTGGAGCCGCCCCCTTCCAGGCAAGTGGAGAGTATTCCATCACACTTCTGACTTGCAGATGGTGGCCTTAGGGACTCAAGAATTGAGTTACTCTCCACAGAATTCCTAGTCTCTGACTTTCTCTTGTCGCCACAGTATTTACGTCACTGGTCCAGTTCAGTTTCTGGTTAATGTTGACATTGGGGGATTCAGCAATGGTAATGCTATTGAATGTCAAGGCGTGATGGTTAGATTCTCTCTTGCTGGAAATGGTCATTGTCTGGTACTTGTCAACTTTTCCTTCATCTTTGTAAAGTATACCTTATCTCCAGCCTCCCTAACCTCACAGAAGTTCTTGGATATGTTGTTACCTTCCAAGTCAAGACCTATCTATGCCAAAACTCCAAGTATCAATCTCTGTAACTACAGGCAACTTTTCGGTCAGGTTGAGATGGGAGACGCAGGTCTCAGGCCTTGTTCTGGGATTTGTGCATGCACTGGGAATACAAGAATATCTCCTGGAGCTGGAGAACAGTCATAGCCAGACCAGGCTGGAAACCAGGCAGGGAAATAATTCAAATCTATTTTAAATATGTTTTAAATATGTTAATTAGTTCATTACTAGGACCTGAAAGATCCTGATTGAATTTCCCCCAGCCTCCTCACCATGAATACTTCATTCCAGCAGGGTTTGAAGAACTAGTGGGAGACTCTGCCAAATGAAGGGGAGGCAAACAGGGCCCCCAGGGGGTTGGGAGACAGGGGAATGGTGCCCCTAGGCATGAGCACTCTGGCATGCCAGCCTGTGCCACCTGGCACTGGTCAACAGGCAGTGCCCAAACCCAGGGGCACCTTGAAACCGCCCATCAAACTGTGCCAAAGGGACAGGGCCAATTGTGGGCAGGGCCAAGGCACAATCAGACGGGATAGGGGGGGTCCCACTGTCACTCTGCAGACAGGATTGGTTTCGGATGGAGGGAGGGCAGTGATTGGGGTGGGCTAGATTGGGATGGGATGGTTTGCTGGGGTGATGGGGCTGGGGAAATCGCCACTACCGTGGGGGGGAGTGGGTGGACATTTTGGGGATTGGGGGATGAGGACTGGCTCAGAAATTGTTGTGAGGGCCACAATTGAGCCATGGGGAGAGCTGGATGGGCAGCACTGCGGTGGTGCCAGCAATTGAGCTGGCAAGCAAACGGCCAGACTGACAGACTGGGGCCACTGCACATGTGCAGACTTCCAGAACGGTCAAACTGCGGTGCAAATAAGCCCTGCCTCCCGTGGGATTTTAATAAGCTTCACAACTGGGACCTCTGCAGTGCAGAGATTGCGGAGATTCAGCTGAGAAGCTGAACTGACAGAATAGTCGTAATCTAGAACAGTTTTGCTGCCAATTAAGCACTTTTGGGAGAATTCCCCCCCTCTCCCCAGTCCCCTTTTCTTTCCCCCTTCCCCCTTCTTTCTCCCTCCCATTCCCCCTTTCCTCTGTGTGTAAATGACTCAAAATCGTGGCATAGTTCTCTTACTGGATAGTAATCCACAAATCTGCATTCTAAACAAACAACAAGAATTCACATCTCATCATAACAACTGGGAGATTGAAATACAGTTCATAAATCTGGAATAGAAAGACATTCTCAGTAATGTTGACCATGAAACTGCTGGATTGCTGTGCAAACCACCTGGTTCATTCGCGCTTTTACCAAAGCGCCAACATGTAATTCCAAGAGTGTCCTCTGAAATGGCCAATGAACCACTTTGTTAAGGGCAATTAAGGATGGGCAATAAACACTGCCCTTACCAGTAATCCTCTCCTTGTGTGTCCACACATCAAACAAAGGTTTCTTTACTAGGTCAGCCATATTGACAAGATGAAATCCAGACACATTCCTGAGAAATTTCTGCACGGGGAGGTAGCCCGTGATCAGTAGGACCCCAAGGCTCTGCTTCAATGAGAATTGTAAGCATGACACTAACACCTTCACACCAGCTAACAACAGAGGCATCATCTGTGACTGGCATGTGCCAATCTGACCATCAGGAGCATGGCAATAAACACCAAAAACAGGATATTAAACAACACCTGATATCCACTTCAAATACAGCATTCGTATTTGAGTATTTGCCTCTCCTCAGCAGCCACAGCCTGTATTGGATGAAACTACCCCATTCCCATAGCCTGTTGCATCTTATCCAGACGGGAGAAGGCAAATGATGCCAATGACATCCACATGCTGTGAATATATTTAACGTAGGACAGAAACGGTGAATTGGAGTCAACAGCTCCCCTTACAGCATTCGACCAGTTTGATGAGGTCGAACACTGCCTGGTAAGGGCAGTGTTTATTGCCCATCCTTAATTGCCCTTAACAAAGTGGTTCATTGGCCATTTCAGAGGACACTCTTGGAATTACATGTTGGTGCTTTGGTAAAAGCGTGAATGAACCAGGTGGTTTGCACAGCAATCCAGTTTGTTCCCTTGGAGCAGCACGGAGAGGCAGCGATTTGAGAAAGCGTGAAGTTCATGTGTTAAGTACTTTTTTAACTTTTCTCTTTGTTTAAAACAGCGAGCGGGGGTAGTTTTTGCCGTTTTTATTTAAACTAACTAGAAACCGGAAGTCGTCACTAGGAGGCTGCCGGTAGTTGTAGTTTTCTCTGTCTCTATAAATTGGTACAGAGAGGAAACCCAATATTCTACACAGGTCGAGTATCCCACCCTCCCCCCTCCTCTAACCTAATAATAAAAGTGTGTGGGAAGTTTTTTTTTCTCTCTCCTTAAAGTAAATAAAGTATCAGGGATGGCAGTGCAGGCAGTACGTTGCACCTCCTGCAGTATGTATGAGGTGAGGGACACCAGTAGTGTTCCTGCTGATTATACCTGCAGGAAGTGTACCCATTTGCAGCTCCTTGAGGATTGTGTTAAGGAGCTGGAGCTGGAATTAGAGGAACTCAGGATAATCCGAGAGGTTGAGGAGGATATTGGCAGGAGTGACAAAGAGATAGTCACTCCTAAAAGTGATTCTTGGGTAACTATTAGGAGGAGGGGTAAGAAGCAATCGGGTAGACAATCCCCTGGGGCTGTTCCCCTCCAAAATAAATTTTCTGTCTTGGAGGCTACAGTTGAGGAAGAATCAACTGGAGATAACCAAAGGGAGCAGGTCTCTGGGGGTGAGCCTGCTGAGAATGCTCAGGTGGGTAGGAAAAACAAGAGATTGGGCCTAGTAATTGGAGACTCCATAGTTAGAGGGACAGATAGGAGAGTAAATAGTAATAAACGGGACTCAGGGCTGGTGTGTTGCCTCCCAGGGGCTGGAGTCCAGGATGTCGCAGATCGGGTTTTTAAGATTGTTAAGGGAGAGGGGAGTCAACCCCAAGTCATAGTTCATGTAGGGACACATGATATAGGAAGGACAAGGGAAGGGGATATTAAACAGAAACTTATGGAGTTGGGGTGGAAGCTTAGGGCCAAAACTGGCCAAAACTATCTCTGGACTCTTGCCTGTGCCAAGGGATAGTTTAGAGAAATATAGAGAGAGGGAGTGTTTGAACTCGTGGCTATGGGGATGATGCAGGAGGGAGGGGTTCAGGTTCCTGAACAATTGGGACTCATTCTGGGATAGGTGGGACCTCTACAAGAGAGATGGTCTACACCTGAACCAGAGGGGAACTAATATCTTGGGGGGAAAATTTGCTAAGGCTATGCAGGGGGCTTTAAACTGATTCGGGGGGGGGTGGGATCCTAAGTAGTTGGGGTGCTAAGAGGGATGAGAGTAAGGGGGTCATAGAGGAAAGCTGTAAAACACAGCAGCATACGGGTGGGGTAGGGCATGGTTTGAAATGCGTATACTTTAATGCAAGGAGTATTCGCAATAAGGGGGAGGAACTTGCAGCTTGGACCAGTACCTGGAACTTCGATGTTGTGGCCATTTCAGAGACTTGGGTAGAGCAGGGACAAGAATGGATGTTGCAGGTTCCGGGGTTCAAATGCTTTAGTTGGAGTAGAGAAGGAGGTAGAAGGGGGGGAGGAGTGGCATTATTAGTCAAAGACTGTATCACAGTGACAGAAAAGAAGTTTGATGAGGACTTGTCTGTTGAGGTAGTATGGGCTGAGATTAGAAACAGGAAAGGAGAGGTCACCCTGTTGGGAGTCTTTTATAGACCTCCTAAAAGTTCTAGAGAGGTTGAGGAAAGGATTGCAAAGTCAATTCTAGTCAGGAGTGAAAGTAATAGGGTAATTGTTATGGGGGACTTTAACTTTACTAATATTGATTGGAATAGCTATAGCTCTAGCTCGTTAGAGGGGTCAGTTTTTGTACAAAGTGTGCAGGAAGGTTTTTTGACTCAGTATGTAGATAGGCCAACTAGAGGTGAGGCTACATTGGATTTGGTGCTGGGCAATGAGCCAGACCAGGTGTTAGGCTTGGAAGTTAGTGAACATTTTGGTGATAGTGACCACAATTCGGTTACGTTCACCTTAGTGATGGATAGGGATAGGCATGAAGCTGGGGGCAGTAGTTATAGCTGGGGGAAGGGTAATTATGAGGCCATCAGGAGAGAATTAGGGTGCATAGATTGGACTAGGAAACTACAGGGACTGGGAACATCTGGAATGTGGAGCTTATTCAAGGAGCAGCTGCTGTGAGTCCTTGATAAGTATGTCCCTGTCAGGCAAGGAGGAAATGGTCGAGTAAGGGAACCTTGGTGTACGAAAAAGTTGATTTGCTGGTTAAAAGGAAAAAGGAGGCTTATGTCAGGATGAGGCTTGAAGGCTCGGTTAGTGCAATGGATAGCTATAGATTAGCCAGGAGGGAGCTAAAGAGTGAATTGAGGAGAGCTAAGAGAGGACACGAGAAGACTTTGGCTGATAGGATTAAGGAGAATCCTAAAGCTTTCTTTAGATATGTTAAGAATAGAAGATTGGTTAGGGCAAGATTAGGGCCAGTCATAGACAGCAGTGGGAAGTTGTGCGTGGAGCCTGAAGAGATTGGAGAGGCACTGAATAAATATTTCTCTTCGGTATTCACGCAGGGTGATGTAAATGTAGTTATGGAGAACACTGAGGTACAGGGTAGCAAACTGGAAAGTATTGAAGTAGATAGGGAGGATGTGCTAGATATTCTCGAGGGTTTGAAGTTGGATAAGTCCCCTGGGCCGGACGGGATTTACCCTAGGATTCTCTGGGAGGCAAGAGAGGAGATTGCAGAGCCTCTGGCTCTGATCTTCAGGTCGTCGTTGGTTACGGGTGTGGTTCCGGAGGACTGGAGGATAGCGAATGTGGTCCCATTGTTCAAGAAGGGGAAGAGAGACCTTCCAGGGAATTATAGGCCAGTGAGTCTTACTTCTGTTGTGGGCAAAGTATTGGAGAGAATATTAGGGATAGGATTTATAGTTATTAGAGAGAAATGAATATTGGGGATAGTCAGCATGGTTTCGTGAAGGGTAGGTCATGCCTTACTAACCTCATTGAGTTTTTTGAGAAAGTGACCAAAGAGGTGGATGGGGGTAAGGCGGTTGATGTAGTATATATGGACTTTAGTAAGGCGTTTGATAAGGTGGCCCATGGAAGACTTCTGCAGAAAATGCAGATGTATGGATAGAGGGTGATTTAGCTAATTGATTAGGAATTGGCTAGCAGATAGAAGACAGAGGGTGGTGGTTGATGGGAGATATTCATCGTGGAGTTCGGTGACAAGTGGTGTACCTCAGGGGTCTGTTTTGGGGCCCCTGCTGTTTGTAATTTTTATAAATGATCTGGATGAGGGTATTGAGGGATGGATTAGTAAATTTGCAGATGACACTAAAGTCGGTGGAGTGGTAGATAGTGAAGAGGGGTGTTATAGTTTGCAGAGAGACTTGGACAAGTTGCAGAGCTGGGCCGAGAGGTGGCAAATGGAGTTTAATGTGGAAAAGTGAGGTAATGCACTTTGGCAGGAATAATAAATGTGTAGAGTATAGGGCTAATGGTAGGATTCTTAATAGTGTTGATGAACAGAGGGATCTTGGTGTATGTGCATAGATCCCTGAAAGTAGGCAGTCAAGTCGAGAAGGTTGTTAAGAAGGCATATGGAGTCTTAGCTTTTATTGGTAGGGGGATTGAATTTCGGAGCCCGCAACGCATGTTGCAACTGTACAAAACTCTAGTGCGGCCGCACTTGGAGTATTGTGTGCAGTTCTGGTCCCCACATTATAAGAAAGATGTGGAGGCATTGGAGAGGGTACAGAGGAGGTTTACCAGGATGTTGCCTGGTATGGAGGGCAGTCTTATGAGAGAGGCTGAGGGATTTGAGGTTGTTTTCGTTAGAAAGGAGGCGGCTAAGAGGGGACCTTATGAAACATATAAGATGATTAGAGGTTTAGATAGGGTGGACAGTGATAGCCTTTTTCCTAGGATGGAGAAAGCTAGCACGAGGGGACACAGCTTTAAATTAAGGGTGAGTTATTATAGGACGGATATCAGAGGTAGGTTCTTTACCCAAAGGGTGGTTCGGGAGTGGAATGCCCTGCCTGCAGCAGTTGTAGATGCGCCAAGTTTGGTGCGTTTAAGAGGTTAGTTGATAAGTATATGAAGAGAAGGGAATGGTTTAGTTTGGAGGGGCATTGCTTTTTATATTGGTCGGCGCAACATCGAAGGCCGAAGGGCCTGTTCTGTGCTGGTAATGTTCTATGTTACTATGTTCTAAAGCTAGCACAAAGTAGGAATCAACGTTAGAGTCATAAACGGTTGACAATTCCCAGCACTTACTGTCCAAATCATGGAAGCAAAGGTTATGACTAAAGATTAGAATCACGTTTAGACCAGGATTTGGATTAGTAAATTTGCAGAGACACTAAAGTCGGTTGAGTGGTAGATGTGAAGAGGGGTGTTATGTTGCAGAGGGACTTGGGACAAGTTGCAGAGCTGGGCAGAGAGGTGGCAAATGGAGTTTAATGCGGAAAAGTGTGAGGTAATGCACTATGGGAAAATAATAAATGTGTAGAGTAATAGGGCAAATGATAGGATTCTTAGTAGTCTAGATGAACAGAGGGATCTTGGTGTGATATGTTGCATAGATCCCTTGAAAGTAGCAGTCAGGTCGAGAAGGTTGTAGGAAGGCATATGAGTCTTTGCTTCTTATTGGTAGAGGGATGAATTTCGGAGCCGCAACGTCATGTTGGCAACTGTACAAAACTCTAGTGCGGCAGCCACTGGGAGTATTGTGTGCAGTTATGGTCCCCCACATATAAGAAAGATGTGGAGGCATTGGAGAGGGGACAGAGGAGGGTTACCAGGTGGATGTTTGCCTGGTATGGAGGGCAGGTTCTTATGAGGAAGAGGTGAGAGGCTTTTTATATTGGTTTGGTGCAAACATCGAAGGCCGAAGGGCCGTTCTGTGCTGTAATGTTCTATGTCCTATGTTCGAGATTGTAAAGGTGACAACCGTTTCAGGATTCGTTTAGAACGATGTCAGAGTCAGGGATCAGGAGTCAGAATCAAAACCAATGAAAATGGCCAAGAGCTGAACTCAGGGCCCTGCTGTTTTTGGGGTTTGGTCTCCCCCATGTCCAAAAGACCACATCATGATCATGACTGTAACATATTAAATAGAAATATTACAACAAGGACCACTAGTTTGGCAGCTTGGGTATGAGAGGTAAAGGTCAGATGTTTTTCTTGTATCTCCTTCAATTGAAATGGAAAGGGTGTCACCGGGAAAGGAAAGAAAGAATTGGCGGTGATGAAAATTGGTCAGGATCACATGGAGGGATGCTGAAACGTGCAGGTACAAGGAGGATATTTGATGCTGAATGACAAAGGGTGAGTTATTGAACGTGCAGGGCTTGAGGGGTGCCACCATCCTGGGACAGAGAGGAATGGCAAGATAAAGTAGTCAAGAGTCACTCAAACATTGAGGGAAGGGAATCTTCAAAGGAAAAAGGAAAAAATGTATCAAGATCATGGGAAATATGGAATTGTTGGACAGATGTAACAAAGTGATATCATAACCCTTTTAGGTAAAGGGAATAGAATTAGAACATAGAACATTACAGCGCAGTACAGGCCCTTCGGCCCTCGATGTTGCGCCCCGACCAGGGAACCAATCTAATGACTTAAACCAATCCTCTAACTAAACTATTCCAATGTAATCCATAGACTATCCACTGACCATTTGAACACCCTCAAAACTTGGCGAGTCGCAACTGCTGCAGACAGGAATTCCACACTTATTACCCTCTGAGTAAAACCCACCTCTAGCATCCGTCCTATAAACTACCACCCCTTGTACTCTGTTGTACATCTAATTTCTCGTAGGGATCCACAAGAGCTTTATTTCCATATTTCTTCCTGCTGGTTTAGGGCTCCAATGTAACTTTTGAAAAACTTTTCTGGGTGATCATGATTTATTTAAACTGAAACCAAAAACAAGAATTTCTGAATGTGCAAAGGTTCTATCAAGTAGCACGAATATCTATCCGTCATTATCAATCAAATTTTTCAATTTTCAGGAAGATTGATTAATCTGAGTAAATCCCAGGATTCAATAGCAAAGATTAGATGAATAAAAGGTCACTGGGTAAATATATTAAAAAAGAATTTCTTCAGGCTTGGGGCTTATTTTGTTTATGCACAATTCTTCTGGTCGGTCACTGAAGCAAAGATATTTTAAAACTGTAGGGGAGGGCGTGGGGGGAGGGGCCGTGGGGGGAGGGGCCACAGGGGGAGGGGCTGTGGGGGGAGGGGCCACAGGGGGATGGGCTGCTGTGGGGGGTGAGGGGCCACAGGGGGAGGGGCACAGGGGGAGGGGCGGCTGCAGGGATCAATTGCGGGGGGAGGGGAGGGGTGACTGAAGGGTGCGGAACACGCAGGGGAGGTGACCTTTGTAAAGTAAAGCAGTTAGGTTTCCCGAACTGTAGACAAAGGTTGTGAGTGAATGAAGCACCGCATTTAAATAGTAAACACAATAGATCAGGCAACAGAACAAGGCTGAAATATCTGCTATCTTCAGCCAGAAGTGCCCGTGGATGATCCATCTTGTTCTCCTCCGAATCCCAGCCATTAAGATGTCAATCTTCAGCACAAATTCGATGCACTCCATGGACATCAGACAAGCCAAAGAGACTAGCGAGATTGTGCAAAAGCTGGTTCTACAACAACGTTCCAACAATAGTACTGAAGACCTTGGGCTCCAGAACGAGCTGCACTCATAGCCAAACAGAGTTCCCCAGTACAGCTATTAATATTGGTTATAGACCCGGCAATGGGACATTTTCCCATAGAAAAACCTGTCATAAAAAGGACAATCCAACCCAAGCAATACCAACAACTTCCCTGGTGAAGAAAGAGTATTTTCTGTTACAAGTGACTATTTCATTGTGCCTCCATTCAGAACATTCAAAGCAGCCTGTGTTGCTCTTACATTTACAGAAAAGCATAACATGTCACAGTCTGAGTGAGCTGCAGAATTGATCAATCTTTATCTCAAAACACAATCGCCATCCCTGTTAATATTTCTATTGTTGCAGATTCTTTCCCTAATGCAAACCTGAAATAATAAATGTTCATAAAACAAACACCAATTAGTGAACAAGTGGAATAATCTGAAAGCTATTAATTGAATAATAAAAAATAAATTATTTCTATGCAATAGGCATAAGTTCCACGATATCTCAATTAATGGTTTGTTTACAACATAATCAACATAATCGAGTTGTAAAATGTAAAGTCACCAAATGTTAATATTCCTTTAAATGCTTGGGTTTAAATCATTAATTTTGATGAGTATTTATTTACTGTTTCAGCACGTGTTGTGTTATATGACGTGATTTTGCTGTCTGATGTGCGTTGATGATGATTGTTGGTACTGAGATAAGCCCAGGTGTTACTGTCACCACGTGTTCACGGTGCTGAATAAACTGCTAAATAGATGCAGCAATGCAGAAATAGAAACAGAAAGCAGAGTCTGATAGAGTCTGTGACATCTCAGGTATCTGTTAAAGGAGGGGAGGTGGGGGGAAAACAGAAATTTTAAAATGCTGTTTGTCATCACTTCTGAAGATGCAGAGCTTCTTGTTGGATACGATTAAGTGATGGATCAAGGGTTATGGGGCCACACGAGAGTTAAAGACAGCTCAATAAATCCACACTGATGTGCAAGAATACTCCAAACCATCACTTTTTGGCTAAATTACAGTCAAGGACAATTTGTATTATGGTCAGGGTTTCATTTGGTGTCATAGAATCACACAGTACAGAAATAGGCCTTTCAGCCATCAGTCTGTATGACAAAAAATGCACTGAAACTACACTGATCTACCTTCCAGCACTTGCCCTGAGCCTTTGAATGTCATGGAATTTCAAGTGTTATCCACATACTTATTTAAAAAGTTGTGAGGTTTCCCACCTCACAAATGATGTCTCATGATCAGATCATGAGATTCAGATATTTAACATGAAACAACTTATTGGTAGATTTATATTCTAGATCCCGGTTACTGCCTATATGGTACTGATAACACACGTTAATCCCTCCTCGATGTTTTATGAGTCTATTACATTGTGACTTATAACATCAGTACCACAGTGATGCTATTTCTCCATTCTACATTAACCCTTGCTCTGTCGAACACCATTACATTATAATGACATGCAAGCACGTACCACAGATGGAATATTGGAAGGGGACATCCAGTTCAACACTGGATGTTGTCCCTGTGGATTGATCACTGACATCAATCACCCAATGCTTGAATGCAATTTAATTATTTATTCACAGAAAGTGGGTGTTGTTGGTAAAGCCAGAAAGTGAGTCATTACCAACTGCTCAGAAGAGTCACTGTTGCTATAAATTTGTAGCAAGCTTTTAATAAACTGATCTTGGGTGAGCGGAGAGTTGGGGGATGGAAGTTGGGGGAAAATGAGGGAGTGGGGGGAGTGGGGAGGGGGGGGAACATCAGGAGTGGGGTGGTGGTGATGGATGGGGGGGTGGTGATGGAGGGGGGGGTGGTTGAGGGAGGGAGGGTGGTGATGGAGGGGGGGTGGTGATGGAGGGGGGGTGGTGATGGAGGGGGGGTGGTGATGGAGGAGGGTGGTGATGGAGGGGGGGGTTGGTGATGGAGGGAGGGTTTGGTGATTGGAGGGGGGGTGATGGAAGGGTGGGTGGTGATGTGAGGGGAGGGTGGTGATGAGGAGGGGGGGGGGTGGTGATGGGAGGGCGGGTAGTGATGGAGGTGGGGGTGGTGATGAGTGGAGGGGGGGTGTTGGTGCTGGAGGGGGGGGGTGATGAGAGGGGGAGGTGTGATGGAGGAGGGTAGGGATGGATAGGGGGGGGGTGATGGCGGGGGGGTGGGATGGAGGGGGGGGGTGATGAGGGGGGGTGTGATGGATGGGGGGTGGGTGATGGAGGGGTGGGGGTGAGGAGGGGGGGTGGTGTGGAGGGAGGGCTGTTCAGGGAACAAATTTAGATCCAATAACATCTCTGTGGATTTGTGTCCTGGAGTGGGATTTGACCTTTTGAATCAAGGTCCATTACCAAAGTAAACCTATAACTGGTGTGTACACAATGCAATATTGGATCTAAAGATCTGGAATAACAATATGGAGCTCTGATTTCAAATCCGACCACCTACAAAACTACAGATTTCACAGAATGAAAGTATACAGATATAAACAAATATCATTTATGGTAAACTATCTCATTACTGGATACTTCCAAAAACATCGGGTTCACTAATATTATTTACAGAAGGAAATCTGCCATTCATCTCCAGCTCTGACTCTTCAATGTAGTACTGAGGGAGTGCCGCACTGTCAGAGGGTCAGTGCTGAGGGAGTGACGCACTGCAGAGGTCGTGCTGAGGGGAGTGCCGCCCACTGTCAGAGGGTCAGTGCGAGGGAGTGCCGCACTGTCAGAGGGGTCAGTTGCTGAGGGAGTGCCGCACTGTCAGAGGGGTCAGTGCTGAGGGAGTGGCGCATGTCAAGTAGGGTCAGTGCTGAGGGACTGCGTGGCCGCACTGTCAAAAGGCACTGTTCAGAGGGTCCAGTGCTGAGGGAAAAAAGGTGTTTAAAGGGTAGTGCCCGGACTGTCAGGTAGGGTCAGTGCTTGAGGGAGTGCCGCATAGAAACATAGAACATAGAACATTACAGCCGCAGAACAGGCCCTCGGCCTTCGATGTTGCGCCGACCAGTTATGAAAAAGCAAGGAAACCTCCAAACTAAACCATTCCCTTTCTTCCGTAACTATCAACTAACCTCTTAAACGCCACCAAACTTGGCGCATCTACAAATGCAGCAGGCAAGGGCAGTCACTCCCTAACACCCTTTGGTAAAGAAACCTACTCTGATATCCGTCTATAACCACCACCCCTTAATTGAAGCTGGTACCCTCGTGGCTAGCTTTCTCCCTCCTAGGAAAAAGGCTATCACTGTCCACCCATCTAAACCTCTATCATCTATATGTTCGATAAGGTCTCTTTTAGCCACCTCCTTTCGAACGAAAACAACCTCCAAATCCCTCAGCTCTCCTCATAAGAACATGCCCTCCATACCAGGCAACATCCTGGTAAACAAGGATCCCTCCGCACTGCTCAGAGGGTGAGTGCGAGAGAATGTCTAGGTGCAGAGGAGGAGGCTCAGAATTTTAATAATCTTTGTGTCTGTTTTCAAGACTGACGGGACCTGTGGTGTATTGTTGTTGAGGAGAGGAGCGACGGGGGAGAGTGATGGCGTGGGAGTGACGGGGGAGAATGACAGGGGGGAGAACGACAGGGGGGAGTAGTGACGGGGATTTTTTTTTTTTTTTTTGACGACGGCGGAAAGTGACGGGGGTGGGTAGTGACGGGGTTATGAGTTACGGAGGGAGAGTGGACAGGGGGGAGTGACGGGGGGAGAGTGACGGGGGGAGAGTGACAGGGGCAGAGTGACGGGGAGAGTGACGGGGAGAGGACGGGGGGAGAGTGACGGGGGAGAGTGATGGAGGGAGGGTGACGGGGGAGAGTGACGGATGGGAGAGTGATGGGGGGAGAGTGACGGGGAGAGTGACGGGGAGAGTGACGGGGGAGAGTGACGGAGGGAGAGTGAGGGGAGAGTGACGGGGGAGAGGATGGGGGGAGAGTTGACCGGGGTCGGGAGATGAGATGGGAGGAGGAGAGTGACGGAGGGAGAGTGACGGAGAGAGTGGACGTGGGAGAGTGATGGGGGGAGAGTGACGGAGGAGAGTGATGGGTGGAGAGGTGACGGAGGGAGAGTGACGGGGAGAGTGACGGGGGGAGGAGTGATGGAGGGAGCGTGACGGAGGGAGAGTGACGGGGAGAGTGACGTTCATGGGGGGTAGAGGGACGGGGGAGAGTGACGGGGGAGAGTGACGGAGGGAGAGTGACGGGGGGAGGAGTTGACGGGGGGCGAGAGTGACGGGGGGAGAGTGACGGAGGGGAGAGTGATGGAGGGAGAGTTGACAGTAGGCGAGTAGTGACGGGGGAGATGACGGGGAGGAGTGACGGGGGAGATGATGGAGGGAGAGTGACAGAGGAGAGTGATGGGGGAGGAGTAAAGGGGCGAGAGTGACAGGGGGAGAGTGACGGGGGAGAGTGGACGGGTGGAGGAGTGACGGAGGGAGAGTGACGGAGGGAGAGTGACGGAGGGAGAGGATGAGGGAGAGTGATGGAGGGTAGAGTGACGGGGAGAGTGATGGAGGGAGAGTGACGGGGGGAGAGTGACGGGTGGACGAGTGATCGCAGGGAAGGTGACGGAGGGAGAGTGATGGAGGGAGAGTGATGAGGAGAGTGACGGGGGGAGAGTGCTGGAGGGAGAGTGAACGGGGGAGGGGTGAGGAGGGAGAGTGACGGGGGGAGAAGTGATGGGGGAGAGTGATGGGGAGAGTGACGGGGGGAGTGAGGGTACGAGAGTGACGGTGGGATGCGTGATGGGGGGAGAGTGGACGGTGAGGGAGAGTGATGGAGTGGAGTGAGGGGGGATGAGAGTGACGGAGGAGAGTGACGGGGGGAGGTGACGGGGGAGAGGACGGGGGGAGTGGAGAGTGACGGGGTTGAGAGTGACGGTGGAAGAGTTGACGGTGGGAGAGTGAGGGAGGGAGGTGAGGGGGATGAGAGTGATGGGGGGAGAGTTGAGGGGGGAAGAGTCTCAGGGGGAGAGTGACGGGGTGAGAGTGACAGGGGGAGAGTGATGGAGGGAGAGTGATGGAGGGAGAGTGATGGGGGCGAGTGAGGGGGAGAGGATGGGTAGAGAGTGACGGATGGGGAGTGACGGGGGGAGAGTTACGGTGGGAGAGTGATGGGAGGGAGGGTGAGGGGTGAGAGTGACGGAGGGAGAAAGTGACGGGGGAGAGAGTGACGGAGGGAGAGTGACGGGGGAGGAGGACAGGGGAGAGTGACGGGGGGAGAGCGACGGGGAGAGTGACGGTGGAAGAGTGACGGTGGGAGAGTGACGGGGGGAGAGTGACGGGGGAGAGTGACGGGGGGAGAGTGACGGGGGAAGTAGGACGGGGGGAGCGGACAGAGGGAGAGTGACGGAGGGAGAGTGACGGGAGGGAGAGTGACAGGGGGAGAGTGATGGGAGGGAGAGTGATGGAGGGAAGAGTGATGGGGGAGAGTGACGGGGGAGAGTGATGAGGTCTAGAGAGGGACGGTGGGAGCTAGTGACGGCGGGGAGGAGTGACGGTGGGAGAGGAGAGTGATGGAGGGAGGTGTGAGGGGAGAGTGACGGAGGGAGGAGTGACGGGGGGGGGAGAGTGGACGGGAGGGAGAGTGACTGGGGGAGAGGAGTGACAGGGGAGAGTGACGGGGGGAGAGTGACGGGGGAGATTGACGGTGGGAAGAGGTGACGGTGGGAGAGGACGGGGGGAGAGTGACGGGGCGAGAGTGACGGGGGGAGAAGTGAACGGGGGAGGGAAGTGACGGGTGGAGGAGTGACAGAGGGAGAGTGACGGAGGCGGAGAGTGACGGAGGCGAGGTGATGGAGGGAGAGTGACGGGGGGAGAGTGATGGAGGGAGAGTGACGGTGGGGAGAGTGCTTGAGGGAGAGTGATGGAGGATAGTGACGGGGGGAGAGTGATGGAGGGAGGAGTGACGGGTGGAGAGTGACGGGTTGAGAGTGATGGCGGGAGAGTGGACGGGGGAGAGTGATGGAGGGAGAGTGACGGTGGAGGTGGGGAGAGTGATGGAGGGAGAGTGACGGGGAGAGTTGAAGGTGGAGAGTGACGGAGGGAGAGTGACGAGGGGAGAGTGATGGAGGGAGAGTGATGGGGGGAGAGTGACGGGGATAGTGATGGAGGGAGAGTGACGGAGGAGAGTGACGGAGGGAGAGTGAGGGGGGAGAGTGACAGGGGAGAGTCAACGGAGGGAGGTGAACGGGGGAGAGTGACGGAGGCAGAGTGACGGGGGCGAGAACGGGGACAGGGGGAGATTGACGGGGGGAGAGTGACGGGGGAGAGTGACGGAGGGAGAGTGACGGGGGGAGAACGACAGGGGGAGAGTGACGTGGTGAGAGGAACGGGGGGATGAGTGACGGGGGGAGAGTGATGGGGGGGGAGCGAGGTTGGGACGGGGGAGAGTGACGGGGGGAGAGTGATGGAGGGAGAGTTGATGGAGGAGAGTGATGGGGGAGAGTGACGGGGGAGAGTGATGGGTAGAGAGTGACGGTGGGAGAGTGCGGGGGAGAGTGACGGGGGAGAGTGATGAGGGAGGGTGAGGGGGGAGAGTGGACGGCGGGAGAGTGATGGGGGAGCAGTGACGGAGGGAGAGGAGGGGGGAGAGTGACGGGGGAGAGGACGGGGGGGAGAGTGACGGGGGAGAGTGACGGGGGAGAGTGAGGGGTGAAGAGTGAACCGGTGGTGAAGAGTGACGGTGGAGAGTGATGGAGGGAGGTGTTGAGGGACGGACGAGAGTGACGGAGGGAGAGTGAGGGGGGAGAGTGACGGGGAAAGTGACGGGGGGAGAGTGACGGGGGATGATGATGGTGGAGAAAGTGACGGAGGAGAGTGACGGAGGGAGAGTTGACGGTAGGGAGAAAGTGATGGAGGGAGAGTGACGGGGGAGAGTTTTGGAGAGTGATGGAGAGGAGAGTGACGGGTGGAGACAGTTGATGGAGGGAGAGATGATGGAGGGGAGTGAATGGGGTGAGAGTGTGGAGGAGAGTGACGGGGGAAGGGGAGAGTGACGGGTTGAGAGTGACGGAGGAGAGTGACGGGGGAGAGGAGGAGGGAGAGTGACGGGGGAGAGTGAGGGGGGCGAGTGACGGGGGAGAGGTTCTCAGGGGAGAGAGTGACGGGGGGAGAGTGACAGGGGGAAGGAGGAGGAGAGTGATGGAGGGAGGAGGTGATGGGGGAGAGGACGGGGGAGAGTGATGGGTTAGAGAGTGACGGTGGAGAGTGACGGGGGGGAGAGGGACGGTGGTGAGAGTGATGGAGGGAGGGTGAGGGGTGAGAGTGACGGAGGGATGGTGACGGGGGGGAGAGTGACGGAGGGAGAGAGTGACGGGGGCGGGGAGAGTGACAGGGGAGAGTGAAAGGGGGAGAAGTGAAAGGGGGAGAGTGACGGTGGAAAAAGAGTGACGGTGGGAGAGTGAGGGGGGAGAGTGCGGGGGGAGAGTGACGGGGGAGAGTGACGGGTGGAGAGGGAAGGAGGAGAGTGACGGAGGCGAGTGACGGAGGGAGAGTGATGGAGGAGAGTGAGGGGGAGGTGGATGGAGGAGAGTGACGGGAGGGAGAGTGATGGAGGGAGATTTGATGGAGGAGAGTGAAGGGGGAGAGGGATGGAGGGAGAGTATGGAGGTGAGAGTGATGGGGGAGAGTGACCGGGGAGAGTGATGGTAGGAGTGACTGGTGGTGAGAGTGACGGGGGTGAGGAGAGGACGGTGGGGAGAGTGATGGAGGGAGGTTGAGGGGGAGAGTGAGGTAGGGAGAGTGACGGGGGGAGAGTGACTGAGGCGAGAAGTGACGGGGGGAGAAGGGACAGGGGAGAGTGACGGGGGGAGAGTGACGGGGGGAGAGTGACGTGGAAGAGTGACGGTTGGAGACAGGTGCGGGGGAGAGTGAACGGGGAGAGAGTGACGGGGCGAGAGTAGGGTGGGAGAGTGACGGAGGAGAGAGAGTGCCGGAGGGAGAGTGGACGGAGGGATGAGTGACGGAGGGAGAGTGATGGAGGGGAGAGTGACGGGGGAGAGTGATGGAGGGAGAGTGACGGGGGAGAGATTGAATGGAGGGAGAGTGATGGAGGGAGAGTGACGGGGAGAGTGATGGAGGAGAGGAGAGGACGGGGAGGAGTGGACGGGTGGAGAGTGATGGAGGAGAGAGTGACGGGGAGGAGTGATGGGAGGGAGAATTGACGGGGGAGGAGTGACGGTGGAGATGAACGGAGGGAGAGTGACGGAGGAGAGTGATGGAGGGAGAGTGATGGGGGGGGAGAGTGACGGGGGATATGATGGAGGGAGAGTGACGGGAGAGAGTGACGGAGGGAGAGTGCGGGGGGGAGAGTGACAGGTGAGAGAACGGAGGTGAGAGTGACGGGGAGAGTGAGGAGGGAGAGTGACGGGGGGAGAACGACAGGGGGAGAGTGACAGGGGGGAGAGTGACGGGGGAGAGTGACGGAGGAGGTGACGGGGGAGAACGACAGGGGGAGAGTGCGGGGGGAGAGTGACGGGGGGAGAGTGACGGGGGGTGAGAGTGATGGGTGAGAGTGACGGGGAGAGTGCGGGGGGGAGAGTGATGGAGGGAGAAGTAGGAGGGAGAGTGATGGGGGAGAGTGACGGGGAGAGTGATGGGTAGAGAGTGACGGGGGGGAGGAGTGACGGTGGGAGAGGGACGGGGGGAGATGACGGGGAGAGTGATGGAGGGAGGTGAGGGGGGAGAGTGACGGAGGCAGAGGATGGGGGGAGAGTGACGGGGAGAGTGAACGGGGGGAGAGTGACGGGGGGAGAGTGACGGGGGGGAGTGACGGGGGAGAGGTGGGGGGGGGGGGACGGTGGGAGAGTGACCGGTGGGAGAGTGATGGAGGGAGGGTGAGGGGAGAGGGAGAGAGTGACGGGGTGAGGAGTGACGGGGGGGGAGAGTGACGGGGGAGGGGAAGTGAGGGGGAGAGTGACGGGGGAGAGTGCGGGGGAGAGTACGGGGTGGAGAGTGACGGAGGGACGAGGACGGAGGAAGCGTGATGGAGGAGAGTGACGGGAAGTGATGGAGGAGAGTGACGAGTGATGGGGGAGAGTGACGGGGGAGAGTGATGGGGTGGAGAGTGATGGAGGGAGAGTGGACAGGGAGGAGGGAGAGTGACGGAGGGAGATGGAGGTGAGAGTGATGGGGGGAGAGTGTTGTCGACGGGGGAGAGTGATGGAAAATAGATAGTAGAGTGACGGGGGAGATGACGGTGGGAGAGTGATGACGGGCGAGAGTGGAGGGAGAGTGGGGGGAGAGTGACGGGGGAGAGTGACGGGGGAGAGTGCGGGGGGCGGATGGGAAGAGTAACGGAGGCGAGAGTGACGGGGGAGAGTGACGGAGGGAGAGTGGGGAGAGGAGAACGACAGGGGGAGAGTGAGTGACGGAGGGAGAATGACGGAGGTGACGAGTGACGAGGAGAGTGATGGAGGGAGAGAGTGACGGGGGAGACTGACGGGGGAGGGAGGAGGGGGAGAGTGACGGAGGGAGAATGACGGAGGGAGAGATGACGCGGGAGAGTGATGGAGGGAGAGTGATGAGGGAGAGTTGATGGACGGGCGAGTGACGGGGAGAGTGATGGCGGGAGAGGGGACGGGGAGAGACCGACAGGGGGAGCGTGACGTGGGGAGAGTGACAGAGGGAGATTGACGGGGGAGAGTGTGAGAGAGGGGGGGGAAGTGATGGGGGGGAGAGTGACGGAGGAGAGTGACGGGGGGAGAGAGTGATGGGGGAGAGACGTGACGGACGGGGGGAGGAGAGTGACGGGGGAGAGTGACGGAGGGAGAGTGGAGAGTGACGGAGGGGCGAGGAGAGTGTGGAGGGGGAGTGATGGAGGGAGAGTGACGGAGGTGAGGTGATGGGGGAGAGGTGACAGGGAGAGTGACGTGGGAGAGTGGAGGGAGAGTGGACGGGGAGACGAGCAGAGTGACGGATGGAGAGTGACGGAGGGAGGTGAGGAGGGAGAGGAGAGGACGGAGATGTGACGGGGGAGAGTGACGGGGAGAGTGATGGAGGGAGAGTGAGGGAGAGTGACGGGGGGAGAGAGTGGGGGAGGGAGAGTGACGGGGGGAGACGACAGGGGGAGAGTGACGGGGGGAGAGTGACGGGGGGAGAGTGACGGGGAGAGAGAGTGACGGAGGGAGAGTGAGGGGGGAGAGTGACGGGTGAAGAGTGACGGGGTGAGAGTGATGGAGGGAGTGTGATGGAGGGAGAGGGACGGGGGGAGGAGTGAGGAGGGAGAGTGATGGGGGAGAGTGCGGGGGAGAGTGATGGAGGGAGAGTGATGGAGGTGAGAGTGATGGGGAGGAGTGACGGGGGAGAGTGATGGAGGGAGAGTGACGGGGGGAGAGTGACGGAGGGAGTGAGAGTGCACGGAGGGAGAGTGATGGATGGGAGAGTGATGGGGGAGGCGAGGGGAGGAGAGTGAAGAGGGAGGAGGAGAGAGGAGGAGGGATGGGGGAGGGGGAGGGAGAGGGGGGGGGGGAGGCGGGAGAGGGAGGGGAAGTGGAGGGAGGAAGAGTGGATGGAGGGAGAGTGATGGGAGGGAGAGTGACGGGGAGAGTGAGGGGGGGAGTGACGGGGGTGGAGAACGAACAGGGGGAGAGTGACGGGGGAGAGTGGACGGGGGTGAGGGATGGGGGGAGAGACGGGGGGTGAGAGTGGGGAGAGTATGGTGACGGAAGGGAGAGTGGGGAGAAGAGTGAAGGATGGAGGGAGATGAGTGACGGACCGGGGGAGAGTGACGGGGAGAGTGACGGATGGCAGAGTGACGGAGGGAGAGTGGGACGGACGAGAGTGAGGAGTGGAGGTGACGGGGGAGAGTGACCAGGAGGGAGAGTGATGGAGGAGAGATGGAGGAGAGTGACGGGGGGAGACGTGGAGCGGAGGAGAGGACGGAGGGAGAGTGATGGGGGCGTGAGGGATGACGGAGGGAGAGTGACAGGGTGAGAGGTGAGGTGAGAGAGTGAAGGGGAGAGTATGGAGGAGAGAGGATGGAGGGAGAGAGAGAGTGTGGGGGAGAGTGGGAGGAGAGTGATGAGGGAGAGTGACGGGGAGAGTGACGTGGACGGGGGAGAGTGACGGGGTGAGAGTGATGGGGGAGAGTTGACGGGGGAGAGTGATGGAGGGAGAGTGATGGAGGGAGAGTGATGGGGGGAGAGAGTGATGGAGGGAGAGTGATGGGGGAGAGTGATGTGGGGAGATTGAAGTGACGGGGGAGAGTGACGGGGAGAGTGACGGAGGGAGAGTGACAGAGTAGGGAGAGTGGATGGGGGAGAGTGACGGGGGGAGTGTGACGGGGAGAGTGGAGTGAGGAGGAGAGTGATGGAGGGAGAGTGACGGAGGGAGGGAGTGACGGGAGAGGAGAATGGAGTGAGAGTGGGGAGAGTGAAGGGGAGAGTGACGGGCGAGAGTGACGGGAGAGTGACGGAGGGAGTAGGAGAGTGGAGGAGGGAGAGTGACGGGGAGAGTGACGGGGGAGAGTGACGGGAGTGAGAGAGAGTGAGGAGGAGAGTGAAGGGGAGAGTGACGGGGAGAGTGACGGGTGGAGAGTGACGGGGGAGAGTGAGGGAGAGTGACGGTGGAGAGCGGAAGTGACGGGGAGAGTGACGGGGGAGAGTGGATGGAGGGAGGAGAGTGATGGGGGTGCGAGAGTTGATGGGGGGAGGGAGGAGTGACGGAGGGAGCTGAGTGACAGAGGGAGAGTGATGAGGGAGAGTGACGGGGAGAGTGACGGATTGAGAGTGACGGGGAGAGTGACGGGAGAGTGACGGGGGAGAGTGACAGAGGACGGAGAGTGACGTGAGGGAGAGAGTGACGGGGAGAGTGAGAGGAGGGGGAGAGGTGAGAGAGTGTGACCGGAGGAGGGATCGAGGGAGAGTGGAGAGGGGAGATGACGGGGGATAGTGACGGAGGAGAGTGACGGGGAGAGTGACGAGAGGGAGAGTGACGGGGGAGAGTGACGGGGCGAGTGAGAGAGTGACGGAGGAGAGAGGTGAGAGCGGAGGAGAGTGACGGAGAGGGAGAGTGAGGGGAGAGGTGACGGAGGGAGAGTGACGGGAGAGTGACGGAGGGGAGAGTGACGGAGCGGAGGAGTGACGGGGAGAGAGGATGAGGGAGGCGGGGAGAGTGACGGGAGAGTGACGGGGAGAGTGACGGGGAGAGTGACGGGAAGTGAGGGAGAGTGACGGGGAGTGACGGGAGAAGGACGGAGAGGGAGACGGAGGGACGGAGTGACGCGGAGAGTGACGGGGGTGACGGGGAGAGTGACGGGGGAGAGTGACGGGGAGAGTGACGGAGGGAGTGAGGAAGACGGGGGAGAATGTGATGAGGGAGAGTGACGGGGGGAGAGTGACGGGGAGAGTGACGGGGGGGGAGAGAGTGACGGGGAGAGTGACGGAGGGAGAGTGACGGGAGCAGAGGGACGGGAGAGAGTGACGGGGAGAGAGGGAGAGGACAGGGGAGAGTGACGGGGGAGACGGAGGGAGAGTGACTGGGGAGGAGTGACGGAGAGAGTGACGGGAGGGAGGGTAGTGACAGGGGAGAGTGAGAGGAGGGAGAGTGACGGGGGGAGAGTGGACGAGGGGAGAGTGACGGGGGATGGGAAGTGACGGGGAAAACAACGGTGGGGAGCGATGGGTGTACTGTGATGGTGGATTTCATTGATGGGGGTAAAGGAGGGGCGAAATGATAATTAGTTTCAAAAGCCCGACTATCAGAGTGGTCAGATTATTTGATGAATTCTCACTGCCATTTCTGACATGTTACATTTTCACAGAATCATAGAATCCCTACAGATGCAGTAGGAGGACCATTCAGTTTATTGAGTTTGCACCAACCACAATCCCACCCAAGTCCTATTCACTTAACCCACAAATTTTCCTGTAATTTCTTTGACATTAAGGGTGGGAATTTTACCGCACATCTGCCCAAGTTTCACACGATCCTGGCCAAGCCAATGGAGAATGCCGTTCTTCCGATCCAAGCCCATCCCCGAGATGCCAGTAAATTCCGGCCTAAGGGGCAATTTAGCCTGGCCAATCCAGCTAACCTGCACATGTTTGGATACGGAAGGAAACCGGAACACCCAGAGGAAACCCATGCAGACATGGGGAGAACATGCAGAGTCCATTACTGACAGTGATCCAGAATTGAACCCAGATTCCCTGCTCTGTGAGGCCACTGTGTCGCCTCATTTGACAGGAATTTGCAGGAAAACGTTCTGCATTATGGATCACAGGAATAAGTCCTGGCATGGTCTCTTAGCTAATTCCAAAAAACAACATAGTTTTGGAAGAAAGTATGTACAGAATCAGAAGCTGTGTGAGACCCAATGGTAGAAATGCTGCTATAGAGTGTACCTCGTAACTGGGGATTTTGCTGTGATGTGGAATTCAGTTTTGGTAGATAACTGGAGCATGGGTCAGGGTACCTCATTCCATTTCTTCACTCTCAGATTGACAATTCCATTTCCTCTATCACGGTTCTATATGTTTGGATTTTATTTCTGAGATGATAATTGCAACACTAAACTTGCATTATTATCAGGCTTTCTATAATCTCTCTTAAATATGACCCAGTATCACAATTCTGCAGAGAAAACATGCAATTAAATTGGAAATAGTGTCTGGCTCAGAACAAAGGGTAACATCTGCCTAAGGTGAGTGGAATGTGAGATGTGTTAAAATTATGTGAGAACCACAGCTTCGAACAGTAAAACAAACCCAAAACTAAACACTCAGGAGGACTAAAATACAAAAAAACAAATCTCAGTGGAAGAAAGGAAATCTCAATATTCAAACATTCCAGAAAAAACCAAACCCAAGGCAGAGAGTTTGAATCATCATCTTGCTTGCTACTGGATGCATTATTAAAATAGCAGAAGGGGGAGAGTGATATGAGCTCTGCCCCAATCAGCCACTTGCTGGGTGGGGTGGGAGTGGAGGGGCAAGGAAAGGGATGAAGGGAAGGGGGAGAGGTAACCACAGGTGGGGCAGGAAGAGAGGGGAGAATGAAAGAGAAGGAATCTGGGAAATTATAGGCCAGTAAGTTTGACATCGTTGGTCGGCAAGTTATGAAAGGTGTGATCAGGAAAAGGGTCTAGAAATATTTGGATGGCAGGAACTTATTAGGGAGAGTCAAAGTGGCTTTGTGCGTGGTAGGTCAGCAAATACTGGCAAATGCAATATAATGGGGATAAATGTGAGGTTATCCATTTTGGTGGCAAAAACAGGAAGGAAGATCTTTGAATGGTGGCAGTTAGAAAAGAAGTGCAACGTGATCGGGTGTCGTGGTCACTGAAGGTTAGCATCCAGGTACAGACGGTGGTGAGGAAAGCTAATGGCATGCTGGTCTTCATAGCGACGGATTGAGTATAGGAGTGAGGATGTCTTGCTGCAGTTATACAGGGCTTAGGTAAGGGCCACATCTTGAGTATTGTGTGCAGTTTTGGTCTTCTAATCTGAGGTAGGACATTCTTGCATTGAGGAACTCCAGCAAAGGTTTCACAGACTGATTGCTGGAATGGTATATGAAGAGAGACTGATCGACTGGGCTTGGACTCACTGGAATTTCAGAAGAATGAGAGGGGATCTCATAAAAACAAAAATCTGATGCGAACGGACAGGTTAGATACAGGAAGAATGTTCCAGACATTGGGGAAGTGCAGAACTAGGGGTCACAGTCTAAGAATAAGGAATAAACTCTTTGGGACTGAGATGATGAAGATATTCTTCACTCAGAGTGTTATGAAATTCTCTACCACAGAAAGCTGTTGGAGCCAGTTGATATTTTCAAGAGGGAGAGGGGTGTGGCTGGAGGGATCAAGAGGTATGCGAGAGAAAGTGGGGCTGGAAGTGCACGATCAGATTGAATGATGATGCAGGCTCGAAGGGCCGAAGGCCTCCTCCTTCTAATTCCTATTTCTATGGAAATGGCAGGTCCTCCTTTGAACCTTTTTTTAAACTTTTAGATCTTCTTTTACTGATATAAATTCCCTCAACCATCTCTGAGACTTGTTTACTTTTGCTGTCAAGAGAATCTAGTTTTTCTTTCTTTGATAAGCATGCTCTTCCTTTATAAATTTGTTGGGATTATTAATTCCACTTTACAAAACTGGATGTACAAATAAAAAGTGTTGTTTGGTTTGTTTGACATTGCTGGATAGTTTGGAGAAAGATTAATATTGAGGTATCAAAGCAAAGAGAAATTACTTTTATAAACAGCTAAATATCAAGTTTGTTCCACAGAAAATGACTGGCCTCTCTGAAACACAATAGTTGGCACCAGAAGTTAGAAAGATCAAAAGGCTGGGAAGATCAGGTGTTGAGAGCAGCCTGTTAACCTGTTTTGTGATCAGTACTGTGAGAACAGATAGCAGTAACTGAAGTGACAGGAGTTAGTTTCAGAGTCATAACATTTAGGCGAAGCAGCAGAATCCAAGGGAGGGAGGGCGGAATATGTCCATCCTGCTGACACTGGGAAAGGTCTAGCTAGAGAGCTGATGATGCCTCATGGAATTAACAATCGCCATAAATACTGGAGAGCAGAAGAGGGGGTGCTGATAGTTGGGCATGAAAGTTTGATAGGGAAGAACATTGGCCCAATCATTCTGATGCCCTCTAATGTAGATGATGAAGCAAAACCACAATCTCAGCCCCCAGATCCACCTCAAAGTGTCAATAATATCCCACAGCAAAACCTAAAAACATCTGCATTATCAGTCTTTGCAACTTCACACAAACTGCTTCTAGTTATCTTAATTTCATCTAGGTTTTAGTAAGTTCATCTTTGATAAGGGTGACAAAATGTTGCCAACCCCAGGCTTTTAAACTTCAAAGCTGACAACAGAATGAAGAGATGTTTTTATTCCAAACTCTTATTCTGCTTTAGGTTAAAACACAACTGATGGAACTCCAGGTAAGTGTCTGCATTAAAAAAAATACCTTTTATATTCTCAGGAATCTGCAAAGTGCTGTGCAGCCAATACAATGCTTTTGACAATGTTTTAAATAAACTGTTGCTGAGGAAGCAATGTGGAAAAACTGTCTGCTTAATTTTGACAAGAAATAAATCAACTAAGTTGAAGCTGCTTTAAACAACAATTTCTTCTGTCAGATGCCAACTCTTGGAACTCTGTTCCCTCAAAAGGTTGCTGAATGCATATTTTAAAGCAGAGCCAGATCGATTCCTCATAAACAAGGGGGGGCAGTCAGCAGGAGAGGGGGGGGGGGCAGTCAGCAGAAATGTGGGGCTGAGGTCCCAATTAGATCAGCCATGATCGTATTGAACAGGGAACAGGTCCGGAGGGACAGAATGGCCTCCTTCTGCTTCTAATTTGCATGGCTGATATAATAGTGGATATTTATATTATGTAAATTCCTTTGTGATCTGACAAATATATTAATGTTTCTTTAACAATATCATTTCTACAAAAAAGGCTGTTGAGAGAACATTCTGTGGAACAATATTTCTGATGTTTTACAGTGAGTTTCTGGAGAGATTTACCTGCCCAGTACCTGCTGGAGCAAAGGGATAGTATCCATCAGCACACACAGAGCTCTAGCAACAAGGGCATTCTCTGCCCACATTCGTGCTGACCCCCCCCCTCCCCCATAACCTTTTATGGCATTGTTTAGAGGAATCGATCTAGCTCTGTTTTAAAAATATGCATTTAGCACCTTTTGAGGAAGTCTAGAGGAAGAGAGGAAGCAGAGGAAGGAGATTAATAATTCCAACAGAATTGCATTGGGATCTTGTAAGTTGCTGCACCCAGAATTCGAGTCACCAGGAGCAGGCCTTTCAATGTTGGTGTGAATCAGATCCTTACAAAAACACACTGCATGGGTTTAAATTTGACTTAACAGAATGATTCTGCCTTGTGGGCATTTTAAAGAAATGCAAATTAATTATGAATAAATTCCAGTATTGGCCTGGTGGGAATTGTGGCCCACTATTGATGGGGACAGGGAACAAGTGCACACTGCATTTATATCACTGGAAAAACATCAAGGGCTTCTCTTGATATTTTCCCAATATTAAATGGTTTGCCACGCGAATCCAAGCATAAATCAGCCGCAGTTCCCACAGGAAAGAGGGAAAGGAGAAAATCTCAGACCAGCAATCAGCTGCTTTCTGTTTGCCTGTAGCTGAAAGATAGCGGCCTTGCAGCAGAGTACCCTGGGGCAGACAAAGCGCACACATCAGATGGAGTGCAATCTTCATCTTGTCAGCTCACACCTTATTTGTCGTCTTCTGTGGGGACCATGGATTGGATTCAGTGAATTCTGAATTTAATTTTTGGAGAAAAGCAAGGAATGGATTGGGGTTTGCTTGCTCCATTCTGAATACCAGCTGTTAACTTAAGGATGGAGTAAAACATTTTTAAAAAAGATATTGGGAAATGTTCCTATCCCGTGCTTCCACGGGAACTGTAGTGGTGAGGAGTGGACCATGGAAAGGTCCATTGACCTTGGGCAGGATTTTCGGTTTTTGGGACAAACAGGCCCTCCACTGGCCTCTGAATTTTCTGCAAGAGTTACATTGATGAGCAGTATTCTAAGTTAGAGTTGATACTCCTAATATACTGGGAGAGTTAATGAGACTTTATTGCAGAAAAATTAGCAGTGCAACCAAGAAAAAAAGTAGGAATCTATTGTGTGCAAGTTGACTTGCTGAATCTTCTGCACAAACATAGAGACCAGAAACACAGATACGTAGATGAGAACATTATTACTGAATTAGCTTTCTCCATTTGACTAAACTTTCGAGGCTATTAGAATCATAAAAGATTTAAATAAATCTTTCAAGCTTGAATGATGGACAGAGAGAAGGGCACGTTTGAATGTGCCCTTCAGGGCAATGTTGTTAGTTCATCAGATACAGCATCAATTTCTCCCTATTGGAATAATGTAGGAAACGGCAATCTGACTGGTTACTTGTTTTAAATTACTCTAGGAATATGCCTGAAAATTAATCTTGTGACAAGGTGTCATCCCAATACAATTCAGAGAAACATTACCTGGAAATTTTTGCAACATTTTGTAAAATGTAAATATGGAAAATGGGGTACAGTGACTCACTCTGCAGTTTGGAAAGGGCAGCACAGAACTGATAGCAAAGCTCTGGTCAAGTGGTTTTAAAATTACTTAGATGTAGATGTAGTTAGACATTCAAGAAGCTATTTCATGCTATACTTGCGGTCTATATATATTTGTGGAGATAATAAATTCTAACAATACAAAGAACCCTTGAGTTTTCAAACTGGAATATTTCACTTGAAGATGACAAGGGTGCAGAGGAGATTTACAAGGAGTTGCCTGGATTGGGAGGCAGGCCTTATGAAGACAGGTTGAGGGAGCTGGACTGTTCTCCCTGGAGAGACGAAGGTTGAGAGGTGACCTGATAGAGGTTATAAGATGTGAGAGGAATAGATAGGGTGGATTCTCAGAGGCTATTTCCCAGGGCTGAAATGGTCACTACAAGAGGACACAGGTTTAGGTACTGAGGAGCAAGTACAGAGGAGATGTTAGAGGTAAGTTTTTCACTCAGAGGGTGGTGAGTGAATGGAATCGGCTGCCGTCAGTGGTGGTAGAGGCGAACTCGCCGGGTTCTTTTAAGAGACTTCTGGATGACTACGTGGGATGTAATGGGATTGGGAGTTACAGATAGGTATATGGCCTGGTAGATATAGACATGATCGGCACAACTTGTGGGCCAAAGGCCCTGTTTTGCTGTAGTGTTCTATGTTCTATGTTCTAAGATCCAGCAGTTTTAAAGAGGTTTGAGATATTATCGCCAATGCAATGTCACGTATTGTGGATTATAATAAATTGTCAATGAACACACTGTGAACATTGAACTATGTTCACAAGATATAGGATCAACAATCCAAATATATATAAAACATTCCATGTGATCACACTGTTCACCCTCCATTAACACTGGATGAGGGGATAATGCCCACACTGTGATACTCTTTATTTATTCCTATACAGGATGTGAGTGTCGCTGACTAGGCCAGCATTCATTACCCATCTCTAGTTGTTCTCGAGAAGGTGGTTGTGAGCGTCTTCTTGATTGTTGAAGTCATGTGATGTAGTACCCGACAATGCTGTTAGGAGAGGGGGGAGTGAGCGGGATAGGTTCCAGGGTTTTGACACGTGACAATGAGGGAACAAGTCGAGGAGCGTGAGTGACTTGGAGGGAAATTTCTGATGATGGTAACGTTTCCATGCGTTGCTGACTCTTGTTTCTAAGTGATTGTGGTTGTGGGTTTGGAAGGTGCTGCTTGGTGAGTTCCTGCATTGCATCTTGTGGATGGTGTACACAGCTGCCACTGTTTGCCATTGGTGGAGGGAATGAATGTTTGTGGAAGGAATGGTGTATCAAAACTTTGTCCTGGATGGTGTCGAGCTTCTTGAGTGTTGTTGGAGCCGCCCCCTTCCAGGCAAGTGGAGAGTATTCCAATCACACTTCTGACTTGCAGATGGTGGCCTTAGGGACTCAAGAATTGAGTTACTCTCCACAGAATCCTAGTCTCTGACTTCTCTTGTCGCCACAGTATTACGTCACTGGTCCAGTCAGTTCTGGTAATGTTGACATTGGGGGATTCAGCAATGGTATGCTATGAATGTCAATGCTGATGGTTAGATTCTCTCTTGCTGGAAATGGTCATTGTCTGGTACTTGTCAACTTTTCCTTCATTTGTAAAGTATACCTTATCTCCAGCCTCCCTAACCTCACAGAAGTTCTTGGATATGTTGTTACCTTCCAAGTCAAGACCTATCTATGCCAAAACTCCAAGTATCAATCTCTGTAACTACAGGCAATTTTCGGTCAGGTTGAGATGGGAGACGCAGGTCTCAGGCCTTGTTCTGGGATTTGTGCATGCACTGGAATACAAGAATATCTCTGGAGCTGGAGAACGTCTAGCCAGACCAGGCTGGAAACCAGGCAGGGAAATAATTCAAATCTATTTTAAATATGTTTTAAATATGTTAATTAGTTCATTACTAGGACCTGAAAAGATCCTGATTGAATTTCCCCCAGCCTCCTCACCATGAATACTTCATTCCAGCAGGGGTTTGAGAATAGTGGGAGACTCTGCCAAATGAAGGGGAGGCAACAGGGCCCCCAGGGGGTTGGGAGACAGGGGAATGGTGCCCCTAGGCATGAGCACTCTGGCATGCCAGCCTGTGCCACCTGGCAATGGTCAACAGGCAGTGCCCAAACCAGGGGCACTTGAAACCGCCCATCAAACTGTGCCAAAGGGACAGGCCAATTGTGGCAGGGCCAAGGCACAATCAGACGGGATAGGGGGGGTCCCACTGTCACTCTGCAGACAGGATGGTTTCGGATGGAGGGGAGGGCAGTGATTGGGGTGGCTAGATTGGGATGGGATGGTTTGCTGGGGTGATGGGTGCTGGGGAAATCGCCACTACCGTGGGGGGAGTGGTGGTGGACATTTTGGGATGGGGGATGAGGACGCTCAGAAATTGTTGTGAGGGCCACAATTGAGCCATGGGGAGAGCTGGATGGGCAGCACTGCGGTGGTGCCAGCAATTGAGCTGGCAAGCAAACGGCCAGACTGACAGGACTGGGGGCCACTGCACATGTGCAGACTTCCAGAACGGTCAAACTGCGGTGCAAATAAGCCCTGCCTCCCGTGGGATTTTAATAAGCTTCACAACTGGGACTCTGCAGTGCAGAGATTGCGGAGATTCAGCTGAGAAGCTGAACTGACAGAATAGTCGTAATCTAGAACAGTTTTGTGCCAATTAAGCACTTTGGGAGAATTCCCCCTCTCCCAGTCCCCTTTCTTTCCCCCCCCCCCTTCTTCTCCCTCCATCCCCCTTTCCTCTGTGTAAATGACTCAAAATCGTGGTCATAGTTCTCTTACTGGATAGTAATCCACAAATCTGCATTCTAAAAACAACAAGAATTCACATCTCATCATAACAACTGGAGATTGAAATACAGTTCATAAATCTGGAATAGAAAGACATTCTCAGTTAATGTTGACCATGAAACTGCTGATTGCTGGTGCAAACCACTGGTTCATTCCGCTTTTCCAAAGCGCCAACATGTAATTCCAAGAGTGTCCTCTGAAATGGCCAAGAACTTGTAAGGGCAATTAAGGATGGGCAATAAACCTGCCCTACCAGTAATCATCTCCTTGTGTGTCCAATCAAACAAAGGTTTCTTTACTAGGTCAGCCAATTGACAGATGAAATCCAGACACATTCTGAGAAATTTCTGCACGGGGAGGTAGCCCGTGATCAGTAGGACCCCAAGGCTCTGCTTCAATGAGAATTGTAAGCATGACACTAACACCTTCACACCAGCTAACAACAGAGGCATCAATCTGTGACTGGCATGTGCCAATCTGACCATCAGGAGCATTGGCAATAAACACCAAAAACAGGATATTAAACAACACCTGTATCCACTTCAAATACAGCATTCGTATTTGAGTATTTGCCTCTCTCAGCAGCCAAGCTGTATTGGATGAAAACTACCCCATTCCCATAGCCTGTTGCATCTTATCCAGACGGGAGAAGGCAAATGATGCCAATGACAATCCACATGTGTGAATATATTTAACGTAGGACAGAAACGGTGAATTGGAGTCAACAGCTCCCTTACAGCATTCGACCAGTTTGATGAGGTCGAACACTGCCTGGTAAGGGCAGGTTTATTGCCCATCCTTAATTGCCCTTAACAAAGTGGTTCATTGGCCATTTCAGAGGACACTCTTGGAATTACATGTTGGTGCTTGGTTAAAAGCGTGAATGAACCAGGTGGTTTGCACAGCAATCAGTTTGTTCCCTTGGAGCAGCACGGAGAGGCAGCGATTGAGAAAGCGTGAAGTTCATGTGTTAAGTACTTTTTAACTTTTCTCTTTTTTTTAAAACAGCGAGCGGGGGATAGTTTTTTGCCGTTTTTATTTAACTAACTAGAAACCGGAAGTCGTCACTAGGAGGCTGCGTAGTTGTAGTTTTCTCTGTCTCTATAAATTGGTACAGAGAGGAAACCCATATTCTACACAGGTCGAGTATCCCACCCTCCCCCTCCTCTAACCTAATAATAAAAGTGTTGGGAAGTTTTTTTTTTCTCTCCTTAAGTAAATAAAGTATCAGGGATGGCGTGCAGGCAGTACGTTGCACCTCCTGCGTATGTATGAGGTGAGGGACACCAGTAGTGTTCCTGCTGATTTACCTGCAGGAAAGTGTACCCATTTGCAGCTCCTTGAGGATTGTGTTAAGGAGCTGGAGCTGGAATTAGAGGAACTCAGGATAATCCGAGAGGTTGAGGAGGATATTGGCAGGAGTGACAAAGAGATAGTCACTCCTAAAAGTGATTCGTGGGTAACTATTAGGAGGAGGGTAAGAAGCAATCGGGGTAGACAATCCCCTGGGGCGTTCCCTCCAAAATAAATTTTCTGTCTTGGAGGCTACAGTTGAGGAAGAATCAACTGGAGATAACCAAAGGGAGCAGGTCTCTGGGGTGAGCCTGCTGAGAATGCTCAGGTGGGTAGGAAAAACAAGAGATTGGGGCCTAGTAATTGGAGACTCCATAGTTAGAGGGACAGATAGGAGAGTAAATAGTAATAAACGGGACTCAGGGCTGGTGTGTTGCCTCCCAGGGGCTGGAGTCCAGGATGTCGCAGATCGGGTTTTTAAGATTGTTAAGGGAGAGGGGAGTCAAACCCCAAGTCATAGTTCATGTAGGGACACATGATGTAGGAAGGACAAGGGAAGGGGATATTAAACAGAAACTTTATGGAGTTGGGGTGGAAGCTTAGGTCCAAACTGGCAAAAACTTCTCTGGACTCTTGCCTGTGCCAAGGGATAGTTTAGAGAAATATAGAGAAGGGAAGTTTGAACTCGTGGCTATGGGATGGTGCAGGAGGGAGGGGTTCAGGTTCCTTAACAATTGGGACTCATTCTGGATAGGTGGGACCTCTCAAGAGAGATGGTCTACACCTGAACCAGAGGGGAACTAATATCTTGGGGGGAAAATTTGCTAAGGCTATGCAGGGGGCTTTAAACTGATTCGGGGGGGGGGGGTGGGATCCTAAGTAGTTGGGGTGCTGAAGAGGGATGAGAGTAAGGGGGTTATAGAGGAGAGTTGTAAAACACAGCGCGTACGGGTGGGGTGGGCATGGTTTGAAATGCGTATACTTTAATGCAAGGAGTATTCGCAATAAGGGGAGGAACTTGCAGCTTGGACCGTACCTGGAACTTCGATGTTGTGGCCATTTCAGAGACTTGGGTAGAGCAGGGACAGGAATGGATGTTGCAGGTTCCGGGGTACAAATGCTTTAGTCGGAGTAGAGAAGGGGTAGAGGGGGGGAGGGCATTATTGTCAAAGACTGTATCACAGTGACAGAAAGAAGTTTGATGAGGACTTGTCTGTTGAGGTAGTATGGGCTGAGATTAGAAACAGGAGAGGAGAGGTCACCCTGTTGGGAGTCTTTTATAGACCTCCTAAAAGTTCTAGAGAGGTTGAGGAAAGGATTGCAAAGTCAATTCTGATCAGGAGTGAAAGTAATAGGGTAATTGTTATGGGGGACTTTAACTTACTAATATTGATTGGAATAGCTATAGCTCTAGCTCGTTAGAGGGGTCAGTTTTCGTACAAAGTGTGCAGGAAGGTTTTTTGACTCAGTATGTAGATAGGCCAACTAGAGGTGAGGCTACATTGGATTTGGTGCTGGGCAATGAGCCAGACCAGGTGTTAGGCTTGGAAGTTAGTGAACATTTGGTGATAGTGACCACAATTCGGTTACGTTCACCTTAGTGATGGATAGGGATAGGCATGAAGCTGGGGGCAGTAGTTATAGCTGGGGGAAGGTAATTATGAGGCCATCAGGAGAGAATTAGGGTGCATAGATTGGACTAGGAAACTACAGGGACTGGGAACATCTGGAATGTGGAGCTTATTCAAGGAGCAGCTGCTGCGAGTCCTTGATAAGTATGTCCCTGTCAGGCAAGGGAGGAAATGGTCGAGTAAGAGAACCTTGGTGTACGAAAAAAGTTGATTTGCTGTTAAAAGAAAAGGAGGCTTATGTCAGGATGAGGCTTGAGGCTCGGTTAGTGCAATGGATAGCTATAGATTAGCCAGGGGGAGCTAAAAAGTGAATTGAGGAGAGCTAAGAGAGGACACGAGAAGACTTTGGCTGATAGGATTAAGGAGAATCCTAAAGCTTTCTTTCGATATGTTAAGAATAGAAGATTGGTTAGGGCAAGATTAGGGCCAGTCATAGACAGCAGTGGGAAGTTGTGCGTGGAGCCTGAAGAGATTGGAGAGGCACTGAATAAATATTTCTCTTCGGTATTCACGCAGGGTGATGTAAATGTAGTTATGGAGAACACTGAGGTACAGGGTTGCAAATGGAAGGTATTGAAGTAGATAGGGAGGATGTGCTAGAATTCTCGAGGGTTTGAAGTTGGATAAGTCCCCTGGGCCGGACGGGATTTACCCTAGGATTCTCTGGGAGGCAAGAGAGGAGATTGCAGAGCCTCTGGCTTGGTTTGTGAAGGCAGGTCATAGTTATTAAGGTTTCGTGAAGGGTAGGTCATGCCTTACTAACCTCATTGAGTTTTTTGAGAAAGTGACCAGAGAGGTGGATGGGGGTAAGGCGGTTGATGTAGTATATATGGACTTTAGTAAGGCGTTTGATAAGGTGGCCCATGGAAGACTTCTACAGAAAATGCAGATGTGTGGAATAGAGGGTGATTAGCTAATTGGATTAGGAATTGGCTGGCAGATAGAAGACAGAGGGTGGTGGTTGATGGGAGATATTCATCGTGGAGTTCGGTGACAAGTGGTGTGCCTCAGGGGTCTGTTTTGGGGCCCCTGCTGTTTGTAATTTTTATAAATGATCTGGATGAGGGTATTGAGGATGGATCAGTAAATTTGCAGATGATACTAAAGTTGGTGGAGTGGTAGATAGTGAAGAGGGGTGTTATAGTTTACAGAGTGACTTGGACAAGTTGCAGAGCTGGGCCGAGAGGTGGCAAATGGAGTTTAATGTGGAAAAGTGTAGGTAATGCACTTTGGCAGGAACAATAATGTGTAGAGTTAGGGCTAATGAACATAGAAATTAGAACATAGAACAATACAGCACAGAACAGGCCCTTCGGCCTTCGATGTTTGTGCCGACCAAAATAAAAAGCAATGCCCCTCCTAACTAAACCATTCCCTTCTCATCCATATACTTATCAACTAACCTCTTAAACGCCACCAAACTTGGCGCATCTACAACAGCTGCAGGCAGGGCATTCCACCCTAATCACTCTTTGAGTAAAGAACCTACCTCTGATATCCGTCCTATAACTCATACCCCTTAATTTAAAGTTGTGTCCCCTCGTGCTAGCTTTTTCCATCCTAGGAAAAAGGCTATCACTGTCCACCCTATCCAAACCTCTAATTATCTTATATGTTTCAATAAGATCCCCCCTTAGCCGCCTCCTTTCTAACGAAAACAACCTCAAATCCTTCAACCTCTCTTCATAGGACCTGCCCTCCATACCAGGCAACATCCTAGTAAACCTCCTCTGTACCCTCTCCAATGCCTCCACATCTTTCTTATAATGTGGCGACCAGAACTGCACACAATACTCCAAGTGCGGCCGCACTAGAGTTTTGTACAGCTGCAACATGATGCTGCGGCTCCTAAATTCAATCCCCCTACCAATAAAAGCTAAGACTCCATAAGCCTTCTTAACAACTTTATCCACTTGATGCCTACTTTCAGGGATCTATTGACACATACACCAAGATCCTTCTGTTCCTCAACACTATTAAGAGCCCTACCATTAGCCCTATACTCTACACATTTATTGTTCCTGCCAAAGTGCATTACCTCACACTTTTCCACATTAAACTCCATTGCCACCTCTCGGCCCAGCTCTGCAACTTGTCCAAGTCACTCTGTAAACTAAAACACCCCTCTTCACTATCTACCACACCACCAACTTTAGTATCATCTGCAAATTTACTGATCCATCCCTCAATACCCTCATCCAGATCATTTATAAAAATTACAAACAGCAGGGGCCCCAAAACAGACCCCTGAGGCACACCACTCGTCACCGAACTCCACGATGAAAATCTCCCATCAACCACCACCCTCTGTCTTCTATCTGCCAGCCAATTTCTAATCCAATTAGCTAAATCACCCTCTATTCCACACATCTGCATTTTCTGTAGAAGTCTTCCATGGGCCACCTTATCAAAAGCCTTACTAAAGTCCATATATACTACATCAACCGCCTTACCCCCATCCACCTCTCTGGTCACTTTCTCAAAAAACTCAATGAGGTTAGTAAGGCATGACCTACCCTTCACGAAACCATGCTGACATCCCCAATCAATTCATTTCTCTCTAAATCTATAAATCCTACCCTAATAATTCTCTCCATACCTGCCCACCACAGAGTAGACTCACTGGCCTATAATTCCCAGGAAGGTCTCTCTTCCCCTTCTTAAACAATGGGACCACATTCGCCATCCTCCAGTCCTCGGAACCACCCCGTACCAACGAGGACCTGAAGATCAGAGCCAGAGGCTCTGCAATCTCCTCTCTTGCCTCCCAGAGAATCCTAGGTAAATCCCCGTCCGGCCCAGGGGACTTATCCAACTTCAAACCCTCGAGAATTTCTAACACATCCTCCCTATCTACTACAATACTCCCCAATTTGCAACCCTGTACCTCAGTGCTCTCCACAGCTACATTTCCAGCACTCTGCGTGAATACCGAAGAGAAATATTTATTCAGTGCCTCACCAATCTCGTCAGGCTCCACGCACAACTTCCCACTGCTGTCTATGACTGGCCCTAATCTTGCCCTAACCAATCTTCTATTCTTAACATATCGAAAGAAAGCTTTAGGATTCTCCTTAATCCTATCAGCCACATCTTCTCGTGTCCCCTTTAGCTCTCCTCAACTCACTCTTTAGCTCCCTCCTGGCTAATCTATAGCTATCCATTGCACTAACTGAGCCTTCAAGCCTCATCCGACATAAGCCTCCTTTATCTTAAACAGCAAATCAAATCTTTTCGCACCACCAGGCTCCCTATCGACCATTTCCTCCTTGCCTGACAGGGACATACTTATCAAGGACTCGCAGCAGCTGCCCTTGAATAAGCTCCACATTCCGATGTTCCCAGTCCCTGTAGTTTCCTAGTCCAATCTATGCACCCTAATTCTCTCCTATGACCTCATAATTACCCTTCCCCCAGCTATAACTACTGCCCCCAGCTTCATGCCTATCCCTATCCATCACTAAGGTGAACGTAACCGAAATGTGGTCACTATCACCAAAATGTTCACTAACTTCCAAGCCTAACACCTGGTCTGGCTCATTGCCCAGCACCAAATCCAATGTAGCCTCACCTCTAGTTGGCCTATCTACATACGAGTCAAAAAAATTCCGCACACTGTACGAAAACTGACACTATACGAGCTAGAGCATAGCTATTCCAATCAAATAGCAAAGTAAAGTCCCCCATAACAATTACAACACTTCACTCCTAACCAGAATGACTCGCAATCCTCCCAACTCTCTAGAACTTTAGGAGGTCTAAAAAAGACTCCCAACAGGGTGACCTCCCCTCTCCGTTTCTAATCTCAGCCCATACTACATCACAGACAGTCCTCATCAAAATCTTTCATCACCGAGATACAACTTTGACCAATAACGCCATCCTCCCCCCCTCTACCTCCTTCTCTACACCGACTAAAGCATTTGAACCCCGAACTGCAACATCCATTCCTGTCCCTGCTCTACCCAGTCTCTGAAATGGCCCAACATCGAAGTTCCAGGTACTGGTCCAAGCTGCAAGTTCCCCCCTTATTGCGAATACTCTTGCATTAAAGTATACCACCAAACCACCCCCCCCACCCACCCACCCCCAACCCCCACCCACCCCACACCCCAACACACCCCCCCCCCCCACAAAAAACCCCACAAACCCAACCCCCCCAACCCCACACAACCCCCCCACACACCACACAAACCAAAAAACAAACCAAAAACCCCCCACAACAACCACAACCAACACAAAACACACAACACACACACAACCAACCAAACAAAACCCACAAAAAACAAAAAAAACAAAAACAAAAAACAACAAAAACAAAACAAAAAAACCACAAAACCAAAAACAAACCAAAACCCCCCAAACAAAAACCCCCACAAAAAAACCCCACAAAAAACCACCCCCAAAAAACCCACCACAAAAAACCCCCACAAAAAACCACCCAACAACCAAACAACCCCCACAAAAAACCCACCCACAAAAAACCCACCCACAAAAACCCCCCACAAAAAACCCCCACAAAAAACCCCACAAAAAACCCCCCACAAACAAAAACCCCCCAAAAAACCCCCACAAAACCCCCAAAAAAACCACAAAAAACCCCCACAAAAACCCCCACAAAAAACCACCCCCAAAAAAAACCCCCCCACAAAAAAACCCCCCACAAAAAAACCCCCCACAAAAAACCCCCCACAAAAAACCACCCCACAAAAAACCACCCCACAAAAAAAACCCCCCACCAAAAAAACCACCCCACAAAAAAACCACCCCACAAAAAAACCCCCACAAAAAACCCCACAAAAAAACCCCACAAAAAAACCCCACAAAAAACCCCCCACAAAAAAAACCCCACCAAAAAAAACCCCACAAAAAAAACCCCACAAAAAAACCCCACAAAAAACCCCCCAAAAAAAAACAAAAAAAAAAAAACAACAAACAACCAAAAAAAAAAAAACAAACACAACAAAACCAAAAAAACCAACAACAACACAAACCCAACAAAAAACACACAAAAAAACCAAAACCAAAAACACACCACAAAAAAAAAACAAAAAAAAACCACAAACAAAAAAACACCAACACACAAACAAACCAAACAAACAAAACACCAAACAAAAAAAACAAACACAAAACAACCAACCCCCCAACAAAAACCCACCAAACACCACCCAAAACCCAAAAAACCCAAAAACCAAAAACCCAAAACCCCAAAACCCAAAACCCCAAAAACCCAAAACCCCAAAACCCCAAAACCCCACAAAAACCCCCAAAACCCCAAACCCCAAAACCCCAAAACCCAAAAAACCCAAAAAACCCAAACCCCCAAAACCACCCAAAACCCCCAAAACCACCCCAAAACCCCAAAACCCCAAAAACCAAAAACCCAAAAACCCAAAACCCAAAAACAACAAAAACCCAAAACCCCAAAAACCCAAAACCACACAAAAACCCAAAACCCCAAAAACCCAAAAAAACCCAAAAACCCAAAACCCCACAACCCAAAAAACCCAAAAAACCCAAACCCCACAAACCCCAAAAACCCAAAACCCCAAAAACCCAAAACCCCAAAACCCAAAACCCAAACCCAAAAAACCCAAAAACCCAAAAAACCCAAAAACCCAAAAACCCAAAACCCCCAAAAACCCAAAAAACCCAAAAACCCAAAACCCCAAAAAACACCACAACCCAAAAAACCCCAAAACCCAACAAACACAAACAACCCAAAAACCCAAAAACCCAAAACCCCAAAACCCACAAAAACCCAAAACCCCAAAACACCAAAAACCCAAAACCCCAAAAACCCAAAAACACAAAACCCCAAAAACCCAAAACCCCAAAAACCCAAAAACCCAAAACCCAAAAACCCCAAAACACCCCAAAACCCAAAACCCAAAAACCCCAAAACCACCCCAAAACCCAAAACCCCCCAAAAAACCCAACCCCAAAAACCCCAAAAACCCAAAACCCAAACCACCCCCAAAAAACAACAAAAACCCAAAACCCCAAAAACCCAAAAACCCAAAAAACCCAAAAAACCCCAAAAACCCAAAACCCAAAAACCCCAAAAAACCCAAAAAACCCAAAAACCCCAAAAAACCACAAAAACCCCAAAAACCCAAAAACCCCAAAACCCCAAAAACCCAAACCCCCAAAAACCCAAAAACCAAAACCCAAACCCCCAAAACCCCAAAAACAACCCAAAACCCCAAAACCCAAAACCCCAAAAACCCAAAACCCCAAAACCCCAAAAACCCAAAACCCAAAACACAAAAACCCAAAACCCCAAAAACCCCAAACCCACAAAAACCCAAAAACCCCAAAAACCCAAAAAACCCAAACCCCCAAAAAACCCAAAAACCCAAAACCCCCAAAAACCCCAAACCCCCCAAAACCCAAACCCAAAACCCAAAAACCCAAAAAACCCAAAACCCAAAACCCCAAAAAAACCCAAAACCCAAAACCCCAAAAACCCCAAAACCCCAAAAAACCAAAAAACCCAAAACCCCAAAAAACCCAAAACCCCCAACACCCCCCAAAAACCCAAAACCCCAAAAACCCCAAAACCCCAACCCCAAAAACCCAAAAACCCAAACCCCCCCAAAAACCCCCACAAAAACCCAAAACCCAAAAAAACCCAACAAACCCCAAAAACCCAACAAACCCCAAAACCAAAAACCCGTTGGTTACGGGTGTGGTTCCGGAGGACTGGAGGATAGCGAATGTGGTCCCGTTGTTCAAGAAGGGGAAGAGAGACCTTCCAGGGAACTATAGGCCAGTGAGTCTTACTTCTGTTGTGGGCAAAGTATTGGAGAGAATAATTAGGGATAGGATTTATAGTTATTTAGAGAAATGAATTGATTGGGGATAGTCAGCATGGTTTTGTGAAGGGTAGGTCGTGCCTTACTAACCTCATTGAGTTTTTTGAAAAAGTGACCAAAGAGGTGGATGGGGGTAAGGCAGTTGATGTGGTATATATGGACTTTAGTAAGGCGTTTGATAAGGTGGCCCATGGAAGACTTCTGCAGAAAATGCAGATGTATGGGATAGAGGGTGATTTAGCTAATTGGTGGAATTGGCTAGCAGATAGAAGACAGAGGGTGGTGGTTGATGGGAGATATTCATCGTGGAGTTCGGTGACAAGTGGTGTACCTCAGGGGTCTGTTTTGGGCCCCTGCTGTTTGTAATTTTTATAAATGATCTGGATGAGGGTATTGAAGGATGGATTAGTAAATTTGCAGATGACACTAAAGTCGGTGGAGTGGTAGATAGTGAAGAGGGGTGTTATAGTTTGCAGAGAGACTTGGACAAGTTGCAGAGCTGGGCCGAGAGGTGGCAAATGGAGTTTAATGTGGAAAAGCGTGAGGTAATGCACTATGGCAGAAATAATAAATGTGTAGAGTATAGGGCTAATGGTAGGATTCTTAGTAGTCTAGATGAACAGAGGGATCTTGGTGTGTATGTGCATAGATCCCTGAAAGTAGGCAGTCAAGTCGAGAAGGTTGTTAAGAAGGCATATGGAGTCTTAGCTTTTATTGGTAGGGGGATTGAATTTCGGAGCCGCAACGTCATGTTGCAACTGTACAAAACTCTAGTGCGGCCGCACTTGGAGTATTGTGTGCAGTTCTGGTCCCCACATTATAAGAAAGATGTGGAGGCATTGGAGAGGGTACAGAGGAGGTTTACCAGGATGTTGCCTGGTATGGAGGGCAGGTCTTATGAAGAGAGGCTGAGGGATTTGAGGTTGTTTTCGTTAGAAAGGAGGCGGCTAAGAGGGGACCTAATCAAAACATATAAGATGATTAGAGGTTTAGATAGGGTGGACAGTGATAGCCTTTTTCCTAGGATGGAGAAAGCTAGCACGAGGGGACACAGCTTTAAATTAAGGGGTGATAGTTATAGGACGGATATCAGAGGTAGGTTCTTTACCCAAAGGGTGGTTCGGGAGTGGAATGCCCTGCCTGCAGCAGTTGTAGATGCGCCAAGTTTGGTGGCGTTTAAGAGGTTAGTTGATAAGTATATGGAAGAGAAGGGAATGGTTTAGTTTGGAGGGGCATTGCTTTTTATTTTGGTCGGCGCAACATCGAAGGCCGAAGGGCCTGTTCTGTGCTGTAATGTTCTATGTTCTATGTTCTATGAGTTGAATGGCCTACACTAGCTCAACCTCTCGAAATTGCCATGATTCAATCCACTAAATTATATAAAGTTTATTTTCATTCCCAAACATTTTACCACCAAACTTATTTCAAAGTCTTTATAGTTTTCTCAGAGAGGCCACAAGCTGCTTTGTTCTCCCCTGTTTATCCAACTGAAGAATTCATCACTCTGCTGTTTGTATTTCCCTTAATAACCAATTATTCACAGTCAATCCGATAGCTGTACACAAACGTTATCCGTGCAATCGACTTTTTTAGCTGAGTTTCTGTGCTGGTTCCAAATGAAGCATTTTCATAATCAATTAATCTGGGATCTAGGAATACAGGTACAGAATTCCCCAAAAATGACATCACAGGTGGATAGGGTGGTAAAGAATGTTTTTGGTACATTGGCCTTTATAAATCGGAGTATCGAGTATAAAAGTTGGTAAAGTTATATAAAGCATTGGTGAGGCCAAATTTAGAGTATTGTGTACAGTTTTGGTCACCTAGTTACAGGAAGGATGTAAATAAGGTTGAAAGAGTGCAGAGAAGGTTCACAAGGATGTTGCCGGGACTTGAAAAGCTGAGTTACACAGAGAGATTGAATAGGTTAGGACTTTATTCCCTGGAGCGTAGAAGATTGAGGGGAGATTTGATAGAGGTGTATAAGATTTTGATGGGTATAGATAGAGTGAATGCAAGCAGGCTTTTTCCACTGAGGCTCGGGGAGAAAAAAAACCAGAGGATATGGGTTAGGAGTGAAAGGAGAAAAGTTTAAAGGAAATATTAGGAGGGGCTTCTTCACGCAGAGAGTGGTGGGAGTGTGGAATGAGCTGCAGGATAAAGTGGTAAATATGGGGTCGCTTTTAACATTTAAGAAAAACTTGGATGGATTCATGGATGAGAGGGATGTGGAGGGATATGATTCAAGTGCAGGTCAGTGGGACTAGGCAAAAAATGGTTCAGTGCAGACAAGAAGGGCCAAAAGGGCTGTTTCTTAGGTATAATTTTCTATGGTTCTATAGTTCTAACTGAAGGTGTGCCTTATAAAGAGTATGAACAGATTAATTCCAGGGTGCTTTTTTCTCTTGTTTTCATAACCAATGGCACCTTGTGTTTAACATCAATACGTTTGCATTGTGAATCATGTTTGAATATAAGTTTTAATCAGCTGTGTATAGAAATTCTGTAAAGAGACATTAAGATACATCCTACTTTGCATTTTCAGCTCACAACCAATCTGTGTTTTTCAAAATAATTGTAAATGGAAGCCAAGAACCATGAGAATTGGAGCTTTCATTGATTGAGGAAGTACAACTTATCAAATCATTGATTTATTTATCAATCAAATGGAAGTAAATCCTGTTTAAAATGATGGCTACAGAGCAGGATTGGATATATCAGCATTGCAGTAAGAAGATAATATTATGCATAGTCCCATTTCCAAAGAGTCTGGAGCAACTTCCTCCCCTCCTGATGTGACTATGGGGTGAAGGGTCATAGTGCAAAAGCTAAATCTGAACTGCACCAATCATAGGTAATTGACAGCTTAATACAACTTTTAATTTCAACCTTATTTAAGGTCAATATGATCTAATAATATTCGTAATCATTTGCAAATAGTCAGTCCAATGAAGACTACACAAATGACAGGATGTTAATAAACAAGCAGAATGGGTAAATAATTTGCAAATGAAATTCAACACAGCTAGTACAATGAGGTAGTACTATTTGGCAAGGAAAATAGGGAGGTCACTTGGTAGTTGTGAGTCTGGGTGGATAGAATAACGAAGGATCCTTGGAGAATAAAAACACACCAATCGCTAAACATTACTCCACAGGTTAGCAAAAGAATAAAAAACATCAAACACTAGACTTCAATAGGATAGAATTAAAAAGTTGAAAAGTTAAGCCATTATCAAATCTTGGTTAGAGCACGCTGAGGGTACTATATATATTATGATCCATGTATTATGAAAAGGAGAGAGCGCAGAGAAGATTTACAAGGATAGTATTATCCTCCATTCTCCTTGAATGATCATTTCATTTTGAAAAATAACTATTTACTCCTATTCTCCTGTCTGTGAACCAATTTATCAATCCATGCCAATGTATTATTCAAAGTGGCACGCAACTTAATTTTGCACACTAACTTCTTACATAATAAAATGTTAGAGGTAAGTTTTTCACTCAGAGGGTGGTGAGTGAATGGAATCGGCTGCCGTCAGTGTGGAGGCGAACTCGTTGGGGTCTTTTAAAAGACTTCTGGATGAGTACATGGGATTTAATGGGATTGGGAGTTACAGATAGTTCTATGGCCTGGTAGATATGGATATGATTGGCGCAACTTATGGGCCGAAGGGCCTGTTTGTGCTGTAGTGTTCTATGTTCTATAAAAGGTTTCTGAAAATCCAAATACTTCACATCTACTTGTTCTCCCTTATCTACACTATCAGTTATATCTTGAAAAAAAACTCCAGCAGAACTGAAAACTTCCAACCTCGTTCACAGCGGGGATTCTCCAATGCCTGTTCATTGAATAGAGTTTTAACTAAGAGTTAAATATTCTATTTTCAATCTTTCTTCTCAATGGGGACAGGATGAATGAAATTGGAGAATCCCACCGAGGATTTCCCTTTCATAAGTCCATGCTGACGTTGATATTTTCTCTTAATATCATATTCTTTATTACAGACTGGTATTTTTCCTATTACTAATTTTAGGTTAACCAGTCTGTAATCTCTTTTTCTCCCTCCTTCCTCTTTGAAATAATGGAGATACATCTGTCACTCTCCAATCTGTTCTAGAATCTACAGAATTCTGGAAGATAGCCATCTCCTTTAGTGCTCTTGGATGGTGATTACTAAATTATCTGGGGATTTATCAATTTTCAGTTCTATTAACTTCTCCAGCAGTATTTTTTATTAATATTAGTTCTCTTCAACTCCTCCATCTCACCAGACCTTTGCTTCCCGCGTATTTCTGGGAAGTTATTTGGCTCTTTTTCTGTGAGGATTGAACTAAATCAGCTGTTTACTGACTTTCTTATTCTTTGTTATAAATTTTCTTTAGGAGTATAAAAGACCTACATTTAGCTTCACTAATCTTTTTCTTTCTACACATTTACAGAAGTTTTTACAGTCTGTTTTTACCTTACTTGCTAATTTACTCTAACGCTCTATTTTTTTCCCCTTTTAATCAATCTCTTGATCCTCCTTTGCTGAATTCTAAACTGCTCCTGATTTTTCACATTAACCTCTTTCACACTGGAGCAGCTCAATTATATTCACTGCTTAAAGTATTTTCAACTAATTGCCTCATTAATATTCCATTGGCAAGCACTTTTAAACAGAAACTGTTATTTCTTAAATATTAAGAAATGTCTTTGGATTGCTACTTCCCATTTAGCCTAAGTTTTATTACTGTTTAATTAACCCTTTGAGAATGTGAAATTATTAGAAATGTTTAGGGAAATACGTTTATTGGAAGTTAATTTAAACAAGTACAAAACTTTCAAAGAACATAAAAATAGCAGCAGAAGTAGATGGTGCTGCTCCTTGTACCTGCTCCCCATTCAGTGAGATTATCACTGATCATTCCCAACTCCATAGATGGGATTCTCCGCTTTCAGTTATGGAGGGACCTGTTTTGAGTGGGATTCCAGCCAAAAATCCATTAACTTTCAGCAACACTGAAAATCTAACCACAAACGAGGACAGTAAATTTTTCTGCCTAATTCCCAAATTGTATCATTCCCTTTGCATCCAGAAATCTATTAGTTTCATCCTTAAATACACCCAATAACTGAGCATTCACATCTCACTGGGGTTGAGAATTTACACTTCTCTAAATGAACCAATAGCTCCTTGTTTCAGCCCTAAATTTCCAATCCCTCATTCTGAGACTGTCATTGGTTGGTTTAGATTCCCTAGCCAGGAAAAAGAAGCTCTCAGTTTTTAGCCTTAACAACATTAGAATCTTCAACATGATGATCAATTGTCAGGTTAATGTCATTGTGAAAGTGTATTCCTGGAGGCTTCTTAATTTGAACAAATTATTCACAAGGGTCTTCATTAGCTGCGTGCTTCAAGTTAGTCCACATTGCATTCTTCTTAACTAGGCAAACCCTCCCTTAGAAAGATTCCGGCATTGTTAATTAGTTGTTCAGGCTATGTATCCCTTATTCAGTAACCTGGTCGTAACATGACAATGACCAAATCCCTCCCCGTTTAACTCCTTTTTACAAGCATCATTTACCTAATTGAATAGACTGGGCCTTTTGGTTAAGATCAATCCCAAGATGGGGTGCAATGCCTATCTTATCAGCTTGGATCTTGTTTATCTCCACTGTGGAACTGTGAATTGGATAAAATTTTAATTTGAATCTGGTTTTTGGACAGGCAAGGAGATGGATCTGGATCCATTTGACCCACTGAGACTATTGATTTGGTGTCAAATAGAATAAAAAATTAAAATAAAACAAAGCATTATAAAAATCTGAGAAATAATTACATTTGTACTTGGGCTTTAATTTTAATGACACATTATAAAAATATGTTTGATAATTATAAATAGAGGAGACAATCTTATCAAAAACATTGATGTGCCGAGTGAGAAGGGGAGAGTTTCAGATCCATTTTTTTGGCAAGGCCCCACAGATGAAATCTTATACCACAGTGCAGAAAATGATGCATAACCTGTTTCCTGCCAATAGAGAGAGAGGGTGGGGCCTACATTTGCCAACACACCAGAGGGCTTAATCAAGCATGCACATATCTCCGTTCTGTGCCAATCTCACTCCTGGATATTGCTTCACATCCCTCACCCATCCTCAGCTGATCACACCCCCCCCCCCCCCCCCCCCCCCCCCCCCCCCACTTGATCAATCACTGCCTCAGTCTGGCCAATCACTGTCTGTAGCGTGCATATCCTCCCCCTTTCCCACCTACCTCTCTTTAGGCCCCCCAGTTGCTGCCAGTGCCAGCACTGCCCATGGTGCACCGCCCCCAACCTCCTGGGGGCCCAATGGAGTCAGATTGATAAGGCTATCATGTCAAGTCCCCTGAACATCTGGCAGTCTTCCAAATTCCAGAAGCATTACATTCTGCAGAAGGGATTCCCCTTTCTCTCTCAAGAGGTTTGGGAGGAGTCCTTTGAAGTCTTCTGACCCACAGGAGAAATTACTTTCAGACACTCACCACCCTCTGTGTGAAAAAATTGCCCCTCCAGACACTTTCATACCATTCCCTCCTCACCTTAAACCTATGTCCTCTAGTTTTAGACTCCCCTATCTCTGGGAAACGATATTGACCATCTCGCTAATCTATGACCCTCATTATTTTATAGACTTCTACGAGATCACCCCTCAATCTCCTACGCTCCAGAGGAAAAAGGTTTTAGTCTATTCAGCCTCTCCTTAGAACTCAAACCATCAAGTCCCAGTACCATCCTAGTAAATCTTTTCTGCACTCTTTCTAGTTTAATAAAATCCTTTCTATAATAGGGTGACCAGAATTGTACACAGTATTCCAAGTGTGGCCTTACCAATGTTTTGTACAACTTCAACAAGACGTCCCAACTCCTGTATTCAATGTTCTGATCAATGAAACCAAGCATGCTGAATGCCTTCTTCACCACTCTGTCCACCTGTGACTCCACTTTCAAGGAGCAATGAACCTGTACCCCGAGATCTCTTTGTTCTGTAATTTTGCCCAACGCCCTACCATTAACTGAGTAAATCCTGCCCTGGTTCAATCTACCAAAATGCATCACCTCACATTACTTACTGGCAGGACTTACCCAGTTAATGATAGGGCACTGGGGAGAGTTACAGAACAAAGAGATCTCAGGGTACAGGTTCATAGCTCTTTGAAAGTGGAGTCACAGGTGGACAGAGTGGTGAAGAAGGCATTTGGCATGCTTGGTTTCATCGCTCAGAACATTGAATACAGGAGTTGGGACGTCTTGTTGAAGTTGTACAAGACATTGGTAAGGCCACACTTGGAATACTGTGTACAGTTCTGGTCACCCTATTATAGAAAGGATTTTATTAAACTAGAAAGAGCAGAAAAGATTTACTAGAATGGTACTGGGACTTGATGGTTTGGGTTATAACAAGAGGCTGGAGAGACTGGGACATTTTTTCTCTGGAGCGTAGGAGGCTGAGGGGTGATCTTATAGAGGTCTATAAAATAATGAGAGGCACAGATCAGCTAGATCGTCAATATCTTTTCCCAAAAGTAGAGGAGTCTAAAACTTGAGGATATAGATTTAAGGTGAAGGGGAGAGATACTACAGGGTCCAGAGGGGCAATTTTGTTCACACAGAGGGTGGTGAGTGTCTGGAACAAGCTGTCAGAGATATAGTAGAGGCAGGTACAATGTTGTCTTTTAAAAAGCATTTAGATAGTTACATGGGTAAAATGGGTATAGAGGCATATGGGTCAACTGTGGGTAATTGGGATTAGAATAGGGGTTTAAAAAAAAGGACAGCATGGACAAGTTGGGCCGAAGGGCCTGTTTCCATACTGTAAACCTCCATGACTTTCCACCAAAAAAGAATGCTGATTGGTTGGTAGTTGACTCCTATTAGCTGTACATTACTATAAGAGAATAAATGGGGGACTGTAGGACATCAAAATTCATGACTAATTTTAAAAAACAAACAAGTTTTGAACATATTCTTTTTTTGGCTTCCTGTCTGTTAACCAATCCTCTTCATATTAATGTATCATCTCCAAATATATAAAATGTGTATTAACATTTTATGTGGAGGTTCAAATATACTACATCTACTAACTTCCCTTTATCCATCCTGTTAGTTACATCTTCAAAAATCTCAATAGTTTTGTCAAATTAAATTTCATTTTCTTAAAGCCATGTTGATTCATTCTAATCAGACTATTCTTTCCTCAGTGCATTGTCAATTCTTCCTAATTCTTAACGGATTCCAATTTTTTTTGCAAACTGACGTCAGACTAACTGGTTTTTTCTCTCTCCTTTCCTTTTCGGTATTACATTTTCAACCTGCTGATGCAGAACCTAGGGAATTTTGGAAAGTTATAGCTAGTGCTTACACTCTCTCTGCAGTTGTCGCCTTTAAAATCCTAGGATACAGGATATCAGGTCCTGGGGATTTGGTGGATTTCAGTTTCTCCAGTACTTTATGTCTGCTAATATTAATTATTTTAATTTTCTGAATATTTTTTGTCTCTTAGGTTATTGTCTATTTCTGGTCTGGAAGTTGTACCTTTTATTGTGAAGACAGACAAAAATACTTGTCCAATACCTCTGCCATTACCTCATTCCCAATGATAATTTCTCTTGTCTGTTTCTAAGGAACCAACATTTATTTCAGCTGCTCTCTGCATTTTGTTTTCTTATAAAAGCGATTATAATCTGTTTTTATATTACAACTTACTCTCACTCTATTTTTCCCTTTTCATCATTTTTTGTGACCCCTCTGTTAAAGTGAAGATAATTTATTTGTGGAGCAACTGATAAAGTAAATGACACATTTTGTCAGCAAGGTCAAAATAAATGTGTTAAGAGCCGGTATAAATCACAATTCAATTGTAAATGACCTTGATTCATTGACAAGAGCACAGCAGCTGACAGCTGGATTCCTTCAGTCAGAATACAAAACAGCAGCTAAAGTGAACATTAAAGCTATGCAGAGTTTTAACAGATGATGTCTTTCTCTGTTCATTCACAGTGGCACAGTGCTTAGCACTGATGCCTCACAGCACCAGCAATCTGGGTTTGATTCCTGGCTTGGGTGCTGTCTGTGTGGAGTCTGCACGTTCTCCTCGTGTGTCCGTGTGCTCTGATTTCCTCCCACAGTCTGAATGATGTGCTGGTTAGGGTGCAGTGGACATGCTAAATTCCCCCTCAATGTACCCAAACAGGCACCAGAGTGTGCCGATATGCAGATTTTTACAGTAACTTCATAGCAGTGTTAATGCAAACCTACTTGTGATACCAATAAATAAATTTTAAACTAAATGGTTTATGTTAAACCTTTCCTCACCCTGCAACTATTCCAAGTGCTGAATATCGTCCTTACCAATGTTACTATATGTATAATCCAGGCTCTCCATCTACATCAACTGCTTCCTTTTGATAAAAATTTTGGATAAAACTTTATCTTTTGTGTGCAAGATTGTAGGTTTATTGCCTTCCCAGTTGCCATGAGTTTGATACAGCTGGGTGGCAGATGGACTGTGGGGTGATTCCCTTCCCTAAAGGGCATGAACTATTGGGATTGATACAGTCGCTGAGATCAGCTTTTTTACCAGATTTGATTTTTGATTGAACTCACATTCTGAAGCAGCTGGAGTGAATTTAGATTTTTAAATTCTATTATAGATAGTTGTGAATTTGTTCAGGTTAAGACCTTGTCACAAATCAGGCATGAGGATCCCATCTGCCTGACTGTGTTAATGAAACTTTTGTGTCACAAACAACTCATGTTCCCCAATGTCCCCAACCAGAAGAAATATTTTCCATCTGCGTTTCCCTTAATACCTTGAATACAACGATCAATTCCCACACCTTGTATTCGAGACTACTGTTTCAACATGAAGCCCAATACTTAATTAGCCTTTTAAATTAGTTTTCAGACCTATTCATGACATCTTAATCATTTGACATCTTTCATATTCAGATGGTGTACCAAAGCACTTTGAGTTAGAATCATAGATTCCCAACAGTGCAGAAAGAGGCCATTCGGCCCATCAAGTCTGTGATTGCAATCCCACCCAGGCACTAATCCTGTAACCCCACATATTTACTATATTAATCCCCCTGAACATAGAACTAATCATGATTTGATACATTTGTATCATGATCATCTTTAATCATGATTTGATTTATTTGAACTTTCACTGTTTTGTCATTTAAAAAGTTCTGTTTTATCTTTTTTAGATCCTAAGAAGATGATCTCATTTTGTCAACATTGAAATCCATGGTTTTGTCCATCCAGTGAATATATAAAGTATTTCTTTCTAAGATTATAATTTCAACACACAGTTCACATGCCACCCACTTTTGTCATTAACAAATTTGGACCTGCTGCTTTCTATCCTATTATCTGAATCATTAATAAATATGAAGAATAGTTGTGGTGCCAACACAGATCCTTTCACACTACTGTTTTGTTATCCTTTACTTTGCTGTTCACCAGCTCCTTTGCCTTTTTGTACGCTTCAACTGTTAGTTTTATCTTGTTTCTTACCTCTTTACTGGGCTGTGTTAATCTGGGTAAGTACAACTATTGGTCCTTTGGAGTGTAAACTGTTACATTTTCTCCAATGTATTCGTTCACAGACTTGTCCAGTTTACTGTGCCACTAACTCTTTAGGAAGTCCAAACATGATTGGCAGACTATGTGGAGCTGATGTGTGAATGGACACATAAGTATCACTGAGATAGGAGGTAGCACGTGGAAAATTGTAGCTTTGAAACATAATAGAGGTTTCTACACTTGCTCCGTTAACACAAATTACATGTCAGGAACTAAGGCAGAATGTTTATTTCTCTTTGCCAATTTGTACATACCAGCATTCCTTTCACTTATGTTTAAGGTAGATGGGAGAGTGGATAGAAAAATGACCAATCACATCAGACACCAACCAATACGCAACCAACACACTATAGGCTAACAGGACAGCTATGTGGAAACGATCAATTGCCCTTGAGAAGGTGGAGTGAAGCTGCCTTGTTGAACCCACTGTAGTCCATGTGGTGTAGCAACTTCCAAGGTACTGTTAGAGAGGCAGTTCCAAGATTTAGACCTAATGATAGTGAAGGAAAGGTGATATATTTCCAAATCAGAATGATGTGTGACTTGGAGGTGACCTTACAGGTGGTGGTGTTCCCAGGTAATCTGCTGATCTTGTCTGTCTAAGTAGCATTGTGGGTTTGGAAGGTGTTGTTGAAGGAGACTCGATGAATTTTGTAGATGGTATACATTGCTGTCGCAATTCAAAGAACAAAGAACAAAACAGCATGGGAAACAGGCCCTTCGGCCCAACAAGCCCGCGCCGCCACCTCGATGTTCCCACCTCTACCTGCAATCCCTGTCCATGTTTATAGATCTATGGATTAAAAACCAAATTTGAGACAATTTAGGGAGAATTTGTTTTGCCAATTAGCCTAAGAGCACATCTTTGGGATGTGGGAGGAAACCGGAGCACCCGGAGAAAACCCACACAAGCACGGGGAGAATGCGCAAACTCCCCCAGACACAGGCCCAAATCCATGTATCTGCACAGCACAGCGATAGTCACTGAGCTGTCGTGTTGCCTATCAAATGGTCCAGGTCAAGCATACACTAACGATGTGAAGCAGTAGGATACTCTCGAAAAAGGTCCAAGAGCAGTCCTCTCACGACCCATCGCGGGTATGCCCCTCGTTAGACAACAAGGTGGACCAAAGCACCTGTAGGATAAAAACAAGTACATCCATATCATCATCTATTTACACACTTCCCAGGGACTCCCAAGGCTCATGATCCCTATTTTAAATCAGTTTTCTCTATCCCTCCATTCCCATTCTGTTCATGTGCCCATCTAAGTATTTCTTAAATAACTCCAGAGTACCTGCCTCCACCACTTTACTTGGCAGCGCGTTCCATACCCCCACCACCCTCTGTGTGAAAAAACTCTCTCTAGCATCCAAATTATACCTTACCCCCCTCACCCTAAGCCCGTGACCCCCCGTGCTATTTGAGTCCATCCTAGGAAAAAGCTTAACCCTGTTTGCTCTATCTATACCCCTCATAATCTTGTACACCTCTATTAGATCTCCTCTAAGTCTACATCTTTCTAAGGAAAACAGTTCCAATTTGCCTAACCTCTCCTCGCAATTCAGACCTTCCATACCAGGCAGCATCCTGGTAAACCTCCTCTGCACTCTCTCTGGCGTCTCCACGTCCTTCTGGTAGTAAGGCGACCAGAACTGGACGCAGTATTCCAAATGAGGTCTAACCAACATTTTATACAACCACAACATTAAAGGCCAGCTCTTGTACTCTATACCCCTTCCTATAAAGGCTAGCATACTATATGCTTTCTTCACAACCTTCTCCACTTGCTCTGCCACCTTCAGAGATTTGTTCACCTGCACCCCCAGGTCCCTCTGCGTTTCTATACTCTTAATAGGTCTACCCTTTATCATATACCTCCCCGCTACATTCTTTCTCCCAAAATGCTTCACCTCGCATTTATTAGGATTGAATTCCATCTGCCATCTATCTGCCCAAGCTACCAGCCTATCTATGTCCTGCTGCATTGCCTGACAATGCTCCTCACTATCCGCAAGTCCAGCCATCTTTGTAGCATCTGCAAACTTGCTGATCACTCCACTTACTCCCTCTTCCAAGTCATTTATATATATTACAAATAGAAGAGGTCCCAGTACCGAGCCCTTCAGCACACCACTAGTGACCGACCTCCAGCTGGAAAACACCCTTCCACTATTACTCTCTGTCTCCTATTACCAAGCCAGTTACTTATCCATAGAACATAGAACATTACAGCACAGAACAGGCCCTTCGGCCTTCGATGTTGTGCCGACCAAAATAAAAAGCAATGCCCCTCCAAACTAAACCATTCCCTTCTCCTCCATATACTTATCAATTAAACTCTTAAACGCCACCAAACTTGGCGCATCTACAACAGCTGCAGGCAGGGCATTCCACTCCCTAATCACTCTTTGAGTAAAGAACTACCTCTGATATCCGTCCTATAACTCATACCCCTTAATTTAAAGCTGTGTCCCCTAGTGCTAGCTTTCTCCATCCTAGGAAAAAGGCTATCACTGTCCACCCTATCTAAACCTCTAATCATATATGCTTCAATAAGATCCCCTCTTAGCCGCCTCCTTTCTAACGAAAACAACCTCAAATCCTTCACCCTCTCTTCATAGGACCTGCCCTCCATACCAGGCAACATCCTGGTAAACCTCCTCTTTACCCTCTCCAATGCCTCCACATCTTTCTTATAATGTGGGGACCAGAACTGCACACAATACTCCAAGTGCGGCCGCACTAGAGTTTTGTACAGTTGCAACATGATGCTGCGGCTCCTAAAGTCAATCCCCCTACCAATAAAAGCTAAGACTCCATATGCCTTCTTAACAACTTTATCCACTTGACTGCCTACTTTCAGGGATCTATTGACACATACACCACGATCCTTCTGTTCCTCAACACTATTAAGAGCCCTACCATTAGCCTTATACTCTACACATTTATTGTTCCTGCCAAAGTGCATTACCTCACACTTTTCCACATTAAACTCCATTTGCCACCTCTCGGCCCAGCTCTGCAACTTGTCCAAGTCACTCTGTAAACTTAAACACCCCTCTTCACTATCTACCACACCACCAACTTTAGTATCATCTGCAAATTTACTGATCCATCCCTCAATACCCTCATCCAGATCATTTATAAAAACTACAAACAGCAGGGGCCCCAAAACAGACCCCTGAGGCACACCCCTCGTCACCGAACTCCACGATGAATATCTCCCATCAACCACCACCCTCTGTCTTCTATCTGCCAGCCAATTCCTAATCCAAGTAGCTAAATCACCCTCTATTCCACACATCTTCATTTTCTGTAGAAGTCTACCATGGGCCACCTTATCAAACGCCTTACTAAAGTCCATATATACTACATCAACCGCCTTACCCCCATCCACCTCTCTGGTCACTTTCTCAAAAAACTCAATGAGGTTAGTAAGGCATGACCTACCCTTCACGAAACCATGCTGACTATCCCCAATCAATTCATTTCTCTCTAAATAACTATAAATCCTATCCCTAATAATTCTCTCCAATACCTTGCCCACCACAGAAGTAAGACTCACTGGCCTATAATTCCCAGGAAGGTCTCTCTTCCCCTCTTAAACAATGGGACCACATTCGCCATCCTCCAGTCCTCCGGAACCACACCCGTAACCAACGAGGACCTGAAGATCAGAGCCAGAAGCTCTGCAATCTCCTCTCTTGCCTCCCAGAGAATCCTAGGGTAAATCCCGTCCGGCCCAGGGGACTTATCCAACTTCAAACCCTCGAGAATTTCTAGCACATCCTCCCTATCTACTACAATACCTTCCAATTTGCAACCCTGTACCTCAGTGTTCTCCATAGCTACATTTCCATCACCCTGCGTGAATACCGAAGAGAAATATTTATTCAGTGCCTCTCCAATCTCTTCAGGCTCCACGCACAACTTCCCACTGCTGTCTATGACTGGCCCTAATCTTGCCCTAACCAATCTTCTATTCTTAACATATCTAAAGAAAGCTTTAGGATTCTCCTTAATCCTATCAGCCAAAGTCTTCTCGTGTCCCCTCTTAGCTCTCCTCAATTCACTTTTTAGCTCCTTCCTGGCTAATCTATAGCTATCCATTGCACTAACTGAGCCTTCAAGCCTCATCCTGACATAAGCCTCCTTTTTCTTCTTAACCAGCAAATCAACTTTTTTCGTACACCAAGGCTCTCTTACTCGACCATTTCCTCCCTGCCTGACAGGGACATACTTATCAAGGACTCGCAGCAGCTGCTCCTTGAATAAGCACCACATTCCAGATGTTCCCAGTCCCTGTAGTTTCCTAGTCCAATCTATGCACCCTAATTCTCTCCTGATGGCCTCATAATTACCCTTCCCCCAGCTATAACTACTGCCCCCAGCTTCATGCCTATCCCTATCCATCACTAAGGTGAACGTAACCGAATTGTGGTCACTATCACCAAAATGTTCACTAACTTCCAAGCCTAACACCTGGTCTGGCTCATTGCCCAGCACCAAATCCAATGTAGCCTCACCTCTAGTTGGCCTATCTACATACTGAGTCAAAAAACCTTCCTGCACACTCTGTACGAAAACTGACCTCTCTAACGAGCTAGAGCTATAGCTATTCCAATCAATATTAGCAAAGTTTGGTGGCGTTTAAGAGGTTAGTGGAATAGTATATGGATGAGAAGGGAATGGTTTAGGTAGGGGGGCATTGCTTTTTATTTTGGTCGGCACAACATCGAAGCCGAAGGGCCTGTTCTGTGCTGTATTGTTCTATGTTCTATGTTCAAAGTTAAAGTCCCCCATCACAATTACCCTACTACTTTCACTCCTAATCAGAATTGACTTTGCAATCCTTTCCTCAACCTCTCTAGAACTATTAGAAGGTCTGTAAAAGACTCCCAACAGGGTGACCTCTCCTCTCCTGTTTCTAATCTCAGCCCATACTACCTCAACAGACAAGTCCTCATCAAACTTCTTTTCTATCACCGTGATACAGTCTTTGACCAATAACGCCACTCCTCCCCCCCTTCTACCTCCTTCTCTACTCCGACTAAAGCATTTGTACCCCGGAACCTGCAACATCCATTCCTGTCCCTGCTCTACCCAAGTCTCTGAAATGGCCACAACATCGAAGTTCCAGGTACTGGTCCAAGCTGCAAGTTCCTCCCCCTTTATTGCGAATACTCCTTGCATTAAAGTATACGCATTTCAAACCATGCTCCACCCCACCCGTACGCCGCTGTGTTTTACAACTCTCTTCTATAACCCCCTTACTCTCATCCCTCTCAGCACCCCAACTACTTAGGATCCCCCCCCCCGAATCAGTTTAAAGCCCCCATCATAGCCTTAGCAAATTTTCCCCCCAAGATATTAGTCCCCCTCTGGTTCAGGTGTAGACCATCTCTCTTGAAGAGGTCCCACCTATCCCAGAATGAGTCCCAATTGTTAAGGAACCTGAACCCCTCCCTCCTGCACCATCCACGCAGCCATGAGTTCAAACTTTCCCTTTCCCTGTTCTTCTCTAAACTATCCCTTGGCACAGGCAAGAGTCCAGAGATAACCACTCTGCCTGTTATGGACCTAAGGTTCCACCCTAACTCCATAAATTTCTGTTTAATATCCCCTTCCCTTGTCCTACCTACATCATGTGTCCCTACATGAACTATGACTTGGGGCTGACTCCCCTCACCCTTAAGAATCTTAAAAACCCGATCTGCGACATCCTGGACCCCAGCCCCTGGGAAGCAACACACCAGCCCTGAGTCCCGTTTATTACTACTTACCCTCCTATCTGTCCCTCTAACTATGGAGTCTCCTATAACTAGGCCTAATCTCTTATTCCCCCCACCCACCTGAGCATTCTCAGCAGGCTCACCCCCAGAGACCTGCTCCCTTTGGTCAGCTCCAGTTGAATCTTCCTCAACTGTAGCCTCCAAGACAGAAAATTTATTTTGGAGGGGAACAGCCCCAGGGGATTGTCTCCCCGATTGCTTCTTACCCCTCCTCCTAATAGTTACCCAATTATCACTTTTAGGAGTTACAATCTCTTTGTTACTCCTGCCTATATCCTCCTCAACCTCTCGAATTACCCTGAGTTCCTCTAATTCCAGCTCCAGCTCCTTAACACGATCCTCAAGGAGCTGCAAATGTGCACACTTCCTGCAGGTGTAATCAGCAGGAACACTACTGGTGTCCCTCACCTCATACATACCGCAGGAGGTGCAACGTACTACCTGCACTGCCATCACTGTTACTTTAATTTCCAGGAGAGAAAAAAAAACTTCTCACACACTTTTATTATTAGGTTAGAGGAGGGGGGAGGGTGGGATACTCTACCTGTGTAGAGTATCGGGTTTCCTCTCTGGACCAATTTATAGAGTCAGAGAGAAAAACTACAACTACCGGCAGCCTCCTAGTGACGACTTCCGGTTACAAGTTAGTTCAAATAAAAAACGGCAAAAACTACTCCCGCTCGCTGTTTTAAACAAAGAGAAAAGTTAAAAAACTACTTAACAATCGAACTTCTCGCTCTCCCAAATCGCTGCCTCTCCGTGCTGCTCCAATGGAACAATCCATCTAGCTACCTGTCCTTGTATCCCATGAGCCTTGACCTTCTCAACTAACCTCCCATGAGGGATTTTGTCAACCACCTGCTCTGGCTCATTACTCAGAATTAAATCCAATATAGCCCCTTCTCTAGTCGGGCTAGCCACATGCTGCTCCAACAATCCTTCCAGTACACATTTTACAAATTCCTGTCCATCCAAACCCCCTGCTCTAAGTACTTTCCAATCCACCCTAGGGAGATTAAAATCTCCCACTATAACGACTCTGTTCTTTCTGCACCTATCCAAAATGTCTTTACATATGCCTTCTTCAACTACCTGTGGGCTGTTGGGTGGCCTATAATACACCCCTAGCATAATAATTGCCCCTTTCTATTCCTCAACTCCACCCACAGCAGTTCCACTCCTAACTCCTCTGTATTGTCCTCCCTCTGCACCGCCGTGATGCTCTCCATAACTAACAATGCCACTCCCCCACCTCTTCTGGACCCTCTGTCACACCTGAAACACATATACCCAGGAACGTTCAGCTGCCACTGCTCCCCTTCCTTTAACCATGTCTCCGTCACCACAACCACATCAGAGTTCCTCGCAAACGTTAAGGCTCTAAGTTCATCCGTTTTTCCTGTTACGCTCCTCGCATTGAAACAGATACGCTCCAGACCTCCAAGCCCACTCGGAACCTCCTTCTCCCTGGTGTATTTCTTCTCATCCAAGCTTACTCTATCTCCCATCTCGCTCTCTACCGAGCTATCGGTCTCAGCCCCTCCCCACCTCCATATTAGTTTAAATCCTGCTGAAACACTCCAGCTAACCTCCCAGCTATAATATTCACGCCCTTCCCATTTAAGTGTTCCCCGTCCTTTCTATACAGGTGCCCTTCTTTCATAAAGATTTCCAGTTATCCACAAATATGAAACCCTCTGCCCTACACCAGTCCTTCAGCCACGCATTCAGCTGTAGGATCTCATTTCTCCTGGCTCCGCTATTACCCGGCCCTGGAAGCAGCCCTGAAATCGCCACCCTGGAGGCCCTGTTCTTCAGCCTAGCCCCCAACTCCCTGAACTGCCTTCTTATATCCTCCCTGCTCTTCCTTCCTACATCCTTCTCTCCTACGTGAATAATCATATCCGCGTGGGTTCCCTCACCCTTCAAAATGCCCTCTACCCTGTCAGGTACCCCTGCTCCAGGAAGGCAAACTACCATCCTGGAGTCCCACCTTGGACCACAGAAGTGTCTATCTATTCCTTTAACCTTCCCATCCCCCACCACTATCTCCCTTCTAGCCCCTTTCCTCCCCTTTGAGGTACTCTGGTCCTCGTGCCTTGCTTTTTTTAACCCTCCGCCCTCGATATTTTGGGGGGCTGCCACTGGGGAAGTCTTTGGACTGTCTCCCCTCTCCTTTTTCCCCTTCCTGACAGTAATCCACCCGTAAGGGTCAGGTTCCCCCCTCTTAGGCTCCGGCTCCGCCACCATATTCTGCCTCCCTTCCATGATTGCCTCGTTCTCCCTGACTAAAAATGCATCTTCCAACTGGCGCTCTAGTTGCTTGACCCGAGCCCTCAGACGCTGCAGCTCCAAACACTTGATGCGTACGTGGAATTTCGGGAGAGGTCTTGCCTCCAGGAACTCCCACATGTGACACCGTACACAGATGAGGCGTCTTCTCGTAATCCCTGCCATTGTCATGAACACCTTTGGAAGTGTGAATTCCAATGGAAAACCAGTAGCACACTCTGCCTAAGCCTGCTCTCCCCTAAGTCCGTGAGCCAAAGCCCTTATATATCTCTCTCTGCTTCCCTATTCACTCCTCTGCCCGATCCCGACGCTGCCCGCTGTCTACTGCCACTTTCTTTTTATACTCCCCGGTTCCCTTCCCAGCTAGCCCCAGGCCTAACTACAGCAGCAAAAAGCACTCAAGAGAGAGAGGAAAAAAAAGCAAATTGAAAAATTCACACTCAGCCAACAGCACTTCCAAACACTCTGTCCCAATTCATTGGAGATGGAGCAAGTGAACGTTTATGGATGGGGTGCTAATCAAGCAGGCTGCTTTATTCTGGATGTTATCGAGTTTTTTGAGTGTTGTTGGAGTTGCAGCCATCCAGGAACGCACAGAAACTGGCCATTTGACTTAATTAATCAACACAAAAATCTTTCTGCCCCTCTTCGTTGAACCCAGTTTGGTGAAACTTCTGTTATTTGCTATTTTCAGAGGGAATCATAATCCAAAAGTGTCAGAGAAATAGAAAATTAATGGCTATGTCTATAATTTATTCCTCTTTTTGTAGTGCTGATATCCAGGAAAATGTGATGATTTGGAGATGCTGCTGTTGGACTGAGTTAAGCACAGTAAGAAGTCTCACAACATCAGGTTAAAATCCAACAGATTTATTTGGTAGCATGAGCTTAAGAAGTGCTGTCCCTTCATCAGGTGAGTGTTCAGGAAAACATGGACACTGATTTTTTAATATTTGGTCTAATCAATATCAACGTGGGATAAAATAATTTAAAAATTATCCAAAAACCAAAGAAACCTGCAAATCCAACCTCACATCCTCACCACTCACCAGAAGCAGAGTTGTTCAAAACTTACAACATTTCCAGATGGGCTCTAGAGGAAGGAAGAAGCTGCATCTTTTCTGATCTCAGATACACCAGAGCTTTACGGACAAAGACGTATCTTTGAAAGTGTTGTCAGCAGACAGAATTTAATCCAGATAAATGTGAAGTAATGCATTTTGGTAGAACTAATGTAGGGGGGAATTATATAATAAATGGCAGATCTATCAGGAATATAGAGACACGGAGGGACCTGGGTGTGCAAGTCCACAGATCCTTGAAAGTAGCAGCACAGGTGGAAAAGGTGATGAAGGCATGTAGTATGCTTGCCCTTATAGGACGGGGTATAGAGTATAAAAATTGGCATCTGATGTTACAGCTGTATAGAAATGTTAATTAGGCTATATCTGGAGTACTGTGTCCAGTTCTGGTTGCTGCACTATCAGAAGGACATGGAGGCTTTGGAGAAAGTGCAGAGGAGGTTTAGCAGGATGTTGGTCTTAGTTATAAGGAGAGATTGGGTAGACGGGGGTTATTCTCCTTGGAAATATGGAATGAGGGGAAACCTAATGGAAATGTACAAAATTATGAAGGGCATAGATAGGGTAAACAGTGGGAAGCTTTTTCCAGGTTGGAGGTGATGAACATGAAGGGTCACAGGTTCAAGGTGGGGTGGTGAGGGGGTGGCAAGGTTTAACAGAGATATCAGAGGGACATATTTTACACAGAGGGTGGTGGGGACCTGGAATGTACTGCCAAGTAAGAGTAACATGCATGCAGAATATAGGGCTAATGGTAGGACTCTTAGTGGTGTAGATGAGCAGAGAGATCTCAGTGTACAGGTGCATAGATCCCTCAAAGTTGGTATTCAAGTTGATAAGTTTGTTAAGAAGGTGTACAGTGTGTTAGCTTTTATTGGTAGAGGGATTTCCTGTGCTGTACTATTCTTTGTTCTTTGATATAAAGTAGGAATTGACCAATGATAAGTGTGATCTTATGAACAAGAAATGGGTTTTTTTTAGGTCTGAGGTAATCCCATTTCAGTGTTTTTGTCAAGGTCAGAGCAACTGTTAATAGAGCCAAACACTGACCAATCCAAGCTACCCAGCTAGCTTGAAAGATAAGACTGTAACTATCTCCTGGGCCTGAATAAACAATCTGTCTTCCTGTCCTAAACTAAATTGTCACAATTATCGTCTCTAGATGATATAAAATGATCAGAGGATTAGATAGGGTGGACAGTGATAGCCTTTTTCCTAGGATGGAGAAAGCTAGCACAAGGGGACATAGCTTTAAATTAAGGGGTGGTAGTTATAGGACGGATGTCAGAGGTAGGTTCTTTACCCAGAGGGTGGTAAGGGTAAGGAATGCCCCGCCTGCTGCAGTTGTAGATGCGCCAAGTTTGGGGGCGTTTAAGTGGTCAGTGGATAGGTTTATGGATGAAAGGGGAATGGTTTAGGTTAGAGGGTCATTGCATTTTCCTAATTGGTCGGTGCAACTTCGAAGGTCGAAGGGCCTGTTCTGCGCTGTAATGTTCTATGTTCTATTGTATAGTGACAGGATTACTAACCTGTGACTAATCACTAATAACCACAGCAGGCCATTAATTCAGAACAGCAGCCTCAAAGTCACAAACTCTGTGGATTTGATAAATCAACAAGGATGAGGAAATGGAGGGATGGGTGAGTAAGTTCGCCGATGACACGAAGGTCGGTGGTGTTGTGGATGGTCTGGAGGGATGTCAGAAGTTGCAGCATGACATCGACAGGATGCAAGACTGGGCGGAGAAGTGGCAGATGGACTTCAACGCGGATAAATGTGTTGTGGTCCATTTTGGCAGATCCAACAGGATGAATGAGTACACTATCAAAGGTAGGAGTCTTAGCTGTGTGGAAGAGCAGAGGGATCTTGGGGTCCGGGTCCATAAGACTCTCAAATCGGCCTCCCAGGTGGAGGATGTGGTTAAGAAAGCTTACGGTGTATTGGCCTTCTTTCATCGAGGGATTGAGTTCAGGAGTCAGGAGGGTAATGCTGCAGCTTTATAGGACCCTTGTCAGACCACACTTGGAGTACTGTGTGCAGTTCTGGTCGCCTCACTATCGGAAGGACGTGGAAGCTATTGAAAAGGTGCAGAGGAGATTTACAAGGATGTTGCCTGGATTGGGAGGCATGCCTTATGAAGACAGGTTGAGGGAGCTGGGACTGTTCTCCCTGGAGAGACGAAGGTTGAGAGGCGACCTGATAGAGGTTTACAAGATGTTGAGAGGAATAGATAGGGTGGACTCTCAGAGACTATTTCCCAGGGCTGAAATGGTCGCGACAAGAGGGCACAGATTTAAGGTGCAGGGAAGCAAGTACAGAGGGGATGCTAGGGGAAAGTTTTTCACTCAGAGGGTGGTGAGTGAATGGAATCGGCTGCCGTCGGTGGTGGTCGAGGCGAACTCGCTGGGGTCTTTTAAAAGACTTCTGGATGAGTATATGGGATCCAATGGGATTGAGGGTTATAGATAGGTCTATGGCTGGGTAGGTTTTGATGTGTTCGGCACAACTTGTAGGCCGAAGGGCCTGTTTGTGCTGTAGTGTTCTATGTTCTATGTTCTACGTAACAAGCAGCAACTAGCCTCATTTCAGAGGATTCTGGGATTCAAAAAGAAAGTTGTATCCTGGAGTAAACATTCCAGATGTTGAAAATGAGGATTGCAAGCCAGTGACATCCAGGAAACCTGGGACACACAATCCCTCATTCATTTACCAACTGAGCTTCATCCATCACAAGGAATTTGGAGACTGAGATTAAATAGAGAGTGGGAAATACATAGGGCATGAGGCAACTGGGATTGAGGACAGAGGCGGAACGAGGAGGGGAGCAGAACATAGAACATTACAGCGCAGAACAGGCCCTTCGGCCCTCGATCTTGCACCGACCAATTAAGAAAAAGCAATGACCCTCTAACCTAAACCATTCTCTTTTCGTCCATAAACTTATCTACTGACCTCTTAAACGCCACCAAACTTGGTGCATCTACAACTGCAGCAGGCAGGGCATTCCATACCCTTACCACCCTCTTGGTAAAGAACCTACCTCTGACATCCGTCCTATAACTACCACCCCTTAATTTAAAGCTGTGTCCCCTCGTGCTAGCTTTCTCCATCCTAGGAAAAAGGCTATCACTGTCCACCCGATCTAACCCTCTAATCATCTTATATGTTTCGATAAGGTCCCCTCTTAGCCGCCTCCTTTCTAACGAAAACAACCTCAAATCCCTCAGCCTCTCTTCATAAGACCTGCCCTCCATACCAGGCACCATCCTGGTAAACCTCCTCTGTACCCTCTCCAATGCCTCCACATCTTTCTTATAATGTGGGGACCAGAACTGTACACAATACTTCAAGTGCAGCCGCACTAGAGTTTTGTACAGTTGCAACATGACATTGCGGCTCCGAAATTCAATCCCCCCACCAATAAAAGCTAAGACTCCATATGCCTTCTTAACAACCTTATCGACTTGACTGCCAATTTTCAGGGATCTATGCACATATACACCAAGATCCCTCTGTTCATCAACACTATTAAGAGTCCCCCGCTCCTAGCCACCATCACAAATAAATGAATCTGTTCCTCCCCATGGCATTCTCACCGGGGTCTGCCCCAGGCATTTCCTCTTGGTACAGGTGCGCATTGCCAAGTTTGCACCACGCCCATGCCAAACTGCAGTGAAGGGACAATGCTGGGGGCATTATTTGGTCATTACCTGACCACGCTCCTCTCTGCCGAGGACTGTACACTCATTTATGTTCAGAGGGGTGAGGGTTGGATTTCCACCACAGGTTCAAGTCTGGGTGAACCCATTGTAAACCGCACCACTGAGATCAGATGGGTGCAACTCGGTCATTTGCCAATCCGTCAACTTATAATGAAGGGCTTTAATTAATTGTAAATATATCAAAATTAGGTTCATACATTAATACATTTACATTTAATCAACACCCCCTTGCTGTATATTGATATTTTGGCAAATACCTATAATGAATGCAAATCTGATTACATTACTTGTGAAGGCTATCATAAATTGGAAGTTGCAATTTTATCGGTGAAATCCATGACTCTGGGAGTTTCACGGAATCTTGAACCCTTGTCAACATTCCCACAGATGGTGAACGCAGGCTCAAGATCACAAGAATTGTAATATAAAATTCTCACCTGCATGACATTATTAATGGATAATAGTCAATAAAATAACTGTTGATGTGCTTGTATTGCATTGTGACAATTTGGAAATAAGTATCTGAAAGTATTTCGGATAAAAAATATAATACAATATTACGCTTGTTCATCAGTGTACAGTGAACTATATCCCTGTGGCATAACTCTGGCTGTTAAACTTTGAGATCTGATTAATGTATTCCTGTCCATTATTGCAATGCAGTTTATTTGTCTCAGTCTCCAAGAGATATTAGCCCTTTTCAAAAGAAGTTAAGCAACATTAAAACAGCAAGTTCCCACAAACAAAAAAAGTGATAATGACTCAATAACCCTGTTTCTGATTGAGGAATAAAGAGGAGAATTCCTCAATCTTCCCAGTCTTAGAACATAGAACATAGAACATTACAGCACAGAACAGGCCCTTCGGCCTTCGATGTTGCGCCGACCAATATAAAAAGCAATGCCCCTCCACACTAAACCATTCCCTTCTCTTCCATATACTTATCAACTAACCTCTTAAACGCCACCAAACTTGGCGCATCTACAACTGCTGCAGGCAGGGCATTCCACTCCCGAACCACCCTTTGGGTAAAGAACCTACCTCTGAGATCCGTCCTATAACTATCACCCCTTAATTTAAAGCTGTGTCCCCTCGTGCTAGCTTTTTCCATCCTAGGAAAAGGGCTATCACTGTCCACCCTATCTAAACCTCTAATCATCTTATATGTTTCAATAAGGTCTCCTCTTAGCTGCCTTCTTTCTAACGAAAACAACCTCAAATCCCTCAGCCTCTCTTCATAAGACCTGCCCCTCCATACCAGGCAACATCCTGGTAAACCTCCTCTGTACCCTCTCCAATGCCTCCACATCTTTCTTATAATGTGGGGACCAGAACTGCACACAATACTCCAAGTGCGGCCGCACTAGAGTTTTGTACAGTTGCAACATGACGTTGCGGCTCCAAAATTCAATCCCCCTACTAATAAAAGCTAAGACTCCGTATACCTTCTTAACAACCTTATCTACTTGACTGCCTACTTTCAGGGATCTATGCACAAATACACCAAGATCCCTCTGTTCATCAACACTATTAAGAATCCTACCATTAGCCCTATACTCTACACATTTATTATTCCTGCCATAGTGCATTACCTCACACTTTTCCACATTAAACTCCATTTGCCACCTCTCGTCCCAGCTCTGCAACTTGTCCAAGTCCCTCTGCAAACTATAACACCCCTCTTCACTATCTACCACTCCACCGACTTTAGTGTCATCTGCAAATTTACTAATCCATCCTTCAATACCCTCATCCAGATCGTTTATAAAAATTACAAACAGCAGGAGCCCCAAAACAGACCCCTGAGGTACATCACTTGTCACCGAACTCCACGATGAATATCTCCCATCAACCACCACCCTCTGTCTTCTATCTGCTAGCCAATTCCTAACCCAATTAGCTAAATCACCTCTATCCCATACATCTGCATTTTCTGCAGAAGTCTTCCATGGGCCACCTTATCAAACGCCTTACTAAAGTCCATATATACCACATCAACCGCCTTACCCCCTTCCACCTCTTTGGTCACTTTTTCAAAAAACTCAATAAGGTTAGTAAGGCACGACCTACCCTTCACAAAACCATGCTGACTATCCCCAATCAATTCATTTCTCTCTAAATAACTATGAATCCTATCCCTAATAATTCTCTCCAATACCTTGCCCACAACAGAAGTAAGACTCACTGGCCTATAATTCCCTGGAAGGTCTCTCTTCCCCTTCTTAAACAATGGGACTACATTCGCTATCCTCCAGTCCTCTGGAACCACACCCGTAACCAACGAGGACCTGAAGATCAGAGCCAGAGGCTCTGCAATCTCCTCCCTTGCCTCCTAGAGAATCCTAGGGTAAATCCCGTCCGGCCCAGGGGACTTATCCAACTTCAAACCCTCAAGAATATCTAGCACATCCTCCCTATCTACTTTGATACCTTCCATTTTGCTACCCTGTACCTCAGTGTTCTCCATAACTACATTTACATCACCCTGCATGAATACCGAAGAGAAATATTTATTCAGTGTCTCTCCAATCTCTTCAGGCTCCACGCACAACTTCCCACTGCTGTTTATGACTGGCCCTAATCTTGTCCTAACCAATCTTCTATTCTTAACATATCTAAAGAAAGCTTTAGGATTCTCCTTAATCCTATCAGCCAAAGTCTTCTCGTGTCCTCTCTTAGCTCTCCCCAATTCACTCTTTAGCTCCCTCCTGGCTAATCTATAGCTATCCATTGCACTAACCGAGCCTTCAAGCCTCATCCTGACATAAGCCTCCTTTTTCCTTTTAACCAGCGAATCAACTTTTTTCGTACACCAAGGTTCTCTTACTCGACCTTCTTACAGCTATGATGTGGAAATGCAGGCATTGGACTGGAGTGGACAGAGTGAGAAATCCCACAGCACCAGGTTAAAGCCCAATGGGTTTATTCGGAATCACAAGTTTTCAGAGTGCTGCTCCTTCGTCAGGTGAGTGGAGGGTTGGGTTTATAAACAGGGCATATATAGATAGAGACACAATTCCAAGATAATGGTTGAAATGCGAATCTTTACAGGTAATCAAGTCTTTCCAGATACAGATAGTCTTACAACAGAATCTTCCACATCAGTGTAAAGAGTAAATAGGCTCTTAGTTTAATGTTTCATATTCCAGCCTCACAGTTTATTGAAATGATTCATAGAGAAATGCAAATCAGAAAAGCTTTTAAATTTCTGCTTAGTTCTTTAAACTGACCTAATGAGTTGTAAACGAGATCAAATGAGCTTCTCTTGATCAATCATTGTCCATATGCAGGCTGCAGTGGAGATCGGGGTGTTACAGCAATGGTTTTGATCAGCCTCCCTTCGTTCACCCAAACAACGCCTGGAAGTTCAATAGCAAGAAGATATTTTCGTCCCAAAGTGATTTTGACACTTGGTATCACATTGCAGTTTGTTTAGTTTCTGTGTTACTTATTGATCAGAATTTCCAATTCTCTCAATTTCCAATTCTGCCAGCTATTGATAAATTTGCTGCAATTCTGACACTGTCAGTGTATTTCCTGTGATTGAACCAGACTGGCAAATTCAACCACACAGATTCCCAGTTACACAGAAACCACAGACAACATATTCTGCAATCACAGCACAGCACTTCTGTTACGTAAATATTATACTTGCGTTCATTTCAATTTTGTCATTTGACATAATGCAGTGTTATAATGGAATTTAAAGAAAAAATATGCACATAATCACACTGTACAGCAGCGTGGGAGGAATACATCAGCGTGGCGTGTCAGTTGTCTCTCCTTACATTCTTTTTATGTTGTAAATTGTCAGACATGAAATAAATAACTCAGATCTGATTTCAGCAGGAAAGCAAATTAGAAAGTCTAGAATTACCAGCCTGGTTCTACTTTGTTTGGTGAAATGACGTCAGGCTCAAGGGGCTGAATGGCCTCTTCCTATTTTTTTGATCCTTATGAAAGAATGGATTGCAGAGCAAGATTCAGGTGCCAGTTCCTGCTGCTCCACATTCACTAGCACCATGCAATCCAGGAGTGTTTGGAACTGGATTGTAAATTCCACACTCTGTTCTCTAGGTCACATTCTTTAATGAGGCAGGTGAGTGACATGGACAGCAGGACTGTTAATACCTAAACTCAAAGTCTGCCGTTAGCTTTATCTTCTCTCTGCAGATGCTGTCAGGCTCACTGAGATTTTCCGGCATTTTCTGTTTCTGTGCCTTGATTTAAGGAATTGGGACTGACTAACAGATCTATCAAATTGGAAAGTCTATAGCATCAAATAATTCTGCACCAGATTTTCCACCAGCATTCACCCTATGGTCAATGAAGAAAACATGTATTGGATGATGACTGGTCAGATTTTGATTTAATTTATTTTTGTCATATTTTAGTATACAGTGAAAAGTACTGTTTTTTGCACACTATAAGAACATAAGAACTAGGAGCAGGAGTAAGGCATCTGTCCCCTCGAGCCTACTCCACCATTCAATAAAATCATGGCTGATCTTTTTGTGAATTCAGTTCCACTTACCCACCCGCTCATCATAACCTTTAATTTCTTTACTGTTCAAAAACTTATCTATCCTTACTTTAAAAACATTCAGTGAGGTAGCTTCAACTGCTTCACTGGGCAGGGAATTCCACAGATTCATAACAGTCCCCCACTCAGTCCTAAATCTGCTTCCTCTTATTTTGAGGCCATGCCGCCTAGTTCTATTTTCACTCACCAGTGGAAACAATTTCCCTGCTTCTATCTTATCTATTTCTTTCATAATCTTATGTGTTTCTATAAGATCTCCCCTCATTCTTCTGAATTCCAATGAGTATAGTCCCAGTCTCTCCTCATAAACCAATCCTCTCAACTCTGGAATCAACCCAATGAATCTCTTCTGCACCTCATCCAGTGCCAGTATATCCTTTCCCAAGGAAACCAAAACTGTACACATTACTCCAGGGGTGGCCTCACCAGCACCTTATACAGCTGCAATATAATCTGGCTATTTTTAAATTCCATCCCTCTAGCAATGAAGGACAAAATTCATTTGCCTTCTTAATTATCTACTGCATCTGCAAACCAATTCCTTATGACTCTTGCACAAGGACACCCAGGTCCTTCTGCACCATTTAAATAATAGTTCATTTTGTTGTTATTCCTACCAAAATGGATGACCTCACATTTACCAACATTGTACTCCATCTGCCAGCCCTTGCCCACTTAGACTATCCATATCCCTTTGCAGACTTTCAGTATCCTTGGCACACTTTGCTCTGACACTCATCTTAGTGTCATCTGTGAATTTTGTGGATGGTCTGGAGGGATGTCTGAAGTTGCAGCGAGACATAGACAGGATGCAAGACTGGGCTGAGAAGTGGCAGATAGACTTCAACGAGGATAAATGTGTAGTGTTCCATTTTGGCAGGAACAATGGGATGAAGGAATACAATATCAAGGGTAGGAGTCTTAGCTGTGTTGAAGAGTAGAAGGGTCTTGGGGTCCGGGTCCACAGGTCTTAAAGTGGCCTCGCAGGCGGAGGAAGTGGTCAAGAGGGCGTATGGTATACTGGCCTTCATTAATTGACGGATTGAGTTTAGGAGTCGGGAGGTAATGCTGCAACTTTATAAGACTCTTGTCAGACCCCACTTGGAGTATTGTGCGCAGTTCTGGTTGCCTCACTACAGGAAGGATGTGGAAGTTATTGAAAGGGTACAGAGGAGATTTACAAGAATGTTGCCTGGATTGGGGGGCATGTCTTATGAAGATAGGTTGAGGGAGCTGAGACTCTTCTCCCTGGAGAGACAAAGGTTGAGAGGCGAGCTGATAGAGGTTTATAAAATGTTGAGAGGAATAGATAGAGTGGATTCTCGGAGGCTATTTCCCAGGGCTGAAATGGTTGCTACGAGAGGACACAGTTTAAGGTGCTGGGGGGCAAGTACAGAGGAGATGTTAGGGGTAAGTTTTTCACTCAGAGGGTGGTGAGTGAATGGAATCGGCTACCATCAGTGGTGGTAGAGGCAAACTCGTTGGGATCTTTTAAGAGACTTCTGGATGAGTATATGGGATTTAATGGGATTGTTATAGACAGTTCTATGGCCTGGTAAGTATAGATATGATTGGCACAACTTGTGGACCGAAGGGCCTGTTTGTGCTGTAGTGATCTATGTTCTATTCCCTCAACATTAATGGTCAAATCATTAAATCGCAATAAGCAGGGGGCTAAGTGCTGAGCTCTGCGGAACCTCACTGGAAACAGCCTTCCAAACACAAAAACATCCATCAGCTAGTACCCTTTCTTTCTTGTCACTGAGCCAATTTGAATCCAGCTTGCTACATTCCCCTGGATCCAATGGGCTTTTTTTTAACCAGTCTGCCTTATTAAAAGCTTTGTTAAAATCCACATAGATCACATCCACCACAGTCCCCTCATTAGCCCTCCTTGTTACTTCCTCAAAAAATTTAATCAAATTAGTGACTTCTCTTTAACAAATCAATGTTAATTGTCCTAGATTAATCTATGCCTTTTTAAGTGATTGTTGGTCCTGTCTCTCAGAATCAATTCCAATAATTTGCCCATTTACTGGTCTGTAATTATTTGGTCCATCCCTCAATCCCTTTTTAAACAAGGCAGAACTTCAATCCTCTGACACCTCACCTGCATCCAGTGAGGATTGGAAAATGATGGTCAAACCCTCCACAATTTCCTTCTGGCTTTCTTTAACAGCTGGAGGCACATTTCATCTGGCCCTGATGATTTTGAAGGATACTAATCCGTTTTTAAAAAATCCCTTTAATGCTTCCCTTCTTGCTATGTTTTTCATATCCAATGGTTATATTTCTCCTCAATTACAATATCAGCAATACTGCCTCTTCTTCGAAGATAAACAGAAAATATTAACTAACACCCTGAGGTGGGCACTGCCTTCTCAAAGCGCCAGGGACCCAGGTTCAATTCCGGCCTTGGGTCACTGTCTGTGTGGCATTTGCCCATTCTCCCTGTGTCTGTATGGGTTTCCTCCACAGTCCGAAAGACATGCCAGTTAGGTATACTGGTCATGCTAAACTCTCCCCCAATGTACTGAACAGGCCCAGAGCGTGGCAACTAGGGGATTTTCACACTAACTTCATTGCCTACTGGTGACACAAATAAATAAATTTCAAACTGATCCACATCTGCTACACCACACACAGGCGAACGTTTTGGTCTTTTATAGCCCTTACTCTTTCCTTAGTTATCCTCTTACTCTTAACATACCAATAAAACATTTTTTCGATCTCATTGATTCTGCTTGCCAATATTCTTTCTGCCCTTTCTTTGTTTTCCTAATTTCCTTTTTGATTTCAGTCATCTCAGCTTTTAATAGTTTTAGATTCTCAGAGTCTGACATAAGCTTTCTTTTTCTGCCTTATTTTATTCTGACCTTGGGGGGGGGGGGGCTCTAGAATTGGGTGTTTCAGCGTTTTACTTTGTGAGAACATGTTCTGAACCCTTTGATTCTCCCTGCGGTAGATGCCCCTAGAAGGGGCAAGGTAACGACCTATTTGGCCAATCAGGTCAGATCGTGCAAATCTTTGAGTCAAATGTGGATTTTCCTTGCCAGTTAGGAGTACAGAAGCTTTATATCATTCTCAGGTTATATAGTTACTTAAAAAATTGTTCATTCACTAATGTACTTAGTAGTCACTCATCTTTGAAAGATACTCCATTCCTTTTGAATGTCTCCAACTGATCTGACATTGATTTACCTTTAAATAACTGTTTCTAGTCCAGTTTTGCTTAATCACTCAAAGAACAAAAAACAGCATGGGAAACAGGCCCTTCGGCCCAACGAGCCTGCGCCACCACCCCAATGTTCCCATCTCTACACGTAATCCCTGTCCATGTTTATAGATCTATGGATTAAAAACAAAATTTGAAACAATTTAGGGAGAATTTGTTTTGCCAATTAGCCTAAGAGCACATCTTTGGGTTGTGGGAGGAAACCAGAGCACCCGGAGAAAACCCACACAAGCACGGGGAGAATGCGCAAACTCCCACAGACACAGGCCCAAATCCATGTATCTGCACAGCACAGCGACAGTCACTGAGCTGTCATGTTGCCCATCAAATGGTCCAGGGTCAAGCGTACACTAATGACGTGAAGCACTAGGATACTCTCAAAAAAAATCCAAGAGCAGCCCCCTCACGACCCATCGCGTGTATGCCCCTCGTTGGACAACAAGGTGTTTTTATTCTACAAGTTTTTATCCTTGTAGAATAAAAACAAGTACATCAATATCCTCAGTTTAGTAAAATTGGCCTTGCCCCAGTATACAATTTTAATGCCGGTTGGTCCTGTTCCAATATTATGTTAAAACTAAATCATAATTGTTACCATCAAAATGCTCCCCGCCGTCATTTCTTCCAACTGGCCAGATTCACTTCTTGTTAGTCCCTTGAAGGCAAGAAGCAGAACAGCTCATGGGCTGGGTATTGGCCCAAAGGAGAGTTTCTCCTTGCTCATTCCATCAGCCACTGAACTTTGTAGAGTTTTCTTGACCCCTGATTTAATGTGCAGGTTACTGGAAGGAAGTTGGCATCTGAATTTGGATGATAAGTGAGCAGAAGTCAGGCATTTGTAGCACTCAGTGTAGCAGGAAGCCTCAGTGGGAAGGAGGAATATTGGGCTGGAAAGTTAAAGCCTTCAATTTATCGACTCCTCTGAGATGTGTAAGACATAAATATTGTTAGCGTGTCTTTTCTGAGAGCAACTTTCATGATGATTCCACTCTTTCTCCACCTCCATGCCATCCGCCTACATCTACTTGACTGTGACAAACAAATACATTTCCACTGACATCATCCTTTCATAGATTCCTAATGCAACTCAAATTATGCAATTTACAGGAACCAAAATTAAATACATTTATGAAACCAGTTCATCTTTTATCTAATAATAGGTTTAATTCATGCTTTCATGCACAGATAGATGTAATTTTTTTATAAGGGGAGGGTTTCTTCAAACAATCTTAACTCTAGTGTAAATGAGATGCCCCACAGAAATTAATTGTGTTATTTATTAACCTTGCAATTCAGTTCAAATTAAAAATTGTGCTATGTAACAAACAGGTGATCAAGAACCACATTCTACGTTACTTAGGGGAATACTGAAGATACATACTGCATTAGTTGGAGTGTCATTTCTACTTTTGGGAAATGATTGCAGAGCAGCAGTGATCACACAGCATTGAAGATTGGTAATTACAGAACAGAAACAAGCCTAACTGCTCCATGCTGCTGTTTCTGCTCTTTGTCAGCCTCCTCCCACCTGTCAGCATATCCTTCTTTTCCTTTTTCCTCATGTATTTATCCAATTTTTCCTGAAATATTTCCAAACAATTTACCTCAACGACTCCCTGATGCTATCAGACCTGCTGAGATTTTCCAAATTTTTTTTTAATTTCAGATTTCCAGCATCTTCAGTATTTTGTTTTGATTTTAGTGTTTAATAACAGCCACTTCTCTTCCAGGAATGCTAACCTTGAAGAAATCCTGTTCCTCTCTCCAAAGGGGTTTCGGTTTGTCTCTTTTACCATGTTCAGCTTCATTGCTTTCCATTTCAGTCTTAGTGTTTGACAAGGTGCTTATCAAAACTCATTTTCACACTCATATTTCCTTCCCCAGTATCTGTTTCCATCTCACCCCAACACAGATTCCAACTCAAGTTTCATCCCTCAATCTACCTCAGATTACAGCTACCTACAACATTCCTTGGACTGCTATTCTTACCACATCCTGAGATCCACACTTGGTGCCAGGGTTTGCCGTATGCATATCCTCAATATCTCTCTCCAGCAGCACTGACTCACTCTTTCTCAAAGCTGTCCATGTCCCAAGTCCCATTTCATCTTTCATCTCATCTGTCACCTTAACAATAGGTATGTCCCTATCATGCAGGGAGGAAATGGCCAAGTGAGAGAACCATGGTTCACAAAGGAGGTTGAATGTCTTGTCAAGAGGAAAAAGAAAGTGTATGTAAGGATGAAAAAACAAAGTTCAGTTGGGTCGCTTGAGAGTTACAAGGGTGGGTTAGTAAATTTGCTGATGGAATCATGATTGGTGGAGTAGTGGATGAGGTGGAGGGCCCTTGTCGGCTGCAAACGGACTTTGATAGGATGCAGAACTGGGCAGGAAAGTGGCAGATGGAGTTTAACACTCATAAGTGTGAGGTGATTAATTTTGGTAGGACAAACTCGAATGCAGATTACAGAGTCAACGGCAGGATTCTAAGGAATGTGAAAGAACAGAAAGATCTTGGGGGTCATATCCACAGATCTCTGACTATTGCTACTCAAATGGATAGAGCTGCGAAGAAAACTTATAGTGCATTAGCATTTATTAACAGGGGGTTTGAGTTTAAGAGCCGTGGGGTTTTGATACAACTATACCAGATGTTGGAGAGACCACATTTGGAATATTGTGCAATTCAAGAAGGATGTGGAAGCATTGGAGAGAGTGCAGAGATTTACCAGGACACTGCCTGGTTTGGAGGGTAGGTCTTATGAGGAAAGGTTAAAGGAGCTGGGGCTTTTCTCTTCGGAGCGAAGGAGGATGAGCGGCAACTTAATCGAGGTTTATAAGATGATGAGAGGGATTGATAGAGTGGACGCTCAGAGACTATTTCCTCAGATGGATGTAACTGTTACTAGGGGGCATAACTATAAGGTTCATGGTGGGAGATATAGGAGGTATTTCTGAGGTAGATTCTTTATTCAGAGAGTGGTTGGGGTGTAGAATGCACTGCCTGCTGTGAGTTGGACACTTTAGGAACGTTGAAGTGGTTATTGGATAGGAACACGGAGCACTCCAGAATGATAGGGAGTGGGATAGCTTGATCTTAGGATTGGACATAGCTCGGCACAACATTGAGGACTAAAGGATCTGTACTCTGCTGTAATGCTCTATGTTTCTATGTTTAACAAGAAATGTTTTCTCTTCCTTATGTATTTAGAAACACAATTTCCAGTAATTTACTGATACTAACAGCCATCCACGACACTCCACAACAATCCAATGCCTGCATTCAGCTTCACCCCCTTACACCCTCACCTCAATGAATTCTGGGCTCGGCGCCATGCTGAATTATTCTTCTGTTACCTTTGTCCCCAGTTCACTGTTTTGAGCAGGATTCCTCCCCCATTCAGTGGATCCTGTCAGCCATCTCCAGTATTCTAACTCTATCCCGACCCCTCCCTCCAGCCTCTTACCCATTTGTATTCTTTTCAATGAGACATCAGCTATCTCAATTTCTCTGCCTCTCTCACCCACTCTGATCTCTCAAGTCCAAACCTGACTTTGTTACCAAATCTGCCGACAAGAATGGTGCCTTTGTTTTCTGGTGCACCGACTACCGTGCAGAAACTGAGTGCCAACTCTCAGACGCTTCTTCCTACCTCCCTTCAACATGACCACACCACCAAGCATCAAGCCACTGTTTGCATACTGTCACTCACCTCATCTCCTCAGAAGATTTTCCTTCCACAGCTTCCAATCTCATAGTCTCCCAATCCTGGACAGCACACTTCTAGCTCCTTCCCAAAATCCACAAACAGGACTGCCACGGTAGACCCATTCTATCAGCCCATTCCTGCCCCACAGAAGTCATTTCTATTCAACCTCAATTCCATTCTCATTCCCAGTCGCTTCCCAGTTACATTTGTGATTCCTCAGGTGCCCATATTACATCAACTATTTTAAGTTTTCTATCCTTAATTGCCTCCTTTTCACACTGTATGTCCAATCCCTCTATATGGATGGCACAGTGATTAGCGTTGCTGCGTCAGCGCCAGGGCCCCGGTTCAATTCCAATCTTGGGTCACTGTCTGTGTGGGTTTCGTACGTTCTCTCTGGGTGCTCCAGTTTCCTCCACACAGTCCAGAGGAAACTCACGCAGACAGGAGGAGAATGTATAGATTCCACACAGACAGTGATCCAAGCCAGGAATTGAACCCAGGTCTCTGGCGCTGAGAGACAGCAATGCTAACCGCTGTGTCACTCTGTCACAGACTAGTCAAGCAACAACCTGACGTAGTCATACTCAAGGAATTAAAAATTTATAGATATAGCCATCACATTCTTGGGTATGTTCAATCCCATTAACAGGACACATCCACCAGAGGTGGTGGCACAGCGGCAAACAGTTGCATGGGTGTTGCCTTGGGAGTTCTCCACATCAACTCTGATGTCTCACAGCATCAGATTAAACATGGGCAAGGCAAACTCCTGAAAATAACATTTGTACTACACAAATGCCAGGCAGTGACACTCTCTAACAAATGAGGATTCAACCATCTCCCCTTGGTATTTAACAGTAATATAATCACTGAATCTTCCATGATCAATACCCTTATGAGGGTTACCATTGACTAGAAATGGAACTGGATCTGCACTGTGACTACAAGAGCAGGTCAGAGGCTCTGAATTCTGTGCAAGTAATTCACCTCTGATTTCTCAAAGCCTGTCTACCATCTTCAAGGCACAAGTCAGGAGTGTATGGAATATTCCTCACTTGCCTGAATAAATGTAATTCCTACAAAATTCAGGAAGCTCAACACCATCCAGGTCAAAGGAGACAGGGTGATTCAGACCTCATCCAGTCTCTGCAAGAGTCACTCCCTCCAGTGCTATTACACAGTGGCACCCATCCAGAAGATACACTGCAGCAACTCACCAAGAGTCCTCAACAGCACCTTCCAAACCCATGACCACTGTCAGTTCAAAGGACATGGACAACACCTACAGCAATGGAAAAAAACATCAACTTATTCTGGCAATAATATCACTTTGTGATTCTCCATGTACCTTGTGCCAAATGCTTTGCAAAGGTAGTGATTGTAATGTAAATTCAGCAGGAAATATGCACAAAGCAAGTTCTAGGCTACAGTAATGACCAGATAATTTTGTTTATTTTCTAACATTAGTTGAAAGCTAAATGTTACCTCAGAAACCACAGAAAACTACACTTATTCAAACATTGCTGATATCTTTTGTGCCTCTTCAGTCATAGTTATAGAGTCATAGAAGAACAACAGAAGTCATTTGGCCCTTCGAGCCTGCTCCACCATTCATACAAACATCCAACTCAATAGCCTAATCCTGCTTTTTCCCCATAACCTTTGAACCCATTCATCTCAAGGGTTATATCCAGCTGCCTCTTGAGTACATTCAATGTTTTGGCATCAACTACTTCCTGTGGTAATAAATTCCACAGGCTCACCACTCTCTGGGTGAAGAAATGTCTCCTCATCTCCGTCCTAAATAGTCTACCCTGAATCCTCAGACTGTGACCCTTGGTTCAGAACTTCCCCACCATTGGGAACATTGTCCTTCTAGTTCTGTTAGAATTTTATAAGTCTCTATGAGATCCTCACTTATTTGTCTGAACTCCAGCAAAAACAATCCTAACCTGGTCAATCTCTCCTCATACACCAGTCCTGCCATCCCCTGAAACCAGCCTGGTAAATCTTCACTGCACTCCCTCGAGAGCAAGAACATTCTTCCTCAGAAAAGGAGACCAAAACTACACACAATACTCTAGGTGTGGCTTCACCAAGGCCCCTGTATAATTGTAACAAAAAGAGAAGATTCATGTTACGTCAAAAGAGCAGAAACTCTAACATTGTTATATGCCCTTAGAACAGACTCTCTGACAGTGTGGCACTCCCTCACCACTGACCCTCTGACAGTGTGACACTCCCTCACCACTGACCCTCTGACAGTGCGGCACTCCCTCACCACTGACCCTCTGACAGTGCGGCACTCCCTCACCACTGACCCTCTGACAGTGCGGCACTCCCTCACCACTGACCCTCTGACAGTGCGGCACTCCCTCACCACTGACCCTCTGACAGTGCGGCACTCCCTCACCACTGACCCCTGACAGTGCGGCACTCCCTCCCTGCCCTCTGACAGTGCGCCTCCCTCACCACTGACCCTCTGACAGTGCGGCACTCCCTCACCACTGACCCTCTGACAGTGCGGCACTCCCTCACCACTGACCCTCTGACAGTGCGGCACTCCCTCACCACTGACCCTCTGACAGTGCGGCACTCCCTCACCACTGACCCTCTGACAGTGCGGCACTCCCTCACCACTGACCCTCTGACAGTGCGGCACTCCCTCACCACTGACCCTCTGACAGTGCGGCACTCCCTCACCACTGACCCTCTGACAGTGCGGCACTCCCTCACCACTGACCCTCTGACAGTGCGGCACTCCCTCACCACTGACCCTCTGACAGTGCGGCACTCCCTCACCACTGACCCTCTGACAGTGCGGCACTCCCTCACCACTGACCCTCTGACAGTGCGGCACTCCCTCAATACTGACCCTCTGACAGTGCGGCACTCCCTCAATACTGACCCTCTGACAGTGTGACACTCCCTCAATACTGACCCTCTGACAGTGTGACACTCCCTCAATACTGACCCACCAATTGTGGTGCATTTCAGTAAACTATTATATGGACAAGAGTTTATCAGGGAATTTGTCAGGAAGTGACAAATAGGGCTTTATGTTTCAGTTCCTCAAGTCTGTAGAATGACATGCTCAAAATCATTCTGGGTGCATGATCTGTGAATAGGATTAGGACTCTCATGCTGTTAAAGGTCTAGAGGGGTTAGAGTTTGTAAAATATGTTCAGGAAAATTTTCTGAATCAACATATAGAGGTACCAACTGGAGAGGATGCGATATTAGATCTCCTATTAGGAAGTGAGTTAGGGCAAGTGACGGAAGTGTGTAAAGGGGAACACTTTGGTTTCAGTGATCATAACGCCATTAGTTTCAACTTAATCATGGATGAAGATATATCTGGTTCTCGGGTTAAGGTTCTGAACTGAAAAAAGGCCAAATTTGAAGAAATGAGAAAGGACCCATAAAGCGTGGATTGGGACAGGCTGTTATCTGGCAAGGATGTGATTGGTAAGTGGAAGGCCTTCAAAGGAGAAATTTTGAGAGTGCAGAATTTGTATGTTTCTGTCAGGATTATAGACAAAGTAAATAAGGATAAGGAACCTTGTTTCTCGAGGGATATTGGAACTCTGACAGAGAGATGTATGACATGTATCAGCAACAGGGAGCAAATAAGATGCTTAAGAAAAAGTGCAAGAAACTACTTAAGAAGGAAATCAGGAGGGCTAAAAGAAGACATGAGGTTGCTTTGGCAGTCAAGGTGAAGGATAATCCTAAGAGCTTCTACAGGTATATTAGGAGCAAAAGGATAGTAAGGGATAAAATTGGTCCTCTTGAAGATCAGAGTGGTGGGCTATGTATGGAACCAAAAGAAATGGGGAGATATTAAATAGGTTTTTTGCATCTGTATTTATTAAGGAAGCTGGAATGGAGTCTACAGAAATAAGGCAAACGAGTAGGGAGGCCGTGGAACCGATACAGATTAAAGGAGAGGAGGTGTTTGCTGTCTTGAGACAAATCAGAGCGGATAAATCCCCAGGACCGGACAGAGTATTCCCTTGGACCTTAAAGGAGACTGGTGTTGAAATTGCAGAGACCCTGGCAATATATTTAAAATGTCAGTATCCACGTGTGAGGTGCTAGATGGTTGGAGCATAATCCAATCATCCAGCTCAAAAAAAAGGCTCAAAAATTAATCCAGGAAATTATAGACCAGTAAGTTTGACGTTAGTAGTAGGTAAATTATTGGAAGGAGTACTAATAGATACGATCTACAAATACTTGGACAGACAGGGACTTATTAGGGAGAGTCAACATGGCTTCATGCATGGTAGGTCATGTTTAACCAATCTATTAGACTTTTTCGAGGAGGTTACCTGGAAAGTGGATGAAGGGAAGGCAGTGGATGTTGTCAACATAGACTTCACTAAGGCCTTAGACAAGGTCCCACACGGGAGGTTAGTTAGGAAGGTTCAATTGCTAGGTATACATGGAGAGATAGTAAATTGGATTAGACATTGGCTCAATGGAAGAAGCCAGCGAGTAGTATTGGAAGATTGTTTCTCTGAGTGGAGGCCTGTGACTACTGATGTGCCACAGGGATCAATGCTGGGTCCATTGTTACTTGCATCTAAATCAATGATCTGAATGATAATGTGGTAAATTGGATCAGCAAATTTGCTGATGATACAAAGATTGGAGGAGGAGTGGACAGTGGGGGAGGTTTTCAAGGCTTGCAGAGAGATTTGAACCAGCTAGAAAAATGGGCTGAAAAATGGCAGATGGAGTTTAATGTAGACAAGTGGGAGATATTGCACTTTGGAAGGACAAACCAAGGTAGAACATACAAGGTAAATGGTAGCACACTGAAGAGTGCAACAGGACAGAGAGATCTGGAAATACAGATACATAATTCCCTAAAAGTGGCATCACAGGTAGATAGGGTCATAAAGAGTGCTTTTGGAACATTGGCCTTTATAAATCAAAGTATTGAGTATAAGAATTGAAATGTTATGGTGAGGTTGCATAACACATTGGTGAGGCTGAATTTAGAATATTGTGTGCAGTTTTGGTCACCTATTTACTGATAGAAGACAGAGGGTGGTGGTTGATGGGAGATATTCATCGTGGAGTTCGGTGACAAGTGGTGTACCTCAGGGGTCTGTTTTGGGGCCCCTGCTGTTTGTAATTTTTATAAATGATCTGGATGAGGGTATTGAAGGATGGATTAGTAAATTTGCAGATGACACTAAAGTCGGAGGAGTGGTAGATAGTGAAGAGGGGTGTTATAGTTTGCAGAGAGACTTGGACAAGTTGCAGAGCTGGGCCGAGAGTTGGCAAATGGAGTTCAATATGGAAAAGTGTGAGGTAATTCACTTTGGCAGGAATAACAAATGTGTAGAGTATAGGGCTAATGGTAGGACTCTTAATAGTGTTGAAGAACAGAGGGATCTTGGTGTATATGTGCATAGATCCCTGAAAGTTGGCAATCAAGTCGATAAGGTTGTTAAGAAGGCATACGGAGTCTTAGCTTTTATTGGTAGGGGGATTGAGTTTCGGAGCCGCAACGTCATGTTGCAACTGTACAAAACTCTAGTGCGGCCGCACTTGGAGTATTGTGTGCAGTTCTGGTCCCCACATTATAAGAAAGATGTGGAGGCATTGGAGAGGATACAGTGGAGGTTTACCAGGATGTGGCCTGGTATGGAGGGCAGGTCTTATGAAGAGAGGCTGAGGGATTTGAGGTTGTTTTCGTTAGAAAGAAAGCAGCTAAGAGGAGACCTTATTGAAACATATAAGATGATTAGAGGTTTAGATAGGTGGACAGTGATAGCCTTTTTCCTAGGATGGAGAAAGCTAGCACGAGGGGACATAGCTTTAAATTAAGGGGTGGTAGGTATAGGACGGATGTCAGAGGTAGTTTCTTTACCCAGAGGGTGGTAAGGGTATGGAATGCCCTGCCTGCTGCAGTTGTAGATGCGCCAAGTTTGGGGGCATTTAAGAGGTCAGTAGATAAGTTTATGGATGAAAAGGGAATGGTTTAGGTTAGAGGGTCATTACTTTTTCTTAATTGGTCGGTGCAACATCGAAGGCCGAAGGGCCTGTTCTGCGCTGTAATGTTCTAATTACAGGAAGGATATTAACAAGGCCGAAAGAGTGCAGAGAAGGTTCACGAGGATGTTGCTGGGACTTGAGAAGCTGAGTTAGAGAGAGATTGAATAGGTTAAGACTTTATTCCCTGGTGCGTACAAGAATAATGGGAGATTTGATAGAGGTGTATAAAATTACGATGGTACAGATAGAGTGAATGCAAGCAGGCTTTTTCCACTGAGGTTAGGTGAGAAAAAACTAGAGGATATGGGTTAAGGATGAAGGGGGAAAAGTTTAAAAGGGAATATTGGGGCCGGGGCGGGGGGGGTTCTTCACACAGAGAGTGGTGGGATGTGAAATGAGTGGCCAGATGAAGTGGTGAAAACGGGCTCAGTTTTATCATTTAAGAAAAACTTGGATGAGGGGGATGTGGAGGGATACAGTCCAGGTGCAGGTCAGTGAGACTAGGCAGAAAAATGGTTCGGCACAGCCAAGGGCCAAAAGGCCTGTTTCTGCGCTGTAGTGTTCTATGGTTCTATGGAATGGTTTGTAATGTTAAAACCAGTAAATTAACCAGTGCAAAACTCAAAATGAGAAGTGTCCAAACCCTGCTCTGTGCCTCATTGGAGGCTTTTATTATTTTGATTGTTTCTCCACTTGGTTGATACAGAATTGTACATTGTGAAGCTGTTATTGGGACAGATCTGGGCAGTGAAACTGATTCTACTGTGAATGTTTCAAAATTAAAAAGTTTATTCAGCTTTTGTCCTTTTAAATTTAATGTAATTTCTACGGAATCATGTATTCATTTGGTTTAACTTTACCTAGGTGCTTTATTCAGATATGATATGATTTATTGTAGGTTGCTGCATTTTAAAATTGTTGTTTAACAGAATTTAGCTGGGACACTGGCTGAGGGAGTTCACTGTTAATGTACATGCGGGACAACTGCAGTCCCACATCACAGCGATTGGTCAACTGCAAAAAATAAACAGCACAGCAATTCGCTGACTCATTCCAAACATATTCTGCGACAAAGCAGTCAGTTTATACCCACCCATTCTGACAAGAACATATTGAGTTGACATTGTATTGTGTCATATACTCACTCAATAAACTCAGCAATAGACAGAATTCCATATATTAAACCATAAACAGGACATGTTAGCCTAGAACTCTCAATGATTTTTACATCTTCAAGGCTACAACAGTGTGTATAATACAATTGGGAAAAACTGATTTGGAGCAAGAGCTAAGTTGTAACTAGTTTTCCACATATCCCATTTTCTTCGCAACTCAATTGGCTGTTCATTTTCTGGATTTGAATTTTTTCCATAAAACTGGTGTGACCTGATAATTTTTCCAGTATATTAATCTGATGCAGTTGGAGATTAATGGGTGGCACAGTGGCACAATAGTTAGCACTGCTGCCTCACAGTCTCAGCTCATTCTCTGTGTGGAGACTGCACATTCTCCCTACGTCTGCGAGGGTTTTCTCTAGGTTCTCCGATTTCTCCCCATACTCCAAAGATGTGCAGATTAGATTGGATTAAACACAGAACATTGAACACTACAGCACAAACAGGCCCTTTGGCCCACAAATTGTGCCGATCATATCAATATCTACCAGGCCATAGAACTATCTGTAACTCCCAATCCCATTAAATCCCATGTACTCATCCAGAAGTCTCTTAAAAGACCCCAGCGAGTTCATCTCTACCACCACTGATGGCAGCTGATTCCATTCACTCAGCACCCTCTGAGTGAAAAACTTACCCCTAACATCTCCTCTGTACTTGCCTCCCATCACCTTAAACCTGTGTCCCCTTGTAGTGACCATTTCAGCCCTGGGAAATAGCCTCCGAGAATCCACTCTATCTATTCCTCTCAACATCTTATAAACCTTTATCAGGTTGCTTCTCAACCTTCGTCTCTCCAGGGAGAAGACACCTAGCTCTCTCAACCTATCTTCATAAGGCATGCCCCCCAATCCAGGCAACATCCTTGTAAATCTCCTCTGCACCCTCTCAATAGAACATAGAACATAGAACAATACAGCACAGAACAGGCCCTTCGGCCTTCAATGTTGTGACGACCAAAATAAAAAGCAATGCCCCTCCAAACTAAACCATTCCCTTCTCTTCCATATACTTATCAACTAACCTCTTAAACGCCACCAAACTTGGCGCATCTACAACAGCTGCAGGCAGGGCATTCCACTCCCTAATCACTCTTTGAGTAAAGAACCTACCTCTGATATCTGTCCTATAACTCATACCCTTTAATTTAAAGCTGTGTCCCCTCGTGCTAGCTTTCTCCATCCTAGGAAAAAGGCTATCACTGTCCACCCTATCTAAACCTCTAATCATCTTATATGCTTCAATAAGATCCACTCTTAGCCGCCTCCTTTCTAACGAAAACAACCTCAAATCCTTCAACCTCTCTTCATAGGACCTGCCCTCCATACCAGGCAAAATCCTGGTAAACCTCCTCTGTACCCTCTCCAATGCCTCCACATCTTTCTTATAATGTGGCGACCAGAACTGCACACAATACTCCAAGTGCGGCCGCACTAGAGTTTTGTACAGTTGCAACATGATGCTGCGGCTCCTAAATTCAATCCCCTACCAATAAAAGCTAAGACTCCATATGCCTTCTTAACAACTTTATCCACTTGACTGCCTACTTTCAGGGAGCTATTGACACATACACCAAGATCCTTCTGTTCCTCAACACTATTAAGAGCCCTCCCATTAGCCCTATACTCTACACATTTATTGTTCCTGCCAAAGTGCATTACCTCACACTTTTCCACATTAAACTCCATTTGCCACCTCTCAGCCCAGCTCTGCAACTTGTCCAAGTCATAGCTTCCAATCCTTCCTATAGTGAGGTGACCAGAACTACACACAATACTCCAAGTGTGGTCTGACAAGAGTCTTATAAAGTTGCAGCATTATCTCCCAACTCCTGAACTCAATCCCTCGATTATGCCTTCTTGACCACATCCTTCATTTGCGGGGCTGATTTAAGAATCCTATGGACCTGGACCCCAAGATCCTTCTGCTCCTCAACACTGCCAAGCCTCCTACCTTTGATATTATACTCCTTCATTCCATTATTCCTGCCAAAATGGACCACCACACATTTATCTGCGTTGAAGTCCATCTGCCACTTCTCCACCCAGTCTTGCATCCTATCTGTGTCTCGCTGCAACTTCAGACATCCCTCCAGACTATCCACAACACCACCAACCTTCGTATCGTCGGCAAACTTACTAATCCATCCCTCCATTTCCTCATCCAGGTCATTTATGAAAATGACAAACAGCAAGGATCCTAGAACAGATCCCTGGGGCACTCCACTGCTGACTGACCTCCACGCAGAAGAAGACCCATCCACAACTACTCTCTGCCTTCTGCAGGCAAGCCAGTTCTGGATCCACAAGGCCAAAGCCCCTTGGATCCCATGCCCTCTCACCTTCTCAAGAAATTTTGCATTGGGGACCTTATCAAACACCTTGCTGAAATCCATGTAAACCACGTCCACTGCTCTTCCTTCGTCAATGTGTTCAGTCACATTTTCGAAGAATTCAACTAGGCTCGTAAGGTACAATCTGCCCTTAACAAAGCCGTGTTGACTATTTCTGATCATGTTGAACTTCTCTAAATGCTCATAAATCCTATCTCTCAGAATCCTCTCCATCAACTTACCAACCACTGAGGTCAGACTCACTAGTCGGTAATTGCCCGGGCTATCCCCGTTCCCTTTCTTGAAAATAGGCACCACATCCGCAATCCTCCAATCTTCTGGAACCTCTCCCATCTCCATCAATGATGCAAAGATCATCGCCAGGGGCTCTGCAATCACTTCCCTCACCTCCCACAGTAACCTAGGGTACATCCCATCCGGACCCAGCGACTTATCTATCTTGATGGAATTTAACAGTTCCAACACATCCTCTTTCTTAATGTTCACACACTCAATCTTTTCAGTTTGCCGCATTCCTGTAGTGCAACCCCCTAGATCACTCTCCACTGTGAATATTGAGACAAAGTACTTGTTAAGCACCTCTGCCATTTCTTCTGGTTCCACACAGACTTCTCCCCCTTCACTTTTTATAGGTCCTATCCCTTTTCTTCTCATCCTTTTACTCTTCACATATTTGTAGAATGCCTTGGGATTCTCCTTAATCCTACCCGCCAAAGCCTTCTTGTGAACCCTTCTGGCTCTTCTAATTTCCTTTTTAAGCTCCCTTCTACAAGTCTTATATGCCTCTAGGTCCTTAACATCCTCTAGCTCCCTGAACCTGTTGTACACCTTTCTTTTCTTCCTAACTAGGTTCATCACAACCTTTGTGCACCAGGGTTCTCTCGACCTACCAAAACCTCCTTGTATCACCGGAACGTTGTCGTGCAGAGCTCCAGACAAACATTCCTTGAAAATCCGGCACCTTCCTTCAGTACTTTTCCCCAAGAACACCTCCTTCCATTTTACTCTTCCAATTTCCTGCCTGATGTCTTCATATTTCCCCCTACTCCAGATAAACACTTTCCTATCCTGCCCTGATCCTATCTCTTTGCAATGCTATCGTGAAGGAGATAGAATTATGATCACCATTCCTGAGATGCTCTCCTACCGAGAGATCCAACACCTGTTCTGGTTCATTAGCCAGCACCAGGTCAAGTACAGCCTCTCCTCTCGTGGGCTTATCCACGTGCTCTGTCAGGAAACCCTCCTGATCACATCTAACAAACTCCTCACCATCCGAACCCCTTACCCTGGAGACATTCCAGTCGATGTTTGGGAAATTAAAATCTCCCATCACAACAATTCTGTTATTTCTACATCTTTCTAGGATCTGTTTCCCTATCTGCACCTTAACATCCCTGTCACTATTGGGCAGCCTGTAAAAAACATCCAACAAAGTTATCGACCCCTTGCTGTTCCTGATTTCCACCCACAGAGACTCCATAGACAGTCCCTCCACGGCATTCTCCTTCTCTACAGCTGTGACACTGCTCCTGATCAACAGTGTCACTCCCTCACCTCTGTTACCTTCCTCCCTGTCCTTCCTGAAGCATCTAAATCCTGGCACCTGAAGTACCCAGTTCTGTCCCTGAGACATCCAAGTCTCTGTAATGGCCACCATATCACATTCCCAAGCAGCAATCCAGATCTCTCCCAGATCTCTATGTGTCTGTGCTCCTGATGGTTCTGCCATTTATTTTATAGTTCCCACCTGAATTGGATCTACCAATTCAAGTGGGAGCTAGGATGTGGAAGTTATTGAAAGGGTGCAGAGGAGATTTACAAGGATGTTGCCTGGATTGGAAACTCTAACCCTAACCCTAATGAAGATAGGTTGAGGGAGCTAGGTCTCTTCTCCCTGGAGAGACTAAGGCTGAGAGGTGACCTAATAGAGGTTTATAAGATGTTGAGAGGAATAGATAGGGTGGATTCTCGGAGGCTATTTCCCAGGGCTGAAATGGTCACTATGAGAGGATACAGGTTTAAGGTGCTGGGGAGCAAGTACAGAGGAGATGTTAGTGGTAAGTTTTTCACTCAGAGGGTGGTGAGTGAGTGGAATCGGCTGCTGTCAGTGGTGGTAGAGGCGAACTCGCTGGGATCTTTTAAAAGACTTCTGGGTGAGTACATGGGATTTAATGGGATTGGGAGTTACAGATAGTTCTATGGCCTAGTAGATATTGATATGATCGGCACAACTTGTGGGCCGAAGGGCCTGTTTGTGCTGTAGTGTTCTATGTTCTAAAATGCATCACCTTGCATTTGTCTGGATTAAATTACATCTGCCATTTCTCCACCAAATTTTGCAGCCTATATCGTGCTGTCTTCTCTGACAATGTTCATCGCTATCCAATCTTTGTATCATCGGTGTTGTAGAGCAGAAGGATCTCGGGGTCCAGGTCCATAGGACTCAAAGCGGCCTCGCAGGTGGAGGAAGTGGTCAAGAAGGCGTACGGTGTACTGGCCTTCATTAATCGAGGAATAGAGTTTGGGAGTCAGGAGGTAATGATGCAGCTTTATAAGACTCTTGTCAGACCCCAGTTGGACTATTGTGCGCAGTTCTGGTCACCTCATTATAGGAAGGATGTAGAGGCTATTGAGAGGGTTCAGAGGAGATTTACAAGGATGCTGCCTGGATTGGGAGGCAGGCCTTATGAAGATAGGTTGAGGGAGCTGGGAGTCTTCTCACTGGAGAGACGTAGGTTGAGAGGCGACCTGATAGAGGTTTATAGAAAGAGAACCAACTGCCGTCGGTTGTTGAGGCAAACTCACTGGGGTCTTTTAAGAGACTTCTGGATGAGTATATGGAAAAGAATAGGATAGGGGGTTATAGATAGGTCTATGGATTGGTAGATGTGATCGGCGCAACTCGTGGGCCGAAGGGCCCGTTTGTGCTGTATTGTTCTATGTTCTATCTGCAAACTTCCTAATCAGATCAGCTACATTTTCTTTCAAGTCGTTTAGATATATTACAAACAGCAGAGGTCTAGCACTCCATTCAGAAAAACATCCTTCCACTACAACCTTCTGTCTTCGATGGCCAAGCCAGTTTGTTCACCCCTTATCCTGTGTGATTTAACCTTTTGCACCAATCTGCCATGAGAGACCTTGTCAAATGTTTTACTAAAATCCATGAAGACAGCATCCACAGCCTTCCCTCATCAATCACTGTCACCTCCTCAAAAAACTCTTATCAAATTCGTGAGACACGACCTCCCTGGTACAAAACCATAATCAGACCATCCAGTTCCAAATACGTATAGAATTAAAGTTACATTAAGTTTGCTTCCAAATTAAGTTCATCAGTGATAATTTGTAACGTTCATTTTTACAGCTGCATATAAACTTCTAGTGATCGTCACTTTCACAACTTGGATGCAACTTTCACCTTCTCAGGTTTAACAACAGGGTATCAAAGCCTGTGCCACTGTCAGCAATGGGAGGCAGCACAATGCAGCAGAGAATGGAGGGAGCAGGAAGGAAGTCCAGAGGAAAGTGGGGGTGAGAGAGAGAAATGGGGGGGAAGAGAGAAATGGGGGGGGGAGAGAGAAATGGGGGGGGGAAGATAGAAATGGGGAGGGGAGAGAGAAATGGGGGGGAAGAGAGAATGGGTGGG